>OZ022448.1:8087877-8687877 GCA_963989345.1 Clangula hyemalis | reverse complement strand
AAAGCATCATCTCGGCATAATCACAATGTCATAAATACATCATCACTCCATCATCACAGCATTATCACATCATCATCACAACGTTTTCAGTGTCATCACAGCATCATAACAACGTCATCAAACTGTCATCACAGCATCATCACCAAATCATCACAGAATCATCACAGCATCATTACTGCATCATCACAGCATCTTTGCATCGTCATCAGAGCATCACCACTGCATCATCACATCATCATCTCAGCATCATCACAGCATCATTACTGCTTACTCACTGCATCATCACAGCGTCATGACAGTGTCATCACTGCATCATAACATCATCATTATAGCATCTTCACTGTCATCAATACATCATCACAGCATCATCACATCATAATCACAGCATCATCAGTGTCATCTCAGCATCATCACTGCATCATGACTGCATCATAGCAGCATAATCACAGCATCATCACAGAATCATCACAGCATCATCATAAGGTCATCACAGCATCATCACTACGTCATCAGATTGTAATCACAGCATCATCACAGTGTCCTCACTGAATCATCACTGCACCATCACTGCAACATCACAGCATCATCTCAGCATCATCATGGCATCATTCCTGCATCATCACTGCTTACTCACTGCATCATCACAGCATCATCTCAGCATCATCACAGAATCATTTCTGCATAATCACTGCATCATCATAGTGTCATCACAGTATATTCACTGCATCATCACATCATCACAGTGTCATCACAGAATCATCACTGAATCATCCAAGCATCATCCAAGCATCATCACAGCACCACCAATGCATCATCACAGTATCATCACTGCATAATCACTGCATCATCACCGCATCATCACATCATCAACACTGCATCATTGCTGCATCATCACATCATTGTCACAGTATCATCAAAATATCATCACAGCATCATCACACCATCATAACAACATCATCACAGCGTCATCACAGTATCGTAAATGCATCATCACAGAATCATCACTGAATCATCATAGCATCTTCATATCATCATCACAATATCATCACAGCATCATCACTGCATCATCACAGCATCATCACTGCATAATCACTGCATCATCACCACATCATCACAGCATCATCACTGCATAATCACTGCATCATCACAGCATCATCACATCGTCATCAAAACGTCATTACAAGTATCAACACAACATAATCACAGTGTCATCACAGCATCATCATTGCATCCTTACTGCATGATCACAGCATCTCCGCATCGTAATCACATCATCATCACTGACTCCTCACTGAATCATCACTGTACCATCACTGCATCATCAGAGCATAATCTGAGCATAATCTCAGCATAATCACAGCATCATCACAGAATCATCACAGCATCATTACTGCATCATCACAGCATCTTTGCATTGTCATCAGAGCATCACCACTGCATCATCACTACATCATCACATCATCATCACAGCATTTTAGCTACATAATCACAGAATCATCATAGCGTAACGACAGCATCATCACAACATCATTACAGCATCATCACAGCGTCATCACAGCGTTATCACAGCGTCATCACAGCATCACGACATCATCATCACAGCTTCACGACAGTGTCATGAGAGCGTCTTCACAGCATCATCACTACATCATCACAGCATCATCACTGCGTCATCAGAGCATCATCACAAAATCATCACTGCACCATTACTGCATCATCACAGTGTCATCTCAGCATCATCACAGCATCATTACTGCCTAATCATTGCATTATCACAACGTCATCACAGTATCATCAGTGCATCATCACAGCATCATTACTGCATCATCACATCATCATCACAGAATCACGATAGTGTCATCACAGCGTCATCACTGCATCATCACAGCGTCATCTCAGCATCATCAGAGACTCATCACAACGTCATCACTGCATCATCACTGCATCACCACAGTATCATCACAGCATCATCACAAAATTATAAGAGCGTCATCACAGCGTTATTACTGCATCATCACAGCATCAATAGAGCATCATCACAGCGTCATCACAGCGTCATCACAGCATCATCACAGCATCACGACATCATCATCACAGCTTCACGACAGTGTCATGAGAGCGTCTTCACAGCATCATCACTACATCATCACAGCATCATCACTGCGTCATCAGAGCATCATCAAAAAATCATCACAGCGTCATCACCGCATCATCACTGCATTGTCACAACATCATGGCGTCATAATAACTGCATCATAACAGCATGATCAAAGCATCATCACAGCGTCATCACAGCGTCATAACTGCATAAACACTGCATCATCAAAGAACCATCACAGCATCATCACAGCGTCATAACAGCATCATCAGAGCATCATCACATCGTCATCACATCGTCATCAAAGAATCTTCACAGCATCATCGCTATGTCATCATAGCATCATCATAATATTATCACAGCTTCATCACAGCGTCATAACAACATCATCACTGCATCATCACAGCATCATCATTATTGCATCATGACTGCATCATTACAGCATCATCAGAGCAGAATCAGTGCGTCGTCACAGCATCATTACTGCATCACCACATCATCACTGTGTTATCGCAGCGTCATCACAGCATCATCACAACATCATCACAGAATCATCACAGCATCATTGCAGCATCATCACATCATCATCACAGCGTCATCACAACATCATCGTAGCATCATCATGCATCATCACAGCATCATTACTGCATCATCACAGCATCATCACAGCATCATCACTGCATCATCACTGAATAATCACAGCATCATCACTGCATCATCACGGCATCGTTACAGCATCGTCATATCATCATAACTGCATCATCACAACAACATAACAAAATCATCAAAGCATCATCACAGCATCATCACCGCGTCATCACAGCGTCATAACTGCATCGTCACTGCATCTAAACTGCATCATCACAAAATCATCACTGCATCACATCATAATCACAACATCATCAAAGCGTCATCACAGCATCATCACTGCGTTATCACAGCATCATCTCAGCATCATCACAGTATCATTACTGCTTATTCACTGCATCATCACAACATCATCACAGCGTCATTACAGTGTCATAAATGCATCATCACAGTGTCATCAAAGCGTCCTAACTGCATAATCACTGCATCATCGCAGCTTCATCACAGCATCATGACAGCGTCATCACAGCATCAAAAATGCATAATCACTTCATCCTCACATCATCATCATAGCATCATAGCTGCATAATCATAGAGTCATCACAGCATCATCACTACATCATCAAATTGTCATCACTGTATCATCACAGCATCATCATAGCATCATCACTGCATAATCACAGTGTCATAACAGCATCATTACAACACCATGACTACGTCATCACAGCATCACGACAGCGTCATTACAGTGTCATCACAGCATCATCACTGCATTATCACAACATCATCACAACATCATCACTGCGTCATCAGAGCGTCATCACTACATAATCACTTCTTACTCAGTGAATCATCACTGCATCATCACATCATCACAGCATCATCTCAGCATAATCACAGTATCATCACAGCGTCATCACTACATCATCAATGCATCATCACTGCATCATCACAACATCATCACTGCATCATCACTGCATCATCACAGCATCCTCACAGCATCAATACAGCGTCATCACAACGTCAACAATGCATCATTACAGCATCATCTCAGTATAGTCACAGCATAATCACTGCATAATCACTGCATCATCATATCGTCATCACTGCATCATCACTGCATCATCACAGCACCATCACAGCATCATTACTGCAGAATCACTGCATCATCACAGCATCATAGCTGCATAATCACAGCATCATCACATCATCATCGCATAGTCATCACAGCGTCATCACTGCATCATCACAGCATCATCACAGCATCATTACTGCAGAATCACTGCATCATCACAGCATCCTCACAGCAACATCGCAGCATCATCACAGCATCATCGCATCATCATCACAGCATCATCACAGTGTCATGACAGCATCATCACTGCATAATCACCGCATAATCACAGCATCATCACAGCATAATCACAGTATCATCACAGCGTCATCACTACATCATCACTGCATCATCACAGAATCATCACTGCGTCATCACAGCATCATCAGAGCATCATCACAGCATCATCAGAGCATCATCACAGCATCATCAGAGCATCATCACAGCATCATCACATCATCATCTCAGCATCATTACTGCTTACTCACTGCATCATCATAGCATCATCACATCATCATCACAACATCATCAGTTTCATGTCAGCATCATCACTGCATCATCACAGCATCCTCACAGCATCAACACAGCGTCATCACAGCGTCATCAAGGCATCATTACAGCATCATCTCAGTATAGTCACAGAATTATTACAGCATAATCACTGCATCATCATATCATCACTGCATCATCACTGCATCATCACTGCATCATCACAGCACCATCACAGCATCATTACTTCAGAATCACTGCATCATCACAGCATCCTCACAGCAACATCGCAGCATCATCACAGCATCATCACACTGTCATGACAGCATCATCACTGCATAATCACTGCATAATCTCCGCATAATCACAGCATCATCACATCATCATCACAATATCATCACAGCGTCATCACTACACATCACTGTATCATCACAGCACCATCACAGCATCACCGCAGCGTCATCATCAGAGCATCATCACAGCATCATCACTGCATCCTCACTGCATCATGAGTGCATCATCATCACAGCATCATAACTGCATCATCAAAGCATCATCTCGGCATAATCACAATGTCATAAATACATCATCACTCCATCATCACAGCATTATCACATCATCATCACAACGTTTTCAGTGTCATCACAGCATCATAACAACGTCATCAAACTGTCATCACAGCATCATCACCAAATCATCACAGAATCATCACAGCATCATTACTGCATCATCACAGCATCTTTGCATCGTCATCAGAGCATCACCACTGCATCATCACATCATCATCTCAGCATCATCACAGCATCATTACTGCTTACTCACTGCATCATCACAGCGTCATGACAGTGTCATCACTGCATCATAACATCATAGCTTCATCATCAGAACATTATCACAGCATCATCACTGCATCATCACATCATCATTATAGCATCTTCACTGTCATCAATACATCATCACAGCATCATCACATCATTATCACAGCATCATCAGTGTCATCTCAGCATCATCACTGCATCATGACTGCATCATAGCAGCATAATCACAGCATCATCACAGAATCATCACAGCATCATCATAAGGTCATCACAGCATCATCACTACGTCATCAGATTGTAATCACAGCATCATCACAGTGTCCTCACTGAATCATCACTGCACCATCACTGCAACATCACAGCATCATCTCAGCATCATCATGGCATCATTACTGCATCATCACTGCTTACTCACTGCATCATCACAGCATCATCTCAGCATCATCACAGAATCATTTCTGCATAATCATTGCATTTTCACAGCGTCATCACAGTATCATCACTGCATCATCACAGTGTCATCACAGCATCATCAAAGCATCACGACAGCGTCATCTCACCATCACGACAGCGTCATCAAAGCATCATCACTGCATCATAACAACATCATCTCAGCATCATCACAGAATCATTTCTGCATAATCACTGCATCATCATAGTGTCATCACAGTATATTCACTGCATCATCACATCATCACAGTGTCATCACAGAATCATCACTGAATCATCCAAGCATCATCCAAGCATCATCACAGCACCACCAATGCATCATCACAGTATCATCACTGCATAATCACTGCATCATCACCGCATCATCACATCATCAACACTGCATCATTGCTGCATCATCACATCATTGTCACAGTATCATCAAAATATCATCACAGCATCATCACACCATCATAACAACATCATCACAGCGTCATCACAGTATCGTAAATGCATCATCACAGAATCATCACTGAATCATCATAGCATCTTCATATCATCATCACAATATCATCACAGCATCATCACTGCATCATCACAGCATCATCACTGCATAATCACTGCATCATCACCACATCATCACAGCATCATCACTGCATAATCACTGCATCATCACAGCATCATCACATCGTCATCAAAACATCATTACAAGTATCAACACAACATAATCACAGTGTCATCACAGCATCATCATTGCATCCTTACTGCATGATCACAGCATCTCCGCATCGTAATCACATCATCATCACTGACTCCTCACTGAATCATCACTGTACCATCACTGCATCATCAGAGCATAATCTGAGCATAATCTCAGCATAATCACAGCATCATCACAGAATCATCACAGCATCATTACTGCATCATCACAGCATCTTTGCATCGTCATCAGAGCATCACCACTGCATCATCACTACATCATCACATCATCATCACAGCATTTTAGCTACATAATCACAGAATCATCATAGCGTAACGACAGCATCATCACAACATCATTACAGCATCATCACAGCGTCATCGTAACATCATGACTGTATCATCACAGCATCATCACAGCATCACCGCAGCGTCATCACTGCATCATCACAGCATCATCACAGCATCATCACGGCATCGTTACAGCATCGTCATATCATCATAACTGCATCATCACAACAACATAACAAAACCATCAAAGCATCGTCACAGCATCATCACCGCGTCATCACAGCGTCATAACTGCATCGTCACTGCATCTAAACTGCATCATCACAAAATCATCACAGCTTCATCACTGCAGCATCACAGCATCATCAAAGCATCATCGCAGCATCATCACATCATCATCACTGCATCATCACAGAATCATTACTGTTTACTCACTGCGGCATCACAGCATTATCACGGTGTCATAACTGCATCATCACTGCACCATTACTGCATCATCACAGTGTCATCTCAGCATCATCACAGCATCATTACTGCCTAATCATTGCATTATCACAACGTCATCACAGTATCATCAGTGCATCATCACAGCATCATTACTGCATCATCACATCATCATCACAGAATCACGATAGTGTCATCACAGCGTCATCACTGCATCATCACAGCGTCATCTCAGCATCATCAGAGACTCATCACAGCGTCATCACTGCATCATCACTGCATCACCACAGTATCATCACAGCATCATCACAAAATTATAAGAGCGTCATCACAGCGTTATTACTGCATCATCACAGCATCAATAGAGCATCATCACAGCGTCATCACAGCGTTATCACAGCGTCATCACAGCATCACGACATCATCATCACAGCGTCACGACAGTGTCATGAGAGCGTCTTCACAGCATCATCACTACATCATCACAGCATCATCACTGCGTCATCAGAGCATCATCACAAAATCATCACAGCGTCATCACCGCATCATCACTGCATTGTCACAACATCATGGCGTCATAATAACTGCATCATAACAGCATGATCAAAGCATCATCACAGCGTCATCACAGCGTCATAACTGCATAAACACTGCATCATCAAAGAACCATCACAGCATCATCACAGCGTCATAACAGCATCATCAGAGCATCATCACATCGTCATCACATCGTCATCAAAGAATCTTCACAGCATCATCGCTATGTCATCATAGCATCATCATAATATTATCACAGCTTCATCACAGCGTCATAACAACATCATCACTGCATCATCACAGCATCATCATTATTGCATCATGACTGCATCATTACAGCATCATCAGAGCAGAATCAGTGCGTCGTCACAGCATCATTACTGCATCACCACATCATCACTGTGTTATCGCAGCGTCATCACAGCATCATCACAACATCATCACAGAATCATCACAGCATCATTGCAGCATCATCACATCATCATCACAGCGTCATCACAACATCATCGTAGCATCATCATGCATCATCACAGCATCATTACTGCATCATCACAGCATCATCACTGCATCATCACTGAATAATCACAGCATCATCACTGCATCATCACGGCATCGTTACAGCATCGTCATATCATCATAACTGCATCATCACAACAACATAACAAAATCATCAAAGCATCATCACAGCATCATCACCGCGTCATCACAGCGTCATAACTGCATCGTCACTGCATCTAAACTGCATCATCACAAAATCATCACTGCATCACATCATAATCACAACATCATCAAAGCGTCATCACAGCATCATCACTGCGTTATCACAGCATCATCTCAACATCATCACAGTATCATTACTGCTTATTCACTGCATCATCACAACATCATCACAGCGTCATTACAGTGTCATAAATGCATCATCACAGTGTCATCAAAGCGTCCTAACTGCATAATCACTGCATCATCGCAGCTTCATCACAGCATCATGACAGCGTCATCACAGCATCAAAAATGCATAATCACTTCATCCTCACATCATCATCATAGCATCATAGCTGCATAATCATAGAGTCATCACAGCATCATCACTACATCATCAAATTGTCATCACTGTATCATCACAGCATCATCATAGCATCATCACTGCATAATCACAGTGTCATAACAGCATCATTACAACACCATGACTACGTCATCACAGCATCACGACAGCGTCATTACAGTGTCATCACAGCATCATCACTGCATTATCACAACATCATCACAACATCATCACTGCGTCATCAGAGCGTCATCACTACATAATCACTTCTTACTCAGTGAATCATCACTGCATCATCACATCATCACAGCATCATCACAGCATAATCACAGTATCATCACAGCGTCATCACTACATCATCAATGCATCATCACTGCATCATCACAGCATCATCACTGCATCATCACAGCATCATCAGAGCATCATCACAGCATCATCACAACATCATCACAGAGTCATCACAGCATCATCACTGCATAATCACTGCATCATCACAGCATCCTCACAGCATCAATACAGCGTCATCACAACGTCAACAATGCATCATTACAGCATCATCTCAGTATACTCACAGCATAATCACTGCATAATCACTGCATCATCATATCGTCATCACTGCATCATCACAGCACCATCACAGCATCATTACTGCAGAATCACTGCATCATCACAGCATCATAGCTGCATAATCACAGCATCATCACATCATCATCGCATAGTCATCACAGCGTCATCACTGCATCATCACAGCATCATCACAGCATCATTACTGCAGAATCACTGCATCATCACAGCATCCTCACAGCAACATCGCAGCATCATCACAGCATCATCGCATCATCATCACAACATCATCACAGTGTCATGACAGCATCATCACT
The DNA here is from genome assembly GCA_963989345.1 of Clangula hyemalis. The sequence goes on along the minus strand of OZ022448.1, from coordinate 8,678,447 downwards.
GCATAATCACCGCATAATCACTGCATAATCACCGCATAATCACAGTATCATCACAGCGTCATCACTACATCATCACTGCATCATCACAGAATCATCACTGCGTCATCACAGCATCATCAGAGCATCATCACAGCATCATCACATCATCATCTCAGCATCATCACATCATCATCTCAGCATCATTACTGCTTACTCACTGCATCATCATAGCATCATCACATCATCATCACAACATCATCAGTTTCATGTCAGCATCATCACTGCATCATCACAGCATCCTCACAGCATCAACACAGCGTCATCACAGCGTCATCAATGCATCATTACAGCATCATCTCAGTATAGTCACAGAATTATTACAGCATAATCACTGCATCATCATATCATCACTGCATCATCACTGCATCATCACTGCATCATCACAGCACCATCACAGCATCATTACTTCAGAATCACTGCATCATCACAGCATCCTCACAGCAACATCGCAGCATCATCACAGCATCATCACACTGTCATGACAGCATCATCACTGCATAATCACTGCATAATCTCCGCATAATCACAGCATCATCACATCATCATCACAATATCATCACAGCGTCATCACTACACATCACTGTATCATCACAGCACCATCACAGCATCACCGCAGCGTCATCATCAGAGCATCATCACAGCATCATCACTGCATCCTCACTGCATCATGAGTGCATCATCATCACAGCATCATAACTGCATCATCAAAGCATCATCTCGGCATAATCACAATGTCATAAATACATCATCACTCCATCATCACAGCATTATCACATCATCATCACAACGTTTTCAGTGTCATCACAGCATCATAACAACGTCATCAAACTGTCATCACAGCATCATCACCAAATCATCACAGAATCATCACAGCATCATTACTGCATCATCACAGCATCTTTGCATCGTCATCAGAGCATCACCACTGCATCATCACATCATCATCTCAGCATCATCACAGCATCATTACTGCTTACTCACTGCATCATCACAGCGTCATGACAGTGTCATCACTGCATCATAACATCATAGCTTCATCATCAGAACATTATCACAGCATCATCACTGCATCATCACATCATCATTATAGCATCTTCACTGTCATCAATACATCATCACAGCATCATCACATCATTATCACAGCATCATCAGTGTCATCTCAGCATCATCACTGCATCATGACTGCATCATAGCAGCATAATCACAGCATCATCACAGAATCATCACAGCATCATCATAAGGTCATCACAGCATCATCACTACGTCATCAGATTGTAATCACAGCATCATCACAGTGTCCTCACTGAATCATCACTGCACCATCACTGCAACATCACAGCATCATCTCAGCATCATCATGGCATCATTACTGCATCATCACTGCTTACTCACTGCATCATCACAGCATCATCTCAGCATCATCACAGAATCATTTCTGCATAATCATTGCATTTTCACAGCGTCATCACAGTATCATCACTGCATCATCACAGTGTCATCACAGCCTCATCAAAGCATCACGACAGCGTCATCTCACCATCACGACAGCGTCATCAAAGCATCATCACTGCATCATAACAACATCATCTCAGCATCATCACAGAATCATTTCTGCATAATCACTGCATCATCATAGTGTCATCACAGTATATTCACTGCATCATCACATCATCACAGTGTCATCACAGAATCATCACTGAATCATCCAAGCATCATCCAAGCATCATCACAGCACCACCAATGCATCATCACAGTATCATCACTGCATAATCACTGCATCATCACCGCATCATCACATCATCAACACTGCATCATTGCTGCATCATCACATCATTGTCACAGTATCATCAAAATATCATCACAGCATCATCACACCATCATAACAACATCATCACAGCGTCATCACAGTATCGTAAATGCATCATCACAGAATCATCACTGAATCATCATAGCATCTTCATATCATCATCACAATATCATCACAGCATCATCACTGCATCATCACAGCATCATCACTGCATAATCACTGCATCATCACCACATCATCACAGCATCATCACTGCATAATCACTGCATCATCACAGCATCATCACATCGTCATCAAAACATCATTACAAGTATCAACACAACATAATCACAGTGTCATCACAGCATCATCATTGCATCCTTACTGCATGATCACAGCATCTCCGCATCGTAATCACATCATCATCACTGACTCCTCACTGAATCATCACTGTACCATCACTGCATCATCAGAGCATAATCTGAGCATAATCTCAGCATAATCACAGCATCATCACAGAATCATCACAGCATCATTACTGCATCATCACAGCATCTTTGCATTGTCATCAGAGCATCACCACTGCATCATCACTACATCATCACATCATCATCACAGCATTTTAGCTACATAATCACAGAATCATCATAGCGTAACGACAGCATCATCACAACATCATTACAGCATCATCACAGCGTCATCGTAACATCATGACTGTATCATCACAGCACCATCACAGCATCACCGCAGCGTCATCACTGCATCATCACAGCATCATCACAGCATCCTCACTGCATCATGAGTGCATCATCATCACAGCATCATAACTGCATCATCAAAGCATCATCTCGGCATAATCACAATGTCATAAATACATCATCACTCCATCATCACAGCATTATCACATCATCATCACAACGTTTTCAGTGTCATCACAGCATCATAACAACTTCATCAAACTGTCATCACAGCATCATCACCAAATCATCATAGAATCATCACAGCATCATTACTGCATCATCACAGCATCTTTGCATCGTCATCAGAGCATCACCACTGCATCATCACATCATCATCTCAGCATCATCACAGCATCATTACTGCTTACTCACTGCATCATCACAGCGTCATGACAGTGTCATCACTGCATCATAACATCATAGCTTCATCATCAGAACATTATCACAGCATCATCACTGCATCATCACATCATCATTATAGCATCTTCACTGTCATCAATACATCATCACAGCATCATCACATCATTATCACAGCATCATCAGTGTCATCTCAGCATCATCACTGCATCATGACTGCATCATAGCAGCATAATCACAGCATCATCACAGAATCATCACAGCATCATCATAAGGTCATCACAGCATCATCACTACGTCATCAGATTGTAATCACAGCATCATCACAGTGTCCTCACTGAATCATCACTGCACCATCACTGCAACATCACAGCATCATCTCAGCATCATCATGGCATCATTACTGCATCATCACTGCTTACTCACTGCATCATCACAGCATCATCTCAGCATCATCACAGAATCATTTCTGCATAATCATTGCATTTTCACAGCGTCATCACAGTATCATCACTGCATCATCACAGTGTCATCACAGCATCATCAAAGCATCACGACAGCGTCATCTCACCATCACGACAGCGTCATCAAAGCATCATCACTGCATCATAACAACATCATCTCAGCATCATCACAGAATCATTTCTGCATAATCACTGCATCATCATAGTGTCATCACAGTATATTCACTGCATCATCACATCATCACAGTGTCATCACAGAATCATCACTGAATCATCCAAGCATCATCCAAGCATCATCACAGCACCACCAATGCATCATCACAGTATCATCACTGCATAATCACTGCATCATCACCGCATCATCACATCATCAACACTGCATCATTGCTGCATCATCACATCATTGTCACAGTATCATCAAAATATCATCACAGCATCATCACACCATCATAACAACATCATCACAGCGTCATCACAGTATCGTAAATGCATCATCACAGAATCATCACTGAATCATCATAGCATCTTCATATCATCATCACAATATCATCACAGCATCATCACTGCATCATCACAGCATCATCACTGCATAATCACAGCATCATCACTGCATCATCACAGCATCATCACTGCATAATCACTGCATCATCACAGCATCATCACATCGTCATCAAAACATCATTACAAGTATCAACACAACATAATCACAGTGTCATCACAGCATCATCATTGCATCCTTACTGCATGATCACAGCATCTCCGCATCGTAATCACATCATCATCACTGACTCCTCACTGAATCATCACTGTACCATCACTGCATCATCAGAGCATAATCTGAGCATAATCTCAGCATAATCACAGCATCATCACAGAATCATCACAGCATCATTACTGCATCATCACAGCATCTTTGCATCGTCATCAGAGCATCACCACTGCATCATCACTACATCATCACATCATCATCACAGCATTTTAGCTACATAATCACAGAATCATCATAGCGTAACGACAGCATCATCACAACATCATTACAGCATCATCACAGCGTCATCGTAACATCATGACTGTATCATCACAGCATCATCACAGCATCACCGCAGCGTCATCACAGCATCATCACAGCATCATCACGGCATCGTTACAGCATCGTCATATCATCATAACTGCATCATCACAACAACATAACAAAACCATCAAAGCATCGTCACAGCATCATCACCGCGTCATCACAGCGTCATAACTGCATCGTCACTGCATCTAAACTGCATCATCACAAAATCATCACAGCTTCATCACTGCAGCATCACAGCATCATCAAAGCATCATCGCAGCATCATCACATCATCATCACTGCATCATCACAGAATCATTACTGTTTACTCACTGCGGCATCACAGCATTATCACGGTGTCATAACTGCATCATCACTGCACCATTACTGCATCATCACAGTGTCATCTCAGCATCATCACAGCATCATTACTGCCTAATCATTGCATTATCACAACGTCATCACAGTATCATCAGTGCATCATCACAGCATCATTACTGCATCATCACATCATCATCACAGAATCACGATAGTGTCATCACAGCATCATCACAGCATCATCACGGCATCGTTACAGCATCGTCATATCATCATAACTGCATCATCACAACAACATAACAAAACCATCAAAGCATCGTCACAGCATCATCACCGCGTCATCACAGCGTCATAACTGCATCGTCACTGCATCTAAACTGCATCATCACAAAATCATCACAGCTTCATCACTGCAGCATCACAGCATCATCAAAGCATCATCGCAGCATCATCACATCATCATCACTGCATCATCACAGAATCATTACTGTTTACTCACTGCGGCATCACAGCATTATCACGGTGTCATAACTGCATCATCACTGCACCATTACTGCATCATCACAGTGTCATCTCAGCATCATCACAGCATCATTACTGCCTAATCATTGCATTATCACAACGTCATCACAGTATCATCAGTGCATCATCACAGCATCATTACTGCATCATCACATCATCATCACAGAATCACGATAGTGTCATCACAGCGTCATCACTGCATCATCACAGCGTCATCTCAGCATCATCAGAGACTCATCACAGCGTCATCACTGCATCATCACTGCATCACCACAGTATCATCACAGCATCATCACAAAATTATAAGAGCGTCATCACAGCGTTATTACTGCATCATCACAGCATCAATAGAGCATCATCACAGCGTCATCACAGCGTTATCACAGCGTCATCACAGCATCACGACATCATCATCACAGCTTCACGACAGTGTCATGAGAGCGTCTTCACAGCATCATCACTACATCATCACAGCATCATCACTGCGTCATCAGAGCATCATCACAAAATCATCACAGCGTCATTACTGCATCATCACTGCATCATCACAGCGTCATCACCGCATCATCACTGCATTGTCACAACATCATGGCGTCATAATAACTGCATCATAACAGCATGATCAAAGCATCATCACAGCGTCATCACAGCGTCATAACTGCATAAACACTGCATCATCAAAGAACCATCACAGCATCATCACAGCGTCATAACAGCATCATCAGAGCATCATCACATCGTCATCACATCGTCATCAAAGAATCTTCACAGCATCATCGCTATGTCATCATAGCATCATCATAATATTATCACAGCTTCATCACAGCGTCATAACAACATCATCACTGCATCATCACAGCATCATCATTATTGCATCATGACTGCATCATTACAGCATCATCAGAGCAGAATCAGTGCGTCGTCACAGCATCATTATTGCATCACCACATCACCACTGTGTTATCGCAGCGTCATCACAGCATCATCACAACATCATCACAGAATCATCACAGCATCATTGCAGCATCATCACAGCGTCATCACAACATCATCGTAGCATCATCATGCATCATCACAGCATCATTACTGCATCATCACAGCATCATCACAGCATCATCACTGCATCATCACTGAATAATCACAGCATCATCACTGCATCATCACGGCATCGTTACAGCATCGTCATATCATCATAACTGCATCATCACAACAACATAACAAAATCATCAAAGCATCATCACAGCATCATCACCGCGTCATCACAGCGTCATAACTGCATCGTCACTGCATCTAAACTGCATCATCACAAAATCATCACTGCATCACATCATAATCACAACATCATCAAAGCGTCATCACAGCATCATCACTGCGTTATCACAGCATCATCTCAGCATCATCACAGTATCATTACTGCTTATTCACTGCATCATCACAACATCATCACAGCGTCATTACAGTGTCATAAATGCATCATCACAGTGTCATCAAAGCGTCCTTACTGCATAATCACTGCATCATCGCAGCTTCATCACAGCATCATGACAGCGTCATCACAGCATCAAAAATGCATAATCACTTCATCCTCACATCATCATCATAGCATCATAGCTGCATAATCATAGAGTCATCACAGCATCATCACTACATCATCAAATTGTCATCACTGTATCATCACAGCATCATCATAGCATCATCACTGCATAATCACAGTGTCATAACAGCATCATTACAACACCATGACTACGTCATCACAGCATCACGACAGCGTCATTACAGTGTCATCACAGCATCATCACTGCATTATCACAACATCATCACAACATCATCACTGCGTCATCAGAGCGTCATCACTACATAATCACTTCTTACTCAGTGAATCATCACTGCATCATCACATCATCACAGCATCATCTCAGCATAATCACAGTATCATCACAGCATCCTCACAGCATCAATACAGCGTCATCACAACGTCAACAATGCATCATTACAGCATCATCTCAGTATAGTCACAGCATAATCACTGCATAATCACTGCATCATCATATCGTCATCACTGCATCATCACTGCATCATCACAGCACCATCACAGCATCATTACTGCAGAATCACTGCATCATCACAGCATCATAGCTGCATAATCACAGCATCATCACATCATCATCGCATAGTCATCACAGCGTCATCACTGCATCATCACAGCATCATCACAGCATCATTACTGCAGAATCACTGCATCATCACAGAATCCTCACAGCAACATCGCAGCATCATCACAGCATCATCACATCATCATCACAGTGTCATGACAGCATCATCACTGCATAATCACCGCATAATCACAGCATCATCACAGCATAATCACAGTATCATCACAGCGTCATCACTACATCATCACTACATCATCACAGAATCATCACTGCGTCATCACAGCATCATCAGAGCAGCATCACAGCATCATCACAGCATAATCACAGTATCATCACAGCATCATCACTACATCATCACTGCATCATCACAGAATCATCACTGCGTCATCACAGCATCATCAGAGCATCATCACAGCATCATCACATCATCATCTCAGCATCATTACTGCTTACTCACTGCATCATCATAGCATCATCACATCATCATCACAACATCATCAGTTTCATGTCAGCATCATCACTGCATAATCACTGCATCATCACAGCATCCTCACAGCATCAACACAGCGTCATCACAGCGTCATCAATGCATCATTACAGCATCATCTCAGTATAGTCACAGAATTATTACAGCATAATCACTGCATCATCATATCATCACTGCATCATCACTGCATCATCACAGCACCATCACAGCATCATTACTTCAGAATCACTGCATCATCACAGCATCCTCACAGCAACATCGCAGCATCATCACAGCATCATCACACTGTCATGACAGCATCATCACTGCATAATCACTGCATAATCTCCGCATAATCACAGCATCATCACATCATCATCACAATATCATCACAGCGTCATCACTACACATCACTGCATCATCACTACATCATCACAGCATCATCACTTCGTCATCATCAGAGCATCATCACAGCATCATCACTGCATCCTCACTGCATCATGAGTGCATCATCATCACAGCATCATAACTGCATCATCAAAGCATCATCTCGGCATAATCACAATGTCATAAATACATCATCACTCCATCATCACAGCATTATCACATCATCATCACAACGTTTTCAGTGTCATCACAGCATCATAACAACGTCATCAAACTGTCATCACAGCATCATCACCAAATCATCACAGAATCATCACAGCATCATTACTGCATCATCACAGCATCTTTGCATCGTCATCAGAGCATCACCACTGCATCATCACATCATCATCTCAGCATCATCACAGCATCATTACTGCTTACTCACTGCATCATCACAGCGTCATGACAGTGTCATCACTGCATCATAACATCATAGCTTCATCATCAGAACATTATCACAGCATCATCACTGCATCATCACATCATCATTATAGCATCTTCACTGTCATCAATACATCATCACAGCATCATCACATCATTATCACAGCATCATCAGTGTCATCTCAGCATCATCACTGCATCATGACTGCATCATAGCAGCATAATCACAGCATCATCACAGAATCATCACAGCATCATCATAAGGTCATCACAGCATCATCACTACGTCATCAGATTGTAATCACAGCATCATCACAGTGTCCTCACTGAATCATCACTGCACCATCACTGCAACATCACAGCATCATCTCAGCATCATCATGGCATCATTACTGCATCATCACTGCTTACTCACTGCATCATCACAGCATCATCTCAGCATCATCACAGAATCATTTCTGCATAATCATTGCATTTTCACAGCGTCATCACAGTATCATCACTGCATCATCACAGTGTCATCACAGCATCATCAAAGCATCACGACAGCGTCATCTCACCATCACGACAGCGTCATCAAAGCATCATCACTGCATCATAACAACATCATCTCAGCATCATCACAGAATCATTTCTGCATAATCACTGCATCATCATAGTGTCATCACAGTATATTCACTGCATCATCACATCATCACAGTGTCATCACAGAATCATCACTGAATCATCCAAGCATCATCCAAGCATCATCACAGCACCACCAATGCATCATCACAGTATCATCACTGCATAATCACTGCATCATCACCGCATCATCACATCATCAACACTGCATCATTGCTGCATCATCACATCATTGTCACAGTATCATCAAAATATCATCACAGCATCATCACACCATCATAACAACATCATCACAGCGTCATCACAGTATCGTAAATGCATCATCACAGAATCATCACTGAATCATCATAGCATCTTCATATCATCATCACAATATCATCACAGCATCATCACTGCATCATCACAGCATCATCACTGCATAATCACTGCATCATCACAGCATCATCACATCGTCATCAAAACATCATTACAAGTATCAACACAACATAATCACAGTGTCATCACAGCATCATCATTGCATCCTTACTGCATGATCACAGCATCTCCGCATCGTAATCACATCATCATCACTGACTCCTCACTGAATCATCACTGTACCATCACTGCATCATCAGAGCATAATCTGAGCATAATCTCAGCATAATCACAGCATCATCACAGAATCATCACAGCATCATTACTGCATCATCACAGCATCTTTGCATCGTCATCAGAGCATCACCACTGCATCATCACTACATCATCACATCATCATCACAGCATTTTAGCTACATAATCACAGAATCATCATAGCGTAACGACAGCATCATCACAACATCATTACAGCATCATCACAGCGTCATCGTAACATCATGACTGTATCATCACAGCATCATCACAGCATCACCGCAGCGTCATCACTGCATCATCACAGCATCATCACAGCATCATCACGGCATCGTTACAGCATCGTCATATCATCATAACTGCATCATCACAACAACATAACAAAATCATCAAAGCATCGTCACAGCATCATCACCGCGTCATCACAGCGTCATAACTGCATCGTCACTGCATCTAAACTGCATCATCACAAAATCATCACAGCTTCATCACTGCAGCATCACAGCATCATCAAAGCATCATCACAGCATCATCACATCATCATCACTGCATCATCACAGAATCATTACTGTTTACTCACTGCGGCATCACAGCATTATCACGGTGTCATAACTGCATCATCACTGCACCATTACTGCATCATCACAGTGTCATCTCAGCATCATCACAGCATCATTACTGCCTAATCATTGCATTATCACAACGTCATCACAGTATCATCAGTGCATCATCACAGCATCATTACTGCATCATCACATCATCATCACAGAATCACGATAGTGTCATCACAGCGTCATCACTGCATCATCACAGCGTCATCTCAGCATCATCAGAGACTCATCACAGCGTCATCACTGCATCATCACTGCATCACCACAGTATCATCACAGCATCATCACAAAATTATAAGAGCGTCATCACAGCGTTATTACTGCATCATCACAGCATCAATAGAGCATCATCACAGCGTCATCACAGCGTTATCACAGCATCATCACAGCATCACGACATCATCATCACAGCTTCACGACAGTGTCATGAGAGCGTCTTCACAGCATCATCACTACATCATCACAGCATCATCACTGCGTCATCAGAGCATCATCACAAAATCATCACAGTGTCATTACTGCATCATCACTGCATCATCACAGCGTCATCACCGCATCATCACTGCATTGTCACAACATCATGGCGTCATAATAACTGCATCATAACAGCATGACCAAAGCATCATCACAGCGTCATCACAGCGTCATAACTGCATAAACACTGCATCATCAAAGAACCATCACAGCATCATCACAGCGTCATAACAGCATCATCAGAGCATCATCACATCGTCATCACATCGTCATCAAAGAATCTTCACAGCATCATCGCTATGTCATCATAGCATCATCATAATATTATCACAGCTTCATCACAGCGTCATAACAACATCATCACTGCATCATCACAGCATCATCATTATTGCATCATGACTGCATCATTACAGCATCATCAGAGCAGAATCAGTGCGTCGTCACAGCATCATTACTGCATCACCACATCATCACTGTGTTATCGCAGCGTCATCACAGCATCATCACAACATCATCACAGAATCATCACAGCATCATTGCAGCATCATCACATCATCATCACAGCGTCATCACAACATCATCGTAGCATCATCATGCATCATCACAGCATCATTACTGCATCATCACAGCATCATCACAGCATCATCACTGCATCATCACTGAATAATCACAGCATCATCACTGCATCATCACGGCATCGTTACAGCATCGTCATATCATCATAACTGCATCATCACAACAACATAACAAAATCATCAAAGCATCATCACAGCATCATCACCGCGTCATCACAGCGTCATAACTGCATCGTCACTGCATCTAAACTGCATCATCACAAAATCATCACTGCATCACATCATAATCACAACATCATCAAAGCGTCATCACAGCATCATCACTGCGTTATCGCGGCATCATCTCAGCATCATCACAGTATCATTACTGCTTATTCACTGCATCATCACAACATCATCACAGCGTCATTACAGTGTCATAAATGCATCATCACAGTGTCATCAAAGCGTCCTAACTGCATAATCACTGCATCATCGCAGCTTCATCACAGCATCATGACAGCGTCATCACAGCATCAAAAATGCATAATCACTTCATCCTCACATCATCATCATAGCATCATAGCTGCATAATCATAGAGTCATCACAGCATCATCACTACATCATCAAATTGTCATCACTGTATCATCACAGCATCATCATAGCATCATCACTGCATAATCACAGTGTCATAACAGCATCATTACAACACCATGACTACGTCATCACAGCATCACGACAGCGTCATTACAGTGTCATCACAGCATCATCACTGCATTATCACAACATCATCACAACATCATCACTGCGTCATCAGAGCGTCATCACTACATAATCACTTCTTACTCAGTGAATCATCACTGCATCATCACATCATCACAGCATCATCTCAGCATAATCACAGTATCATCACAGCGTCATCACTACATCATCAATGCATCATCACAGCATCATCACAACATCATCACAGAGTCATCACAGCATCATCACTGCATCATCACAGCATCATCACAGCATCATTACTGCAGAATCACTGCATCATCACAGCATCCTCACAGCAACATCGCAGCATCATCACAGCATCATCGCATCATCATCACAGTGTCATGACAGCATCATCACTGCATAATCACCGCATAATCACAGCATCATCACAGCATAATCACAGTATCATCACAGCGTCATCACTACATCATCACTGCATCATCACAGAATCATCACTGCGTCATCACAGCATCATCAGAGCATCATCACAGCATCATCACATCATCATCTCAGCATCATTACTGCTTACTCACTGCATCATCATAGCATCATCACATCATCATCACAACATCATCAGTTTCATGTCAGCATCATCACTGCATAATCACTGCATCATCACAGCATCCTCACAGCATCAACACAGCGTCATCACAGCGTCATCAATGCATCATTACAGCATCATCTCAGTATAGTCACAGAATTATTACAGCATAATCACTGCATCATCATATCATCACTGCATCATCACTGCATCATCACTGCATCATCACAGCACCATCACAGCATCATTACTTCAGAATCACTGCATCATCACAGCATCCTCACAGCAACATCGCAGCATCATCACAGCATCATCACACTGTCATGACAGCATCATCACTGCATAATCACTGCATAATCTCCGCATAATCACAGCATCATCACATCATCATCACAATATCATCACAGCGTCATCACTACACATCAATGCATCATCACTACATCATCACAGCATCATCACTTCGTCATCATCAGAGCATCATCACAGCATCATCACTGCATCCTCACTGCATCATGAGTGCATCATCATCACAGCATCATCACTGCATCATCAAAGCATCATCTCGGCATAATCACAATGTCATAAATACATCATCACTCCATCATCACAGCATTATCACATCATCATCACAACGTTTTCAGTGTCATCACAGCATCATAACAACGTCATCAAACTGTCATCACAGCATCATCACCAAATCATCACAGAATCATCACAGCATCATTACTGCATCATCACAGCATCTTTGCATCGTCATCAGAGCATCACCACTGCATCATCACATCATCATCTCAGCATCATCACAGCATCATTACTGCTTACTCACTGCATCATCACAGCGTCATGACAGTGTCATCACTGCATCATAACATCATAGCTTCATCATCAGAACATTATCACAGCATCATCACTGCATCATCACATCATCATTATAGCATCTTCACTGTCATCAATACATCATCACAGCATCATCACATCATTATCACAGCATCATCAGTGTCATCTCAGCATCATCACTGCATCATGACTGCATCATAGCAGCATAATCACAGCATCATCACAGAATCATCACAGCATCATCATAAGGTCATCACAGCATCATCACTACGTCATCAGATTGTAATCACAGCATCATCACAGTGTCCTCACTGAATCATCACTGCACCATCACTGCAAAATCACAGCATCATCTCAGCATCATCATGGCATCATTACTGCATCATCACTGCTTACTCACTGCATCATCACAGCATCATCTCAGCATCATCACAGAATCATTTCTGCATAATCATTGCATTTTCACAGCGTCATCACAGTATCATCACTGCATCATCACAGTGTCATCACAGCATCATCAAAGCATCACGACAGCGTCATCTCACCATCACGACAGCGTCATCAAAGCATCATCACTGCATCATAACAACATCATCTCAGCATCATCACAGAATCATTTCTGCATAATCACTGCATCATCATAGTGTCATCACAGTATATTCACTGCATCATCACATCATCACAGTGTCATCACAGAATCATCACTGAATCATCCAAGCATCATCCAAGCATCATCACAGCACCACCAATGCATCATCACAGTATCATCACTGCATAATCACTGCATCATCACCGCATCATCACATCATCAACACTGCATCATTGCTGCATCATCACATCATTGTCACAGTATCATCAAAATATCATCACAGCATCATCACACCATCATAACAACATCATCACAGCGTCATCACAGTATCGTAAATGCATCATCACAGAATCATCACTGAATCATCATAGCATCTTCATATCATCATCACAATATCATCACAGCATCATCACTGCATCATCACAGCATCATCACTGCATAATCACTGCATCATCACAGCATCATCACATCGTCATCAAAACATCATTACAAGTATCAACACAACATAATCACAGTGTCATCACAGCATCATCATTGCATCCTTACTGCATGATCACAGCATCTCCGCATCGTAATCACATCATCATCACTGACTCCTCACTGAATCATCACTGTACCATCACTGCATCATCAGAGCATAATCTGAGCATAATCTCAGCATAATCACAGCATCATCACAGAATCATCACAGCATCATTACTGCATCATCACAGCATCTTTGCATCGTCATCAGAGCATCACCACTGCATCATCACTACATCATCACATCATCATCACAGCATTTTAGCTACATAATCACAGAATCATCATAGCGTAACGACAGCATCATCACAACATCATTACAGCATCATCACAGCGTCATCGTAACATCATGACTGTATCATCACAGCATCATCACAGCATCACCGCAGCGTCATCACTGCATCATCACAGCATCATCACAGCATCATCACGGCATCGTTACAGCATCGTCATATCATCATAACTGCATCATCACAACAACATAACAAAACCATCAAAGCATCGTCACAGCATCATCACCGCGTCATCACAGCGTCATAACTGCATCGTCACTGCATCTAAACTGCATCATCACAAAATCATCACAGCTTCATCACTGCAGCATCACAGCATCATCAAAGCATCATCGCAGCATCATCACATCATCATCACTGCATCATCACAGAATCATTACTGTTTACTCACTGCGGCATCACAGCATTATCACGGTGTCATAACTGCATCATCACTGCACCATTACTGCATCATCACAGTGTCATCTCAGCATCATCACAGCATCATTACTGCCTAATCATTGCATTATCACAACGTCATCACAGTATCATCAGTGCATCATCACAGCATCATTACTGCATCATCACATCATCATCACAGAATCACGATAGTGTCATCACAGCGTCATCACTGCATCATCACAGCGTCATCTCAGCATCATCAGAGACTCATCACAGCGTCATCACTGCATCATCACTGCATCACCACAGTATCATCACAGCATCATCACAAAATTATAAGAGCGTCATCACAGCGTTATTACTGCATCATCACAGCATCAATAGAGCATCATCACAGCGTCATCACAGCGTTATCACAGCGTCATCACAGCATCATCACAGCATCACGACATCATCATCACAGCTTCACGACAGTGTCATGAGAGCGTCTTCACAGCATCATCACTACATCATCACAGCATCATCACTGCGTCATCAGAGCATCATCACAAAATCATCACAGCGTCATTACTGCATCATCACTGCATCATCACAGCGTCATCACCGCATCATCACTGCATTGTCACAACATCATGGCGTCATAATAACTGCATCATAACAGCATGATCAAAGCATCATCACAGCGTCATCACAGCGTCATAACTGCATAAACACTGCATCATCAAAGAACCATCACAGCATCATCACAGCGTCATAACAGCATCATCAGAGCATCATCACATCGTCATCACTTCGTCATCAAAGAATCTTCACAGCATCATCGCTATGTCATCATAGCATCATCATAATATTATCACAGCTTCATCACAGCGTCATAACAACATCATCACTGCATCATCACAGCATCATGACTGCATCATTACAGCATCATCAGAGCAGAATCAGTGCGTCGTCACAGCATCATTACTGCATCACCACATCATCACTGTGTTATCGCAGCGTCATCACAGCATCATCACAACATCATCACAGAATCATCACAGCATCATTGCAGCATCATCACATCATCATCACAGCGTCATCACAACATCATCGTAGCATCATCATGCATCATCACAGCATCATTACTGCATCATCACAGCATCATCACAGCATCATCACTGCATCATCACTGAATAATCACAGCATCATCACTGCATCATCACGGCATCGTTACAGCATCGTCATATCATCATAACTGCATCATCACAACAACATAACAAAATCATCAAAGCATCATCACAGCATCATCACCGCGTCATCACAGCGTCATAACTGCATCGTCACTGCATCTAAACTGCATCATCACAAAATCATCACTGCATCACATCATAATCACAACATCATCAAAGCGTCATCACAGCATCATCACTGCGTTATCACAGCATCATCTCAGTATCATCACAGTATCATTACTGCTTATTCACTGCATCATCACAACATCATCACAGCGTCATTACAGTGTCATAAATGCATCATCACAGTGTCATCAAAGCGTCCTAACTGCATAATCACTGCATCATCGCAGCTTCATCACAGCATCATGACAGCGTCATCACAGCATCAAAAATGCATAATCACTTCATCCTCACATCATCATCATAGCATCATAGCTGCATAATCATAGAGTCATCACAGCATCATCACTACATCATCAAATTGTCATCACTGTATCATCACAGCATCATCATAGCATCATCACTGCATAATCACAGTGTCATAACAGCATCATTACAACACCATGACTACGTCATCACAGCATCACGACAGCGTCATTACAGTGTCATCACAGCATCATCACTGCATTATCACAACATCATCACAACATCATCACTGCGTCATCAGAGCGTCATCACTACATAATCACTTCTTACTCAGTGAATCATCACTGCATCATCACATCATCACAGCATCATCTCAGCATAATCACAGTATCATCACAGCGTCATCACTACATCATCAATGCATCATCACTGCATCATCACAGCATCATCACTGCATCATCAGAGCATCATCACAGCATCATCACAACATCATCACAGAGTCATCACAGCATCATCACTGCATAATCACTGCATCATCACAGCATCCTCACAGCATCAATACAGCGTCATCACAACGTCAACAATGCATCATTACAGCATCATCTCAGTATAGTCACAGCATAATCACTGCATAATCACTGCATCATCATATCGTCATCACTGCATCATCACTGCATCATCACAGCACCATCACAGCATCATTACTGCAGAATCACTGCATCATCACAGCATCATAGCTGCATAATCACAGCATCATCACAACATCATCGCATAGTCATCACAGCGTCATCACTGCATCATCACAGCATCATCACAGCATCATTACTGCAGAATCACTGCATCATCACAGCATCCTCACAGCAACATCGCAGCATCATCACAGCATCATCGCATCATCATCACAGGGTCATGACAGCATCATCACTGCATAATCACCGCATAATCACAGCATCATCACAGCATAATCACAGTATCATCACAGCGTCATCACTACATCATCACTGCATCATCACAGAATCATCACTGCGTCATCACAGCATCATCAGAGCATCATCACAGCATCATCACATCATCATCTCAGCATCATTACTGCTTACTCACTGCATCATCATAGCATCATCACATCATCATCACAACATCATCAGTTTCATGTCAGCATCATCACTGCATAATCACTGCATCATCACAGCATCCTCACAGCATCAACACAGCGTCATCACAGCGTCATCAATGCATCATTACAGCATCATCTCAGTATAGTCACAGAATTATTACAGCATAATCACTGCATCATCATATCATCACTGCATCATCACTGCATCATCACTGCATCATCACAGCACCATCACAGCATCATTACTTCAGAATCACTGCATCATCACAGCATCCTCACAGCAACATCGCAGCATCATCACAGCATCATCACACTGTCATGACAGCATCATCACTGCATAATCACTGCATAATCTCCGCATAATCACAGCATCATCACATCATCATCACAATATCATCACAGCGTCATCACTACACATCACTGCATCATCACTACATCATCACAGCATCATCACTTCGTCATCATCAGAGCATCATCACAGCATCATCACTGCATCCTCACTGCATCATGAGTGCATCATCATCACAGCATCATAACTGCATCATCAAAGCATCATCTCGGCATAATCACAATGTCATAAATACATCATCACTCCATCATCACAGCATTATCACATCATCATCACAACGTTTTCAGTGTCATCACAGCATCATAACAACGTCATCAAACTGTCATCACAGCATCATCACCAAATCATCACAGAATCATCACAGCATCATTACTGCATCATCACAGCATCTTTGCATCGTCATCAGAGCATCACCACTGCATCATCACATCATCATCTCAGCATCATCACAGCATCATTACTGCTTACTCACTGCATCATCACAGCGTCATGACAGTGTCATCACTGCATCATAACATCATAGCTTCATCATCAGAACATTATCACAGCATCATCACTGCATCATCACATCATCATTATAGCATCTTCACTGTCATCAATACATCATCACAGCATCATCACATCATTATCACAGCATCATCAGTGTCATCTCAGCATCATCACTGCATCATGACTGCATCATAGCAGCATAATCACAGCATCATCACAGAATCATCACAGCATCATCATAAGGTCATCACAGCATCATCACTACGTCATCAGATTGTAATCACAGCATCATCACAGTGTCCTCACTGAATCATCACTGCACCATCACTGCACCATCACAGCATCATCTCAGCATCATCATGGCATCATTACTGCATCATCACTGCTTACTCACTGCATCATCACAGCATCATCTCAGCATCATCACAGAATCATTTCTGCATAATCATTGCATTTTCACAGCGTCATCACAGTATCATCACTGCATCATCACAGTGTCATCACAGCATCATCAAAGCATCACGACAGCGTCATCTCACCATCACGACAGCGTCATCAAAGCATCATCACTTCATCATAACAACATCATCTCAGCATCATCACAGAATCATTTCTGCATAATCACTGCATCATCATAGTGTCATCACAGTATATTCACTGCATCATCACATCATCACAGTGTCATCACAGAATCATCACTGAATCATCCAAGCATCATCCAAGCATCATCACAGCACCACCAATGCATCATCACAGTATCATCACTGCATAATCACTGCATCATCACCGCATCATCACATCATCAACACTGCATCATTGCTGCATCATCACATCATTGTCACAGTATCATCAAAATATCATCACAGCATCATCACACCATCATAACAACATCATCACAGCGTCATCACAGTATCGTAAATGCATCATCACAGAATCATCACTGAATCATCATAGCATCTTCATATCATCATCACAATATCATCACAGCATCATCACTGCATCATCACAGCATCATCACTGCATAATCACTGCATCATCACAGCATCATCACATCGTCATCAAAACATCATTACAAGTATCAACACAACATAATCACAGTGTCATCACAGCATCATCATTGCATCCTTACTGCATGATCACAGCATCTCCGCATCGTAATCACATCATCATCACTGACTCCTCACTGAATCATCACTGTACCATCACTGCATCATCAGAGCATAATCTGAGCATAATCTCAGCATAATCACAGCATCATCACAGAATCATCACAGCATCATTACTGTATCATCACAGCATCTTTGCATCGTCATCAGAGCATCACCACTGCATCATCACTACATCATCACATCATCATCACAGCATTTTAGCTACATAATCACAGAATCATCATAGCGTAACGACAGCATCATCACAACATCATTACAGCATCATCACAGCGTCATCGTAACATCATGACTGTATCATCACAGCATCATCACAGCATCACCGCAGCGTCATCACTGCATCATCACAGCATCATCACAGCATCATCACGGCATCGTTACAGCATCGTCATATCATCATAACTGCATCATCACAACAACATAACAAAATCATCAAAGCATCGTCACAGCATCATCACCGCGTCATCACAGCGTCATAACTGCATCGTCACTGCATCTAAACTGCATCATCACAAAATCATCACAGCTTCATCACTGCAGCATCACAGCATCATCAAAGCATCATCGCAGCATCATCACATCATCATCACTGCATCATCACAGAATCATTACTGTTTACTCACTGCGGCATCACAGCATTATCACGGTGTCATAACTGCATCATCACTGCACCATTACTGCATCATCACAGTGTCATCTCAGCATCATCACAGCATCATTACTGCCTAATCATTGCATTATCACAACGTCATCACAGTATCATCAGTGCATCATCACAGCATCATTACTGCATCATCACATCATCATCTCAGAATCACGATAGTGTCATCACAGCGTCATCACTGCATCATCACAGCGTCATCTCAGCATCATCAGAGACTCATCACAGCGTCATCACTGCATCATCACTGCATCACCACAGTATCATCACAGCATCATCACAAAATTATAAGAGCGTCATCACAGCGTTATTACTGCATCATCACAGCATCAATAGAGCATCATCACAGCGTCATCACAGCGTTATCACAGCGTCATCACAGCATCACGACATCATCATCACAGCTTCACGACAGTGTCATGAGAGCGTCTTCACAGCATCATCACTACATCATCACAGCATCATCACTGCGTCATCAGAGCATCATCACAAAATCATCACAGCGTCATTACTGCATCATCACTGCATCATCACAGCGTCATCACCGCATCATCACTGCATTGTCACAACATCATGGCGTCATAATAACTGCATCATAACAGCATGATCAAAGCATCATCACAGCGTCATCACAGCGTCATAACTGCATAAACACTGCATCATCAAAGAACCATCACAGCATCATCACAGCGTCATAACAGCATCATCAGAGCATCATCACATCGTCATCACTTCGTCATCAAAGAATCTTCACAGCATCATCGCTATGTCATCATAGCATCATCATAATATTATCACAGCTTCATCACAGCGTCATAACAACATCATCACTGCATCATCACAGCATCATGACTGCATCATTACAGCATCATCAGAGCAGAATCAGTGCGTCGTCACAGCATCATTACTGCATCACCACATCATCACTGTGTTATCGCAGCGTCATCACAGCATCATCACAACATCATCACAGAATCATCACAGCATCATTGCAGCATCATCACATCATCATCACAGCGTCATCACAACATCATCGTAGCATCATCATGCATCATCACAGCATCATTACTGCATCATCACAGCATCATCACAGCATCATCACTGCATCATCACTGAATAATCACAGCATCATCACTGCATCATCACGGCATCGTTACAGCATCGTCATATCATCATAACTGCATCATCACAACAACATAACAAAATCATCAAAGCATCATCACAGCATCATCACCGCGTCATCACAGCGTCATAACTGCATCGTCACTGCATCTAAACTGCATCATCACAAAATCATCACTGCATCACATCATAATCACAACATCATCAAAGCGTCATCACAGCATCATCACTGCGTTATCACAGCATCATCTCAGTATCATCACAGTATCATTACTGCTTATTCACTGCATCATCACAACATCATCACAGCGTCATTACAGTGTCATAAATGCATCATCACAGTGTCATCAAAGCGTCCTAACTGCATAATCACTGCATCATCGCAGCTTCATCACAGCATCATGACAGCGTCATCACAGCATCAAAAATGCATAATCACTTCATCCTCACATCATCATCATAGCATCATAGCTGCATAATCATAGAGTCATCACAGCATCATCACTACATCATCAAATTGTCATCACTGTATCATCACAGCATCATCATAGCATCATCACTGCATAATCACAGTGTCATAACAGCATCATTAGAACACCATGACTACGTCATCACAGCATCACGACAGCGTCATTACAGTGTCATCACAGCATCATCACTGCATTATCACAACATCATCACAACATCATCACTGCGTCATCAGAGCGTCATCACTACATAATCACTTCTTACTCAGTGAATCATCACTGCATCATCACATCATCACAGCATCATCTCAGCATAATCACAGTATCATCACAGCGTCATCACTACATCATCAATGCATCATCACTGCATCATCACAGCATCATCACTGCATCATCAGAGCATCATCACAGCATCATCACAACATCATCACAGAGTCATCACAGCATCATCACTGCATAATCACTGCATCATCACAGCATCCTCACAGCATCAATACAGCGTCATCACAACGTCAACAATGCATCATTACAGCATCATCTCAGTATAGTCACAGCATAATCACTGCATAATCACTGCATCATCATATCGTCATCACTGCATCATCACTGCATCATCACAGCACCATCACAGCATCATTACTGCAGAATCACTGCATCATCACAGCATCATAGCTGCATAATCACAGCATCATCACAACATCATCGCATAGTCATCACAGCGTCATCACTGCATCATCACAGCATCATCACAGCATCATTACTGCAGAATCACTTCATCATCACAGCATCCTCACAGCAACATCGCAGCATCATCACAGCATCATCGCATCATCATCACAGTGTCATGACAGCATCATCACTGCATAATCACCGCATAATCACAGCATCATCACAGCATAATCACAGTATCATCACAGCGTCATCACTACATCATCACTGCATCATCACAGAATCATCACTGCGTCATCACAGCATCATCAGAGCATCATCACAGCATCATCACATCATCATCTCAGCATCATTACTGCTTACTCACTGCATCATCATAGCATCATCACATCATCATCACAACATCATCAGTTTCATGTCAGCATCATCACTGCATAATCACTGCATCATCACAGCATCCTCACAGCATCAACATAGCGTCATCACAGCGTCATCAATGCATCATTACAGCATCATCTCAGTATAGTCACAGAATTATTACAGCATAATCACTGCATCATCATATCATCACTGCATCATCACTGCATCATCACTGCATCATCACAGCACCATCACAGCATCATTACTTCAGAATCACTGCATCATCACAGCATCCTCACAGCAACATCGCAGCATCATCACAGCATCATCACACTGTCATGACAGCATCATCACTGCATAATCACTGCATAATCTCCGCATAATCACAGCATCATCACATCATCATCACAATATCATCACAGCGTCATCACTACACATCACTGCATCATCACTACATCATCACAGCATCATCACAGCATCATCACTGCATCCTCACTGCATCATGAGTGCATCATCATCACAGCATCATAACTGCATCATCAAAACATCATCTCGGCATAATCACAATGTCATAAATACATCATCACTCCATCATCACAGCATTATCACATCATCATCACAACGTTTTCAGTGTCATCACAGCATCATAACAACGTCATCAAACTGTCATCACAGCATCATCACCAAATCATCACAGAATCATCACAGCATCATTACTGCATCATCACAGCATCTTTGCATCGTCATCAGAGCATCACCACTGCATCATCACATCATCATCTCAGCATCATCACAGCATCATTACTGCTTACTCACTGCATCATCACAGCGTCATGACAGTGTCATCACTGCATCATAACATCATAGCTTCATCATCAGAACATTATCACAGCATCATCACTGCATCATCACATCATCATTATAGCATCTTCACTGTCATCAATACATCATCACAGCATCATCACATCATTATCACAGCATCATCAGTGTCATCTCAGCATCATCACTGCATCATGACTGCATCATAGCAGCATAATCACAGCATCATCACAGAATCATCACAGCATCATCATAAGGTCATCACAGCATCATCACTACGTCATCAGATTGTAATCACAGCATCATCACAGTGTCCTCACTGAATCATCACTGCACCATCACTGCAACATCACAGCATCATCTCAGCATCATCATGGCATCATTACTGCATCATCACTGCTTACTCACAGCATCATCACAGCATCATCAGAGCATCATCACAGAATCATTTCTGCATAATCATTGCATTTTCACAGCGTCATCACAGTATCATCACTGCATCATCACAGTGTCATCACAGCATCATCAAAGCATCACGACAGCGTCATCTCACCATCACGACAGCGTCATCAAAGCATCATCACTTCATCATAACAACATCATCTCAGCATCATCACAGAATCATTTCTGCATAATCACTGCATCATCATAGTGTCATCACAGTATATTCACTGCATCATCACATCATCACAGTGTCATCACAGAATCATCACTGAATCATCCAAGCATCATCCAAGCATCATCACAGCACCACCAATGCATCATCACAGTATCATCACTGCATAATCACTGCATCATCACCGCATCATCACATCATCAACACTGCATCATTGCTGCATCATCACATCATTGTCACAGTATCATCAAAATATCATCACAGCATCATCACACCATCATAACAACATCATCACAGCGTCATCACAGTATCGTAAATGCATCATCACAGAATCATCACTGCATCATCACAGCATCATCACTGCATAATCACTGCATCATCACCACATCATCACAGCATCATCACTGCATAATCACTGCATCATCACAGCATCATCACATCGTCATCAAAACATCATTACAAGTATCAACACAACATAATCACAGTGTCATCACAGCATCATCATTGCATCCTTACTGCATGATCACAGCATCTCCGCATCGTAATCACATCATCATCACTGACTCCTCACTGAATCATCACTGTACCATCACTGCATCATCAGAGCATAATCTGAGCATAATCTCAGCATAATCACAGCATCATCACAGAATCATCACAGCATCATTACTGCATCATCACAGCATCTTTGCATCGTCATCAGAGCATCACCACTGCATCATCACTACATCATCACATCATCATCACAGCATTTTAGCTACATAATCACAGAATCATCATAGCGTAACGACAGCATCATCACAACATCATTACAGCATCATCACAGCGTCATCGTAACATCATGACTGTATCATCACAGCATCATCACAGCATCACCGCAGCGTCATCACTGCATCATCACAGCATCATCACAGCATCATCACGGCATCGTTACAGCATCGTCATATCATCATAACTGCATCATCACAACAACATAACAAAACCATCAAAGCATCGTCACAGCATCATCACCGCGTCATCACAGCGTCATAACTGCATCGTCACTGCATCTAAACTGCATCATCACAAAATCATCACAGCTTCATCACTGCAGCATCACAGCATCATCAAAGCATCATCGCAGCATCATCACATCATCATCACTGCATCATCACAGAATCATTACTGTTTACTCACTGCGGCATCACAGCATTATCACGGTGTCATAACTGCATCATCACTGCACCATTACTGCATCATCACAGTGTCATCTCAGCATCATCACAGCATCATTACTGCCTAATCATTGCATTATCACAACGTCATCACAGTATCATCAGTGCATCATCACAGCATCATTACTGCATCATCACATCATCATCACAGAATCACGATAGTGTCATCACAGCGTCATCACTGCATCATCACAGCGTCATCTCAGCATCATCAGAGACTCATCACAGCGTCATCACTGCATCATCACTGCATCACCACAGTATCATCACAGCATCATCACAAAATTATAAGAGCGTCATCACAGCGTTATTACTGCATCATCACAGCATCAATAGAGCATCATCACAGCGTCATCACAGCGTTATCACAGCATCATCACAGCATCACGACATCATCATCACAGCTTCACGACAGTGTCATGAGAGCGTCTTCACAGCATCATCACTACATCATCACAGCATCATCACTGCGTCATCACAGCATCATCACTGCATCATCACTGAATAATCACAGCATCATCACTGCATCATCACGGCATCGTTACAGCATCGTCATATCATCATAACTGCATCATCACAACAACATAACAAAATCATCAAAGCATCATCACAGCATCATCACCGCGTCATCACAGCGTCATAACTGCATCGTCACTGCATCTAAACTGCATCATCACAAAATCATCACTGCATCACATCATAATCACAACATCATCAAAGCGTCATCACAGCATCATCACTGCGTTATCACAGCATCATCTCAGTATCATCACAGTATCATTACTGCTTATTCACTGCATCATCACAACATCATCACAGCGTCATTACAGTGTCATAAATGCATCATCACAGTGTCATCAAAGCGTCCTAACTGCATAATCACTGCATCATCGCAGCTTCATCACAGCATCATGACAGCGTCATCACAGCATCAAAAATGCATAATCACTTCATCCTCACATCATCATCATAGCATCATAGCTGCATAATCATAGAGTCATCACAGCATCATCACTACATCATCAAATTGTCATCACTGTATCATCACAGCATCATCATAGCATCATCACTGCATAATCACAGTGTCATAACAGCATCATTACAACACCATGACTACGTCATCACAGCATCACGACAGCGTCATTACAGTGTCATCACAGCATCATCACTGCATTATCACAACATCATCACAACATCATCACTGCGTCATCAGAGCGTCATCACTACATAATCACTTCTTACTCAGTGAATCATCACTGCATCATCACATCATCACAGCATCATCTCAGCATAATCACAGTATCATCACAGCGTCATCACTACATCATCAATGCATCATCACTGCATCATCACAGCATCATCACTGCATCATCAGAGCATCATCACAGCATCATCACAACATCATCACAGAGTCATCACAGCATCATCACTGCATAATCACTGCATCATCACAGCATCCTCACAGCATCAATACAGCGTCATCACAACGTCAACAATGCATCATTACAGCATCATCTCAGTATAGTCACAGCATAATCACTGCATAATCACTGCATCATCATATCGTCATCACTGCATCATCACTGCATCATCACAGCACCATCACAGCATCATTACTGCAGAATCACTGCATCATCACAGCATCATAGCTGCATAATCACAGCATCATCACAACATCATCGCATAGTCATCACAGCGTCATCACTGCATCATCACAGCATCATCACAGCATCATTACTGCAGAATCACTTCATCATCACAGCATCCTCACAGCAACATCGCAGCATCATCACAGCATCATCGCATCATCATCACAGTGTCATGACAGCATCATCACTGCATAATCACCGCATAATCACAGCATCATCACAGCATAATCACAGTATCATCACAGCGTCATCACTACATCATCACTGCATCATCACAGAATCATCACTGCGTCATCACAGCATCATCAGAGCATCATCACAGCATCATCACATCATCATCTCAGCATCATTACTGCTTACTCACTGCATCATCATAGCATCATCACATCATCATCACAACATCATCAGTTTCATGTCAGCATCATCACTGCATAATCACTGCATCATCACAGCATCCTCACAGCATCAACACAGCGTCATCACAGCGTCATCAATGCATCATTACAGCATCATCTCAGTATAGTCACAGAATTATTACAGCATAATCACTGCATCATCATATCATCACTGCATCATCACTGCATCATCACTGCATCATCACAGCACCATCACAGCATCATTACTTCAGAATCACTGCATCATCACAGCATCCTCACAGCAACATCGCAGCATCATCACAGCATCATCACACTGTCATGACAGCATCATCACTGCATAATCACTGCATAATCTCCGCATAATCACAGCATCATCACATCATCATCACAATATCATCACAGCGTCATCACTACACATCACTGCATCATCACTACATCATCACAGCATCATCACAGCATCATCACTGCATCCTCACTGCATCATGAGTGCATCATCATCACAGCATCATAACTGCATCATCAAAACATCATCTCGGCATAATCACAATGTCATAAATACATCATCACTCCATCATCACAGCATTATCACATCATCATCACAACGTTTTCAGTGTCATCACAGCATCATAACAACGTCATCAAACTGTCATCACAGCATCATCACCAAATCATCACAGAATCATCACAGCATCATTACTGCATCATCACAGCATCTTTGCATCGTCATCAGAGCATCACCACTGCATCATCACATCATCATCTCAGCATCATCACAGCATCATTACTGCTTACTCACTGCATCATCACAGCGTCATGACAGTGTCATCACTGCATCATAACATCATAGCTTCATCATCAGAACATTATCACAGCATCATCACTGCATCATCACATCATCATTATAGCATCTTCACTGTCATCAATACATCATCACAGCATCATCACATCATTATCACAGCATCATCAGTGTCATCTCAGCATCATCACTGCATCATGACTGCATCATAGCAGCATAATCACAGCATCATCACAGAATCATCACAGCATCATCATAAGGTCATCACAGCATCATCACTACGTCATCAGATTGTAATCACAGCATCATCACAGTGTCCTCACTGAATCATCACTGCACCATCACTGCAACATCACAGCATCATCTCAGCATCATCATGGCATCATTACTGCATCATCACTGCTTACTCACAGCATCATCACAGCATCATCAGAGCATCATCACAGAATCATTTCTGCATAATCATTGCATTTTCACAGCGTCATCACAGTATCATCACTGCATCATCACAGTGTCATCACAGCATCATCAAAGCATCACGACAGCGTCATCTCACCATCACGACAGCGTCATCAAAGCATCATCACTTCATCATAACAACATCATCTCAGCATCATCACAGAATCATTTCTGCATAATCACTGCATCATCATAGTGTCATCACAGTATATTCACTGCATCATCACATCATCACAGTGTCATCACAGAATCATCACTGAATCATCCAAGCATCATCCAAGCATCATCACAGCACCACCAATGCATCATCACAGTATCATCACTGCATAATCACTGCATCATCACCGCATCATCACATCATCAACACTGCATCATTGCTGCATCATCACATCATTGTCACAGTATCATCAAAATATCATCACAGCATCATCACACCATCATAACAACATCATCACAGCGTCATCACAGTATCGTAAATGCATCATCACAGAATCATCACTGCATCATCACAGCATCATCACTGCATAATCACTGCATCATCACCACATCATCACAGCATCATCACTGCATAATCACTGCATCATCACAGCATCATCACATCGTCATCAAAACATCATTACAAGTATCAACACAACATAATCACAGTGTCATCACAGCATCATCATTGCATCCTTACTGCATGATCACAGCATCTCCGCATCGTAATCACATCATCATCACTGACTCCTCACTGAATCATCACTGTACCATCACTGCATCATCAGAGCATAATCTGAGCATAATCTCAGCATAATCACAGCATCATCACAGAATCATCACAGCATCATTACTGCATCATCACAGCATCTTTGCATCGTCATCAGAGCATCACCACTGCATCATCACTACATCATCACATCATCATCACAGCATTTTAGCTACATAATCACAGAATCATCATAGCGTAACGACAGCATCATCACAACATCATTACAGCATCATCACAGCGTCATCGTAACATCATGACTGTATCATCACAGCATCATCACAGCATCACCGCAGCGTCATCACTGCATCATCACAGCATCATCACAGCATCATCACGGCATCGTTACAGCATCGTCATATCATCATAACTGCATCATCACAACAACATAACAAAACCATCAAAGCATCGTCACAGCATCATCACCGCGTCATCACAGCGTCATAACTGCATCGTCACTGCATCTAAACTGCATCATCACAAAATCATCACAGCTTCATCACTGCAGCATCACAGCATCATCAAAGCATCATCGCAGCATCATCACATCATCATCACTGCATCATCACAGAATCATTACTGTTT
Organism: Clangula hyemalis; assembly: GCA_963989345.1. The sequence continues at coordinate 8,647,697 of OZ022448.1, read as the reverse complement.
ACTCACTGCGGCATCACAGCATTATCACGGTGTCATAACTGCATCATCACTGCACCATTACTGCATCATCACAGTGTCATCTCAGCATCATCACAGCATCATTACTGCCTAATCATTGCATTATCACAACGTCATCACAGTATCATCAGTGCATCATCACAGCATCATTACTGCATCATCACATCATCATCACAGAATCACGATAGTGTCATCACAGCGTCATCACTGCATCATCACAGCGTCATCTCAGCATCATCAGAGACTCATCACAGCGTCATCACTGCATCATCACTGCATCACCACAGTATCATCACAGCATCATCACAAAATTATAAGAGCGTCATCACAGCGTTATTACTGCATCATCACAGCATCAATAGAGCATCATCACAGCGTCATCACAGCGTTATCACAGCATCATCACAGCATCACGACATCATCATCACAGCTTCACGACAGTGTCATGAGAGCGTCTTCACAGCATCATCACTACATCATCACAGCATCATCACTGCGTCATCAGAGCATCATCACAAAATCATCACAGTGTCATTACTGCATCATCACTGCATCATCACAGCGTCATCACCGCATCATCACTGCATTGTCACAACATCATGGCGTCATAATAACTGCATCATAACAGCATGATCAAAGCATCATCACAGCGTCATCACAGCGTCATAACTGCATAAACACTGCATCATCAAAGAACCATCACAGCATCATCACAGCGTCATAACAGCATCATCAGAGCATCATCACATCGTCAATCACATCGTCATCAAAGAATCTTCACAGCATCATCGCTATGTCATCATAGCATCATCATAATATTATCACAGCTTCATCACAGCGTCATAACAACATCATCACTGCATCATCACAGCATCATCATTATTGCATCATGACTGCATCATTACAGCATCATCAGAGCAGAATCAGTGCGTCGTCACAGCATCATTACTGCATCACCACATCATCACTGTGTTATCGCAGCGTCATCACAGCATCATCACAACATCATCACAGAATCATCACAGCATCATTGCAGCATCATCACATCATCATCACAGCGTCATCACAACATCATCGTAGCATCATCATGCATCATCACAGCATCATTACTGCATCATCACAGCATCATCACAGCATCATCACTGCATCATCACTGAATAATCACAGCATCATCACTGCATCATCACGGCATCGTTACAGCATCGTCATATCATCATAACTGCATCATCACAACAACATAACAAAATCATCAAAGCATCATCACAGCATCATCACCGCGTCATCACAGCGTCATAACTGCATCGTCACTGCATCTAAACTGCATCATCACAAAATCATCACTGCATCACATCATAATCACAACATCATCAAAGCGTCATCACAGCATCATCACTGCGTTATCACAGCATCATCTCAGCATCATCACAGTATCATTACTGCTTATTCACTGCATCATCACAACATCATCACAGCGTCATTACAGTGTCATAAATGCATCATCACAGTGTCATCAAAGCGTCCTAACTGCATAATCACTGCATCATCGCAGCTTCATCACAGCATCATGACAGCGTCATCACAGCATCAAAAATGCATAATCACTTCATCCTCACATCATCATCATAGCATCATAGCTGCATAATCATAGAGTCATCACAGCATCATCACTACATCATCAAATTGTCATCACTGTATCATCACAGCATCATCATAGCATCATCACTGCATAATCACAGTGTCATAACAGCATCATTACAACACCATGACTACGTCATCACAGCATCACGACAGCGTCATTACAGTGTCATCACAGCATCATCACTGCATTATCACAACATCATCACAACATCATCACTGCGTCATCAGAGCGTCATCACTACATAATCACTTCTTACTCAGTGCATCATCACTGCATCATCACATCATCACAGCATCATCTCAGCATAATCACAGTATCATCACAGCGTCATCACTACATCATCAATGCATCATCACAGCATCATCACAACATCATCACAGAGTCATCACAGCATCATCACTGCATCATCACAGCATCATCACAGCATCATTACTGCAGAATCACTGCATCATCACAGCATCCTCACAGCAACATCGCAGCATCATCACAGCATCATCGCATCATCATCACAGTGTCATGACAGCATCATCACTGCATAATCACCGCATAATCACAGCATCATCACAGCATAATCACAGTATCATCACAGCGTCATCACTACATCATCACTGCATCATCACAGAATCATCACTGCGTCATCACAGCATCATCAGAGCATCATCACAGCATCATCACATCATCATCTCAGCATCATTACTGCTTACTCACTGCATCATCATAGCATCATCACATCATCATCACAACATCATCAGTTTCATGTCAGCATCATCACTGCATAATCACTGCATCATCACAGCATCCTCACAGCATCAACACAGCGTCATCACAGCGTCATCAATGCATCATTACAGCATCATCTCAGTATAGTCACAGAATTATTACAGCATAATCACTGCATCATCATATCATCACTGCATCATCACTGCATCATCACTGCATCATCACAGCACCATCACAGCATCATTACTTCAGAATCACTGCATCATCACAGCATCCTCACAGCAACATCGCAGCATCATCACAGCATCATCACACTGTCATGACAGCATCATCACTGCATAATCACTGCATAATCTCCGCATAATCACAGCATCATCACATCATCATCACAATATCATCACAGCGTCATCACTACACATCACTGCATCATCACTACATCATCACAGCATCATCACTTCGTCATCATCAGAGCATCATCACAGCATCATCACTGCATCCTCACTGCATCATGAGTGCATCATCATCACAGCATCATAACTGCATCATCAAAGCATCATCTCGGCATAATCACAATGTCATAAATACATCATCACTCCATCATCACAGCATTATCACATCATCATCACAACGTTTTCAGTGTCATCACAGCATCATAACAACGTCATCAAACTGTCATCACAGCATCATCACCAAATCATCACAGAATCATCACAGCATCATTACTGCATCATCACAGCATCTTTGCATCGTCATCAGAGCATCACCACTGCATCATCACATCATCATCTCAGCATCATCACAGCATCATTACTGCTTACTCACTGCATCATCACAGCGTCATGACAGTGTCATCACTGCATCATAACATCATAGCTTCATCATCAGAACATTATCACAGCATCATCACTGCATCATCACATCATCATTATAGCATCTTCACTGTCATCAATACATCATCACAGCATCATCACATCATTATCACAGCATCATCAGTGTCATCTCAGCATCATCACTGCATCATGACTGCATCATAGCAGCATAATCACAGCATCATCACAGAATCATCACAGCATCATCATAAGGTCATCACAGCATCATCACTACGTCATCAGATTGTAATCACAGCATCATCACAGTGTCCTCACTGAATCATCACTGCACCATCACTGCACCATCACAGCATCATCTCAGCATCATCATGGCATCATTACTGCATCATCACTGCTTACTCACTGCATCATCACAGCATCATCTCAGCATCATCACAGAATCATTTCTGCATAATCATTGCATTTTCACAGCGTCATTACAGTATCATCACTGCATCATCACAGTGTCATCACAGCATCATCAAAGCATCACGACAGCGTCATCTCACCATCACGACAGCGTCATCAAAGCATCATCACTGCATCATAACAACATCATCTCAGCATCATCACAGAATCATTTCTGCATAATCACTGCATCATCATAGTGTCATCACAGCATATTCACTGCATCATCACATCATCACAGTGTCATCACAGAATCATCACTGAATCATCCAAGCATCATCCAAGCATCATCACAGCACCACCAATGCATCATCACAGTATCATCACTGCATAATCACTGCATCATCACCGCATCATCACATCATCAACACTGCATCATTGCTGCATCATCACATCATTGTCACAGTATCATCAAAATATCATCACAGCATCATCACACCATCATAACAACATCATCACAGCGTCATCACAGTATCGTAAATGCATCATCACAGAATCATCACTGAATCATCATAGCATCTTCATATCATCATCACAATATCATCACAGCATCATCACTGCATCATCACAGCATCATCACTGCATAATCACTGCATCATCACCACATCATCACAGCATCATCACTGCATAATCACTGCATCATCACAGCATCATCACATCGTCATCAAAACATCATTACAAGTATCAACACAACATAATCACAGTGTCATCACAGCATCATCATTGCATCCTTACTGCATGATCACAGCATCTCCGCATCGTAATCACATCATCATCACTGACTCCTCACTGAATCATCACTGTACCATCACTGCATCATCAGAGCATAATCTGAGCATAATCTCAGCATAATCACAGCATCATCACAGAATCATCACAGCATCATTACTGCATCATCACAGCATCTTTGCATCGTCATCAGAGCATCACCACTGCATCATCACTACATCATCACATCATCATCACAGCATTTTAGCTACATAATCACAGAATCATCATAGCGTAACGACAGCATCATCACAACATCATTACAGCATCATCACAGCGTCATCGTAACATCATGACTGTATCATCACAGCATCATCACAGCATCACCGCAGCGTCATCACTGCATCATCACAGCATCATCACAGCATCATCACGGCATCGTTACAGCATCGTCATATCATCATAACTGCATCATCACAACAACATAACAAAATCATCAAAGCATCGTCACAGCATCATCACCGCGTCATCACAGCGTCATAACTGCATCGTCACTGCATCTAAACTGCATCATCACAAAATCATCACAGCTTCATCACTGCAGCATCACAGCATCATCAAAGCATCATCGCAGCATCATCACATCATCATCACTGCATCATCACAGAATCATTACTGTTTACTCACTGCGGCATCACACCATTATCACGGTGTCATAACTGCATCATCACTGCACCATTACTGCATCATCACAGTGTCATCTCAGCATCATCACAGCATCATTACTGCCTAATCATTGCATTATCACAACGTCATCACAGTATCATCAGTGCATCATCACAGCATCATTACTGCATCATCACATCATCATCACAGAATCACAATAGTGTCATCACAGCGTCATCACTGCATCATCACAGCGTCATCTCAGCATCATCAGAGACTCATCACAGCGTCATCACTGCATCATCACTGCATCACCACAGTATCATCACAGCATCATCACAAAATTATAAGAGCGTCATCACAGCGTTATTACTGCATCATCACAGCATCAATAGAGCATCATCACAGCGTCATCACAGCGTTATCACAGCGTCATCACAGCATCACGACATCATCATCACAGCTTCACGACAGTGTCATGAGAGCGTCTTCACAGCATCATCACTACATCATCACAGCATCATCACTGCGTAATCAGAGCATAATCACAAAATCATCACAGCGTCATCACCGCATCATCACTGCATCATCACAGCGTCATCACCGCATCATCACTGCATTGTCACAACATCATGGCGTCATAATATCTGCATCATAACAGCATGATCAAAGCATCATCACAGCGTCATCACAGCGTCATAACTGCATAAACACTGCATCATCAAAGAACCATCACAGCATCATCACAGCGTCATAACAGCATCATCAGAGCATCATCACATCGTCATCACATCGTCATCAAAGAATCTTCACAGCATCATCGCTATGTCATCATAGCATCATCATAATATTATCACAGCTTCATCACAGCGTCATAACAACATCATCACTGCATCATCACAGCATCATCATTATTGCATCATGACTGCATCATTACAGCATCATCAGAGCAGAATCAGTGCGCCGTCACAGCATCATTACTGCATCACCACATCATCACTGTGTTATCGCAGCGTCATCACAGCATCATCACAACATCATCACAGAATCATCACAGCATCATTGCAGCATCATTACTGCATCATCACAGCATCATCACAGCATCATCACTGCATCATCACTGAATAATCACAGCATCATCACTGCATCATCACGGCATCGTTACAGCATCGTCATATCATCATAACTGCATCATCACAACAACATAACAAAATCATCAAAGCATCATCACAGCATCATCACCGCGTCATCACAGCGTCATAACTGCATCGTCACTGCATCTAAACTGCATCATCACAAAATCATCACTGCATCACATCATAATCACAACATCATCAAAGCGTCATCACAGCATCATCACTGCGTTATCACAGCATCATCTCAGCATCATCACAGTATCATTACTGCTTATTCACTGCATCATCACAACATCATCACAGCGTCATTACAGTGTCATAAATGCATCATCACAGTGTCATCAAAGCGTCCTAACTGCATAATCACTGCATCATCGCAGCTTCATCACAGCATCATGACAGCGTCATCACAGCATCAAAAATGCATAATCACTTCATCCTCACATCATCATCATAGCATCATAGCTGCATAATCATAGAGTCATCACAGCATCATCACTACATCATCAAATTGTCATCACTGTATCATCACAGCATCATCATAGCATCATCACTGCATAATCACAGTGTCATAACAGCATCATTACAACACCATGACTACGTCATCACAGCATCACGACAGCGTCATTACAGTGTCATCACAGCATCATCACTGCATTATCACAACATCATCACAACATCATCACTGCGTCATCAGAGCGTCATCACAACATAATCACTTCTTACTCAGTGAATCATCACTGCATCATCACATCATCACAGCATCATCTCAGCATAATCACAGTATCATCACAGCGTCATCACTAAATCATCAATGCATCATCACTGCATCATCACTGCATCATCACAGCATCATCACTGCATCATCAGAGCATCATCACAGCATCATCACAACATCATCACAGAGTCATCACAGCATCATCACTGCATAATCACTGCATCATCACAGCATCCTCACAGCATCAATACAGCGTCATCACAACGTCAACAATGCATCATTACAGCATCATCTCAGTATACTCACAGCATAATCACTGCATAATCACTGCATCATCATATCGTCATCACTGCATCATCACTGCATCATCACAGCACCATCACAGCATTATTACTGCAGAATCACTGCATCATCACAGCATCATAGCTGCATAATCACAGCATCATCACATCATCATCGCATAGTCGTCACAGCGTCATCACTGCATCATCACAGCATCATCACAGCATCATTACTGCAGAATCACTGCATCATCACAGCATCCTCACAGCAACATCGCAGCATCATCACAGCATCATCGCATCATCATCACAGTGTCATGACAGCATCATCACTGCATAATCACCGCATAATCACAGCATCATCACAGCATAATCACAGTATCATCACAGCGTCATCACTACATCATCACTGCATCATCACAGAATCATCACTGCGTCATCACAGCATCATCAGAGCATCATCACAGCATCATCACATCATCATCTCAGCATCATTACTGCTTACTCACTGCATCATCATAGCATCATCACATCATCATCACAACATCATCAGTTTCATGTCAGCATCATCACTGCATAATCACTGCATCATCACAGCATCCTCACAGCATCAACACAGCGTCATCACAGCGTCATCAATGCATCATTACAGCATCATCTCAGTATAGTCACAGAATTATTACAGCATAATCACTGCATCATCATATCATCACTGCATCATCACTGCATCATCACTGCATCATCACAGCACCATCACAGCATCATTACTTCAGAATCACTGCATCATCACAGCATCCTCACAGCAACATCGCAGCATCATCACAGCATCATCACACTGTCATGACAGCATCATCACTGCATAATCACTGCATAATCTCCGCATAATCACAGCATCATCACATCATCATCACAATATCATCACAGCGTCATCACTACACATCACTGCATCATCACTACATCATCACAGCATCATCACAGCATCATCACTGCATCCTCACTGCATCATGAGTGCATCATCATCACAGCATCATAACTGCATCATCAAAACATCATCTCGGCATAATCACAATGTCATAAATACATCATCACTCCATCATCACAGCATTATCACATCATCATCACAACGTTTTCAGTGTCATCACAGCATCATAACAACGTCATCAAACTGTCATCACAGCATCATCACCAAATCATCACAGAATCATCACAGCATCATTACTGCATCATCACAGCATCTTTGCATCGTCATCAGAGCATCACCACTGCATCATCACATCATCATCTCAGCATCATCACAGCATCATTACTGCTTACTCACTGCATCATCACAGCGTCATGACAGTGTCATCACTGCATCATAACATCATAGCTTCATCATCAGAACATTATCACAGCATCATCACTGCATCATCACATCATCATTATAGCATCTTCACTGTCATCAATACATCATCACAGCATCATCACATCATTATCACAGCATCATCAGTGTCATCTCAGCATCATCACTGCATCATGACTGCATCATAGCAGCATAATCACAGCATCATCACAGAATCATCACAGCATCATCATAAGGTCATCACAGCATCATCACTACGTCATCAGATTGTAATCACAGCATCATCACAGTGTCCTCACTGAATCATCACTGCACCATCACTGCAACATCACAGCATCATCTCAGCATCATCATGGCATCATTACTGCATCATCACTGCTTACTCACAGCATCATCACAGCATCATCAGAGCATCATCACAGAATCATTTCTGCATAATCATTGCATTTTCACAGCGTCATCACAGTATCATCACTGCATCATCACAGTGTCATCACAGCATCATCAAAGCATCACGACAGCGTCATCTCACCATCACGACAGCGTCATCAAAGCATCATCACTGCGTCATAACAACATCATCTCAGCATCATCACAGAATCATTTCTGCATAATCACTGCATCATCATAGTGTCATCACAGCATATTCACTGCATCATCACATCATCACAGTGTCATCACAGAATCATCACTGAATCATCCAAGCATCATCCAAGCATCATCACAGCACCACCAATGCATCATCACAGTATCATCACTGCATAATCACTGCATCATCACCGCATCATCACATCATCAACACTGCATCATTGCTGCGTCATCACATCATTGTCACAGTATCATCAAAATATCATCACAGCATCATCACACCATCATAACAACATCATCACAGCGTCATCACAGTATCGTAAATGCATCATCACAGAATCATCACTGAATCATCATAGCATCTTCATATCATCATCACAATATCATCACAGCATCATCGCATCATCATCACAGTGTCATGACAGCATCATCACTGCATAATCACCACATCATCACAGCATCATCACAGCATAATCACAGTATCATCACAGCGTCATCACTACATCATCACTGCATCATCACAGAATCATCACTGCGTCATCACAGCATCATCAGAGCATCATCACAGCATCATCACAGCATAATCACAGTATCATCACAGCATCATCACTACATCATCACTGCATCATCACAGAATCATCACTGCGTCATCACAGCATCATCAGAGCATCATCACAGCATCATCACATCATCATCTCAGCATCATTACTGCTTACTCACTGCATCATCATAGCATCATCACATCATCATCACAACATCATCAGTTTCATGTCAGCATCATCACTGCATAATCACTGCATCATCACAGCATCCTCACAGCATCAACACAGCGTCATCAGAGCGTCATCAATGCATCATTACAGCATCATCTCAGTATAGTCACAGAATTATTACAGCATAATCACTGCATCATCATATCATCACTGCATCATCACTGCATCATCACAGCACCATCACAGCATCATTACTTCAGAATCACTACATCATCACAGCATCCTCACAGCAACATCGCAGCATCATCACAGCATCATCACACTGTCATGACAGCATCATCACTGCATAATCACTGCATAATCTCCGCATAATCACAGCATCATCACATCATCATCACAATATCATCACAGCGTCATCACTACACATCACTGCATCATCACTACATCATCACAGCATCATCACTTCGTCATCATCAGAGCATCATCACAGCATCATCACTGCATCCTCACTGCATCATGAGTGCATCATCATCACAGCATCATAACTGCATCATCAAAGCATCATCTCGGCATAATCACAATGTCATAAATACATCATCACTCCATCATCACAGCATTATCACATCATCATCACAACGTTTTCAGTGTCATCACAGCATCATAACAACGTCATCAAACTGTCATCACAGCATCATCACCAAATCATCACAGAATCATCACAGCATCATTACTGCATCATCACAGCATCTTTGCATCGTCATCAGAGCATCACCACTGCATCATCACATCATCATCTCAGCATCATCACAGCATCATTACTGCTTACTCACTGCATCATCACAGCGTCATGACAGTGTCATCACTGCATCATAACATCATCATTATAGCATCTTCACTGTCATCAATACATCATCACAGCATCATCACATCATAATCACAGCATCATCAGTGTCATCTCAGCATCATCACTGCATCATGACTGCATCATAGCAGCATAATCACAGCATCATCACAGAATCATCACAGCATCATCATAAGGTCATCACAGCATCATCACTACGTCATCAGATTGTAATCACAGCATCATCACAGTGTCCTCACTGAATCATCACTGCACCATCACTGCAACATCACAGCATCATCTCAGCATCATCATGGCATCATTCCTGCATCATCACTGCTTACTCACTGCATCATCACAGCATCATCTCAGCATCATCACAGAATCATTTCTGCATAATCACTGCATCATCATAGTGTCATCACAGTATATTCACTGCATCATCACATCATCACAGTGTCATCACAGAATCATCACTGAATCATCCAAGCATCATCCAAGCATCATCACAGCACCACCAATGCATCATCACAGTATCATCACTGCATAATCACTGCATCATCACCGCATCATCACATCATCAACACTGCATCATTGCTGCATCATCACATCATTGTCACAGTATCATCAAAATATCATCACAGCATCATCACACCATCATAACAACATCATCACAGCGTCATCACAGTATCGTAAATGCATCATCACAGAATCATCACTGAATCATCATAGCATCTTCATATCATCATCACAATATCATCACAGCATCATCACTGCATCATCACAGCATCATCACTGCATAATCACTGCATCATCACCACATCATCACAGCATCATCACTGCATAATCACTGCATCATCACAGCATCATCACATCGTCATCAAAACATCATTACAAGTATCAACACAACATAATCACAGTGTCATCACAGCATCATCATTGCATCCTTACTGCATGATCACAGCATCTCCGCATCGTAATCACATCATCATCACTGACTCCTCACTGAATCATCACTGTACCATCACTGCATCATCAGAGCATAATCTGAGCATAATCTCAGCATAATCACAGCATCATCACAGAATCATCACAGCATCATTACTGCATCATCACAGCATCTTTGCATTGTCATCAGAGCATCACCACTGCATCATCACTACATCATCACATCATCATCACAGCATTTTAGCTACATAATCACAGAATCATCATAGCGTAACGACAGCATCATCACAACATCATTACAGCATCATCACAGCGTCATCACAGCGTTATCACAGCGTCATCACAGCATCACGACATCATCATCACAGCTTCACGACAGTGTCATGAGAGCGTCTTCACAGCATCATCACTACATCATCACAGCATCATCACTGCGTCATCAGAGCATCATCACAAAATCATCACTGCACCATTACTGCATCATCACAGTGTCATCTCAGCATCATCACAGCATCATTACTGCCTAATCATTGCATTATCACAACGTCATCACAGTATCATCAGTGCATCATCACAGCATCATTACTGCATCATCACATCATCATCACAGAATCACGATAGTGTCATCACAGCGTCATCACTGCATCATCACAGCGTCATCTCAGCATCATCAGAGACTCATCACAACGTCATCACTGCATCATCACTGCATCACCACAGTATCATCACAGCATCATCACAAAATTATAAGAGCGTCATCACAGCGTTATTACTGCATCATCACAGCATCAATAGAGCATCATCACAGCGTCATCACAGCGTCATCACAGCATCATCACAGCATCACGACATCATCATCACAGCTTCACGACAGTGTCATGAGAGCGTCTTCACAGCATCATCACTACATCATCACAGCATCATCACTGCGTCATCAGAGCATCATCAAAAAATCATCACAGCGTCATCACCGCATCATCACTGCATTGTCACAACATCATGGCGTCATAATAACTGCATCATAACAGCATGATCAAAGCATCATCACAGCGTCATCACAGCGTCATAACTGCATAAACACTGCATCATCAAAGAACCATCACAGCATCATCACAGCGTCATAACAGCATCATCAGAGCATCATCACATCGTCATCACATCGTCATCAAAGAATCTTCACAGCATCATCGCTATGTCATCATAGCATCATCATAATATTATCACAGCTTCATCACAGCGTCATAACAACATCATCACTGCATCATCACAGCATCATCATTATTGCATCATGACTGCATCATTACAGCATCATCAGAGCAGAATCAGTGCGTCGTCACAGCATCATTACTGCATCACCACATCATCACTGTGTTATCGCAGCGTCATCACAGCATCATCACAACATCATCACAGAATCATCACAGCATCATTGCAGCATCATCACATCATCATCACAGCGTCATCACAACATCATCGTAGCATCATCATGCATCATCACAGCATCATTACTGCATCATCACAGCATCATCACTGCATCATCACTGAATAATCACAGCATCATCACTGCATCATCACGGCATCGTTACAGCATCGTTACAGCATCGTCATATCATCATAACTGCATCATCACAACAACATAACAAAATCATCAAAGCATCATCACAGCATCATCACCGCGTCATCACAGCGTCATAACTGCATCGTCACTGCATCTAAACTGCATCATCACAAAATCATCACTGCATCACATCATAATCACAACATCATCAAAGCGTCATCACAGCATCATCACTGCGTTATCACAGCATCATCTCAGCATCATCACAGTATCATTACTGCTTATTCACTGCATCATCACAACATCATCACAGCGTCATTACAGTGTCATAAATGCATCATCACAGTGTCATCAAAGCGTCCTAACTGCATAATCACTGCATCATCGCAGCTTCATCACAGCATCATGACAGCGTCATCACAGCATCAAAAATGCATAATCACTTCATCCTCACATCATCATCATAGCATCATAGCTGCATAATCATAGAGTCATCACAGCATCATCACTACATCATCAAATTGTCATCACTGTATCATCACAGCATCATCATAGCATCATCACTGCATAATCACAGTGTCATAACAGCATCATTACAACACCATGACTACGTCATCACAGCATCACGACAGCGTCATTACAGTGTCATCACAGCATCATCACTGCATTATCACAACATCATCACAACATCATCACTGCGTCATCAGAGCGTCATCACTACATAATCACTTCTTACTCAGTGAATCATCACTGCATCATCACATCATCACAGCATCATCTCAGCATAATCACAGTATCATCACAGCGTCATCACTACATCATCAATGCATCATCACTGCATCATCACAACATCATCACTGCATCATCACTGCATCATCACAGCATCCTCACAGCATCAATACAGCGTCATCACAACGTCAACAATGCATCATTACAGCATCATCTCAGTATAGTCACAGCATAATCACTGCATAATCACTGCATCATCATATCGTCATCACTGCATCATCACTGCATCATCACAGCACCATCACAGCATCATTACTGCAGAATCACTGCATCATCACAGCATCATAGCTGCATAATCACAGCATCATCACATCATCATCGCATAGTCATCACAGCGTCATCACTGCATCATCACAGCATCATCACAGCATCATTACTGCAGAATCACTGCATCATCACAGCATCCTCACAGCAACATCGCAGCATCATCACAGCATCATCGCATCATCATCACAGCATCATCACAGTGTCATGACAGCATCATCACTGCATAATCACCGCATAATCACAGCATCATCACAGCATAATCACAGTATCATCACAGCGTCATCACTACATCATCACTGCATCATCACAGAATCATCACTGCGTCATCACAGCATCATCAGAGCATCATCACAGCATCATCAGAGCATCATCACAGCATCATCAGAGCATCATCACAGCATCATCACATCATCATCTCAGCATCATTACTGCTTACTCACTGCATCATCATAGCATCATCACATCATCATCACAACATCATCAGTTTCATGTCAGCATCATCACTGCATCATCACAGCATCCTCACAGCATCAACACAGCGTCATCACAGCGTCATCAAGGCATCATTACAGCATCATCTCAGTATAGTCACAGAATTATTACAGCATAATCACTGCATCATCATATCATCACTGCATCATCACTGCATCATCACTGCATCATCACAGCACCATCACAGCATCATTACTTCAGAATCACTGCATCATCACAGCATCCTCACAGCAACATCGCAGCATCATCACAGCATCATCACACTGTCATGACAGCATCATCACTGCATAATCACTGCATAATCTCCGCATAATCACAGCATCATCACATCATCATCACAATATCATCACAGCGTCATCACTACACATCACTGTATCATCACAGCACCATCACAGCATCACCGCAGCGTCATCATCAGAGCATCATCACAGCATCATCACTGCATCCTCACTGCATCATGAGTGCATCATCATCACAGCATCATAACTGCATCATCAAAGCATCATCTCGGCATAATCACAATGTCATAAATACATCATCACTCCATCATCACAGCATTATCACATCATCATCACAACGTTTTCAGTGTCATCACAGCATCATAACAACGTCATCAAACTGTCATCACAGCATCATCACCAAATCATCACAGAATCATCACAGCATCATTACTGCATCATCACAGCATCTTTGCATCGTCATCAGAGCATCACCACTGCATCATCACATCATCATCTCAGCATCATCACAGCATCATTACTGCTTACTCACTGCATCATCACAGCGTCATGACAGTGTCATCACTGCATCATAACATCATAGCTTCATCATCAGAACATTATCACAGCATCATCACTGCATCATCACATCATCATTATAGCATCTTCACTGTCATCAATACATCATCACAGCATCATCACATCATTATCACAGCATCATCAGTGTCATCTCAGCATCATCACTGCATCATGACTGCATCATAGCAGCATAATCACAGCATCATCACAGAATCATCACAGCATCATCATAAGGTCATCACAGCATCATCACTACGTCATCAGATTGTAATCACAGCATCATCACAGTGTCCTCACTGAATCATCACTGCACCATCACTGCAACATCACAGCATCATCTCAGCATCATCATGGCATCATTACTGCATCATCACTGCTTACTCACTGCATCATCACAGCATCATCTCAGCATCATCACAGAATCATTTCTGCATAATCATTGCATTTTCACAGCGTCATCACAGTATCATCACTGCATCATCACAGTGTCATCACAGCATCATCAAAGCATCACGACAGCGTCATCTCACCATCACGACAGCGTCATCAAAGCATCATCACTGCATCATAACAACATCATCTCAGCATCATCACAGAATCATTTCTGCATAATCACTGCATCATCATAGTGTCATCACAGTATATTCACTGCATCATCACATCATCACAGTGTCATCACAGAATCATCACTGAATCATCCAAGCATCATCCAAGCATCATCACAGCACCACCAATGCATCATCACAGTATCATCACTGCATAATCACTGCATCATCACCGCATCATCACATCATCAACACTGCATCATTGCTGCATCATCACATCATTGTCACAGTATCATCAAAATATCATCACAGCATCATCACACCATCATAACAACATCATCACAGCGTCATCACAGTATCGTAAATGCATCATCACAGAATCATCACTGAATCATCATAGCATCTTCATATCATCATCACAATATCATCACAGCATCATCACTGCATCATCACAGCATCATCACTGCATAATCACTGCATCATCACCACATCATCACAGCATCATCACTGCATAATCACTGCATCATCACAGCATCATCACATCGTCATCAAAACATCATTACAAGTATCAACACAACATAATCACAGTGTCATCACAGCATCATCATTGCATCCTTACTGCATGATCACAGCATCTCCGCATCGTAATCACATCATCATCACTGACTCCTCACTGAATCATCACTGTACCATCACTGCATCATCAGAGCATAATCTGAGCATAATCTCAGCATAATCACAGCATCATCACAGAATCATCACAGCATCATTACTGCATCATCACAGCATCTTTGCATCGTCATCAGAGCATCACCACTGCATCATCACTACATCATCACATCATCATCACAGCATTTTAGCTACATAATCACAGAATCATCATAGCGTAACGACAGCATCATCACAACATCATTACAGCATCATCACAGCGTCATCGTAACATCATGACTGTATCATCACAGCATCATCACAGCATCACCGCAGCGTCATCACTGCATCATCACAGCATCATCACAGCATCATCACGGCATCGTTACAGCATCGTCATATCATCATAACTGCATCATCACAACAACATAACAAAACCATCAAAGCATCGTCACAGCATCATCACCGCGTCATCACAGCGTCATAACTGCATCGTCACTGCATCTAAACTGCATCATCACAAAATCATCACAGCTTCATCACTGCAGCATCACAGCATCATCAAAGCATCATCGCAGCATCATCACATCATCATCACTGCATCATCACAGAATCATTACTGTTTACTCACTGCGGCATCACAGCATTATCACGGTGTCATAACTGCATCATCACTGCACCATTACTGCATCATCACAGTGTCATCTCAGCATCATCACAGCATCATTACTGCCTAATCATTGCATTATCACAACGTCATCACAGTATCATCAGTGCATCATCACAGCATCATTACTGCATCATCACATCATCATCACAGAATCACGATAGTGTCATCACAGCGTCATCACTGCATCATCACAGCGTCATCTCAGCATCATCAGAGACTCATCACAGCGTCATCACTGCATCATCACTGCATCACCACAGTATCATCACAGCATCATCACAAAATTATAAGAGCGTCATCACAGCGTTATTACTGCATCATCACAGCATCAATAGAGCATCATCACAGCGTCATCACAGCGTTATCACAGCGTCATCACAGCATCACGACATCATCATCACAGCGTCACGACAGTGTCATGAGAGCGTCTTCACAGCATCATCACTACATCATCACAGCATCATCACTGCGTCATCAGAGCATCATCACAAAATCATCACAGCGTCATCACCGCATCATCACTGCATTGTCACAACATCATGGCGTCATAATAACTGCATCATAACAGCATGATCAAAGCATCATCACAGCGTCATCACAGCGTCATAACTGCATAAACACTGCATCATCAAAGAACCATCACAGCATCATCACAGCGTCATAACAGCATCATCAGAGCATCATCACATCGTCATCACATCGTCATCAAAGAATCTTCACAGCATCATCGCTATGTCATCATAGCATCATCATAATATTATCACAGCTTCATCACAGCGTCATAACAACATCATCACTGCATCATCACAGCATCATCATTATTGCATCATGACTGCATCATTACAGCATCATCAGAGCAGAATCAGTGCGTCGTCACAGCATCATTACTGCATCACCACATCATCACTGTGTTATCGCAGCGTCATCACAGCATCATCACAACATCATCACAGAATCATCACAGCATCATTGCAGCATCATCACATCATCATCACAGCGTCATCACAACATCATCGTAGCATCATCATGCATCATCACAGCATCATTACTGCATCATCACAGCATCATCACTGCATCATCACTGAATAATCACAGCATCATCACTGCATCATCACGGCATCGTTACAGCATCGTCATATCATCATAACTGCATCATCACAACAACATAACAAAATCATCAAAGCATCATCACAGCATCATCACCGCGTCATCACAGCGTCATAACTGCATCGTCACTGCATCTAAACTGCATCATCACAAAATCATCACTGCATCACATCATAATCACAACATCATCAAAGCGTCATCACAGCATCATCACTGCGTTATCACAGCATCATCTCAACATCATCACAGTATCATTACTGCTTATTCACTGCATCATCACAACATCATCACAGCGTCATTACAGTGTCATAAATGCATCATCACAGTGTCATCAAAGCGTCCTAACTGCATAATCACTGCATCATCGCAGCTTCATCACAGCATCATGACAGCGTCATCACAGCATCAAAAATGCATAATCACTTCATCCTCACATCATCATCATAGCATCATAGCTGCATAATCATAGAGTCATCACAGCATCATCACTACATCATCAAATTGTCATCACTGTATCATCACAGCATCATCATAGCATCATCACTGCATAATCACAGTGTCATAACAGCATCATTACAACACCATGACTACGTCATCACAGCATCACGACAGCGTCATTACAGTGTCATCACAGCATCATCACTGCATTATCACAACATCATCACAACATCATCACTGCGTCATCAGAGCGTCATCACTACATAATCACTTCTTACTCAGTGAATCATCACTGCATCATCACATCATCACAGCATCATCACAGCATAATCACAGTATCATCACAGCGTCATCACTACATCATCAATGCATCATCACTGCATCATCACAGCATCATCACTGCATCATCACAGCATCATCAGAGCATCATCACAGCATCATCACAACATCATCACAGAGTCATCACAGCATCATCACTGCATAATCACTGCATCATCACAGCATCCTCACAGCATCAATACAGCGTCATCACAACGTCAACAATGCATCATTACAGCATCATCTCAGTATACTCACAGCATAATCACTGCATAATCACTGCATCATCATATCGTCATCACTGCATCATCACAGCACCATCACAGCATCATTACTGCAGAATCACTGCATCATCACAGCATCATAGCTGCATAATCACAGCATCATCACATCATCATCGCATAGTCATCACAGCGTCATCACTGCATCATCACAGCATCATCACAGCATCATTACTGCAGAATCACTGCATCATCACAGCATCCTCACAGCAACATCGCAGCATCATCACAGCATCATCGCATCATCATCACAACATCATCACAGTGTCATGACAGCATCATCACTGCATAATCACCGCATAATCACTGCATAATCACCGCATAATCACAGTATCATCACAGCGTCATCACTACATCATCACTGCATCATCACAGAATCATCACTGCGTCATCACAGCATCATCAGAGCATCATCACAGCATCATCACATCATCATCTCAGCATCATCACATCATCATCTCAGCATCATTACTGCTTACTCACTGCATCATCATAGCATCATCACATCATCATCACAACATCATCAGTTTCATGTCAGCATCATCACTGCATCATCACAGCATCCTCACAGCATCAACACAGCGTCATCACAGCGTCATCAATGCATCATTACAGCATCATCTCAGTATAGTCACAGAATTATTACAGCATAATCACTGCATCATCATATCATCACTGCATCATCACTGCATCATCACTGCATCATCACAGCACCATCACAGCATCATTACTTCAGAATCACTGCATCATCACAGCATCCTCACAGCAACATCGCAGCATCATCACAGCATCATCACACTGTCATGACAGCATCATCACTGCATAATCACTGCATAATCTCCGCATAATCACAGCATCATCACATCATCATCACAATATCATCACAGCGTCATCACTACACATCACTGTATCATCACAGCACCATCACAGCATCACCGCAGCGTCATCATCAGAGCATCATCACAGCATCATCACTGCATCCTCACTGCATCATGAGTGCATCATCATCACAGCATCATAACTGCATCATCAAAGCATCATCTCGGCATAATCACAATGTCATAAATACATCATCACTCCATCATCACAGCATTATCACATCATCATCACAACGTTTTCAGTGTCATCACAGCATCATAACAACGTCATCAAACTGTCATCACAGCATCATCACCAAATCATCACAGAATCATCACAGCATCATTACTGCATCATCACAGCATCTTTGCATCGTCATCAGAGCATCACCACTGCATCATCACATCATCATCTCAGCATCATCACAGCATCATTACTGCTTACTCACTGCATCATCACAGCGTCATGACAGTGTCATCACTGCATCATAACATCATAGCTTCATCATCAGAACATTATCACAGCATCATCACTGCATCATCACATCATCATTATAGCATCTTCACTGTCATCAATACATCATCACAGCATCATCACATCATTATCACAGCATCATCAGTGTCATCTCAGCATCATCACTGCATCATGACTGCATCATAGCAGCATAATCACAGCATCATCACAGAATCATCACAGCATCATCATAAGGTCATCACAGCATCATCACTACGTCATCAGATTGTAATCACAGCATCATCACAGTGTCCTCACTGAATCATCACTGCACCATCACTGCAACATCACAGCATCATCTCAGCATCATCATGGCATCATTACTGCATCATCACTGCTTACTCACTGCATCATCACAGCATCATCTCAGCATCATCACAGAATCATTTCTGCATAATCATTGCATTTTCACAGCGTCATCACAGTATCATCACTGCATCATCACAGTGTCATCACAGCCTCATCAAAGCATCACGACAGCGTCATCTCACCATCACGACAGCGTCATCAAAGCATCATCACTGCATCATAACAACATCATCTCAGCATCATCACAGAATCATTTCTGCATAATCACTGCATCATCATAGTGTCATCACAGTATATTCACTGCATCATCACATCATCACAGTGTCATCACAGAATCATCACTGAATCATCCAAGCATCATCCAAGCATCATCACAGCACCACCAATGCATCATCACAGTATCATCACTGCATAATCACTGCATCATCACCGCATCATCACATCATCAACACTGCATCATTGCTGCATCATCACATCATTGTCACAGTATCATCAAAATATCATCACAGCATCATCACACCATCATAACAACATCATCACAGCGTCATCACAGTATCGTAAATGCATCATCACAGAATCATCACTGAATCATCATAGCATCTTCATATCATCATCACAATATCATCACAGCATCATCACTGCATCATCACAGCATCATCACTGCATAATCACTGCATCATCACCACATCATCACAGCATCATCACTGCATAATCACTGCATCATCACAGCATCATCACATCGTCATCAAAACATCATTACAAGTATCAACACAACATAATCACAGTGTCATCACAGCATCATCATTGCATCCTTACTGCATGATCACAGCATCTCCGCATCGTAATCACATCATCATCACTGACTCCTCACTGAATCATCACTGTACCATCACTGCATCATCAGAGCATAATCTGAGCATAATCTCAGCATAATCACAGCATCATCACAGAATCATCACAGCATCATTACTGCATCATCACAGCATCTTTGCATTGTCATCAGAGCATCACCACTGCATCATCACTACATCATCACATCATCATCACAGCATTTTAGCTACATAATCACAGAATCATCATAGCGTAACGACAGCATCATCACAACATCATTACAGCATCATCACAGCGTCATCGTAACATCATGACTGTATCATCACAGCACCATCACAGCATCACCGCAGCGTCATCACTGCATCATCACAGCATCATCACAGCATCCTCACTGCATCATGAGTGCATCATCATCACAGCATCATAACTGCATCATCAAAGCATCATCTCGGCATAATCACAATGTCATAAATACATCATCACTCCATCATCACAGCATTATCACATCATCATCACAACGTTTTCAGTGTCATCACAGCATCATAACAACTTCATCAAACTGTCATCACAGCATCATCACCAAATCATCATAGAATCATCACAGCATCATTACTGCATCATCACAGCATCTTTGCATCGTCATCAGAGCATCACCACTGCATCATCACATCATCATCTCAGCATCATCACAGCATCATTACTGCTTACTCACTGCATCATCACAGCGTCATGACAGTGTCATCACTGCATCATAACATCATAGCTTCATCATCAGAACATTATCACAGCATCATCACTGCATCATCACATCATCATTATAGCATCTTCACTGTCATCAATACATCATCACAGCATCATCACATCATTATCACAGCATCATCAGTGTCATCTCAGCATCATCACTGCATCATGACTGCATCATAGCAGCATAATCACAGCATCATCACAGAATCATCACAGCATCATCATAAGGTCATCACAGCATCATCACTACGTCATCAGATTGTAATCACAGCATCATCACAGTGTCCTCACTGAATCATCACTGCACCATCACTGCAACATCACAGCATCATCTCAGCATCATCATGGCATCATTACTGCATCATCACTGCTTACTCACTGCATCATCACAGCATCATCTCAGCATCATCACAGAATCATTTCTGCATAATCATTGCATTTTCACAGCGTCATCACAGTATCATCACTGCATCATCACAGTGTCATCACAGCATCATCAAAGCATCACGACAGCGTCATCTCACCATCACGACAGCGTCATCAAAGCATCATCACTGCATCATAACAACATCATCTCAGCATCATCACAGAATCATTTCTGCATAATCACTGCATCATCATAGTGTCATCACAGTATATTCACTGCATCATCACATCATCACAGTGTCATCACAGAATCATCACTGAATCATCCAAGCATCATCCAAGCATCATCACAGCACCACCAATGCATCATCACAGTATCATCACTGCATAATCACTGCATCATCACCGCATCATCACATCATCAACACTGCATCATTGCTGCATCATCACATCATTGTCACAGTATCATCAAAATATCATCACAGCATCATCACACCATCATAACAACATCATCACAGCGTCATCACAGTATCGTAAATGCATCATCACAGAATCATCACTGAATCATCATAGCATCTTCATATCATCATCACAATATCATCACAGCATCATCACTGCATCATCACAGCATCATCACTGCATAATCACAGCATCATCACTGCATCATCACAGCATCATCACTGCATAATCACTGCATCATCACAGCATCATCACATCGTCATCAAAACATCATTACAAGTATCAACACAACATAATCACAGTGTCATCACAGCATCATCATTGCATCCTTACTGCATGATCACAGCATCTCCGCATCGTAATCACATCATCATCACTGACTCCTCACTGAATCATCACTGTACCATCACTGCATCATCAGAGCATAATCTGAGCATAATCTCAGCATAATCACAGCATCATCACAGAATCATCACAGCATCATTACTGCATCATCACAGCATCTTTGCATCGTCATCAGAGCATCACCACTGCATCATCACTACATCATCACATCATCATCACAGCATTTTAGCTACATAATCACAGAATCATCATAGCGTAACGACAGCATCATCACAACATCATTACAGCATCATCACAGCGTCATCGTAACATCATGACTGTATCATCACAGCATCATCACAGCATCACCGCAGCGTCATCACAGCATCATCACAGCATCATCACGGCATCGTTACAGCATCGTCATATCATCATAACTGCATCATCACAACAACATAACAAAACCATCAAAGCATCGTCACAGCATCATCACCGCGTCATCACAGCGTCATAACTGCATCGTCACTGCATCTAAACTGCATCATCACAAAATCATCACAGCTTCATCACTGCAGCATCACAGCATCATCAAAGCATCATCGCAGCATCATCACATCATCATCACTGCATCATCACAGAATCATTACTGTTTACTCACTGCGGCATCACAGCATTATCACGGTGTCATAACTGCATCATCACTGCACCATTACTGCATCATCACAGTGTCATCTCAGCATCATCACAGCATCATTACTGCCTAATCATTGCATTATCACAACGTCATCACAGTATCATCAGTGCATCATCACAGCATCATTACTGCATCATCACATCATCATCACAGAATCACGATAGTGTCATCACAGCATCATCACAGCATCATCACGGCATCGTTACAGCATCGTCATATCATCATAACTGCATCATCACAACAACATAACAAAACCATCAAAGCATCGTCACAGCATCATCACCGCGTCATCACAGCGTCATAACTGCATCGTCACTGCATCTAAACTGCATCATCACAAAATCATCACAGCTTCATCACTGCAGCATCACAGCATCATCAAAGCATCATCGCAGCATCATCACATCATCATCACTGCATCATCACAGAATCATTACTGTTTACTCACTGCGGCATCACACCATTATCACGGTGTCATAACTGCATCATCACTGCACCATTACTGCATCATCACAGTGTCATCTCAGCATCATCACAGCATCATTACTGCCTAATCATTGCATTATCACAACGTCATCACAGTATCATCAGTGCATCATCACAGCATCATTACTGCATCATCACATCATCATCACAGAATCACGATAGTGTCATCACAGCGTCATCACTGCATCATCACAGCGTCATCTCAGCATCATCAGAGACTCATCACAGCGTCATCACTGCATCATCACTGCATCACCACAGTATCATCACAGCATCATCACAAAATTATAAGAGCGTCATCACAGCGTTATTACTGCATCATCACAGCATCAATAGAGCATCATCACAGCGTCATCACAGCGTTATCACAGCGTCATCACAGCATCACGACATCATCATCACAGCTTCACGACAGTGTCATGAGAGCGTCTTCACAGCATCATCACTACATCATCACAGCATCATCACTGCGTCATCAGAGCATCATCACAAAATCATCACAGCGTCATTACTGCATCATCACTGCATCATCACAGCGTCATCACCGCATCATCACTGCATTGTCACAACATCATGGCGTCATAATAACTGCATCATAACAGCATGATCAAAGCATCATCACAGCGTCATCACAGCGTCATAACTGCATAAACACTGCATCATCAAAGAACCATCACAGCATCATCACAGCGTCATAACAGCATCATCAGAGCATCATCACATCGTCATCACATCGTCATCAAAGAATCTTCACAGCATCATCGCTATGTCATCATAGCATCATCATAATATTATCACAGCTTCATCACAGCGTCATAACAACATCATCACTGCATCATCACAGCATCATCATTATTGCATCATGACTGCATCATTACAGCATCATCAGAGCAGAATCAGTGCGTCGTCACAGCATCATTATTGCATCACCACATCACCACTGTGTTATCGCAGCGTCATCACAGCATCATCACAACATCATCACAGAATCATCACAGCATCATTGCAGCATCATCACAGCGTCATCACAACATCATCGTAGCATCATCATGCATCATCACAGCATCATTACTGCATCATCACAGCATCATCACAGCATCATCACTGCATCATCACTGAATAATCACAGCATCATCACTGCATCATCACGGCATCGTTACAGCATCGTCATATCATCATAACTGCATCATCACAACAACATAACAAAATCATCAAAGCATCATCACAGCATCATCACCGCGTCATCACAGCGTCATAACTGCATCGTCACTGCATCTAAACTGCATCATCACAAAATCATCACTGCATCACATCATAATCACAACATCATCAAAGCGTCATCACAGCATCATCACTGCGTTATCACAGCATCATCTCAGCATCATCACAGTATCATTACTGCTTATTCACTGCATCATCACAACATCATCACAGCGTCATTACAGTGTCATAAATGCATCATCACAGTGTCATCAAAGCGTCCTTACTGCATAATCACTGCATCATCGCAGCTTCATCACAGCATCATGACAGCGTCATCACAGCATCAAAAATGCATAATCACTTCATCCTCACATCATCATCATAGCATCATAGCTGCATAATCATAGAGTCATCACAGCATCATCACTACATCATCAAATTGTCATCACTGTATCATCACAGCATCATCATAGCATCATCACTGCATAATCACAGTGTCATAACAGCATCATTACAACACCATGACTACGTCATCACAGCATCACGACAGCGTCATTACAGTGTCATCACAGCATCATCACTGCATTATCACAACATCATCACAACATCATCACTGCGTCATCAGAGCGTCATCACTACATAATCACTTCTTACTCAGTGAATCATCACTGCATCATCACATCATCACAGCATCATCTCAGCATAATCACAGTATCATCACAGCATCCTCACAGCATCAATACAGCGTCATCACAACGTCAACAATGCATCATTACAGCATCATCTCAGTATAGTCACAGCATAATCACTGCATAATCACTGCATCATCATATCGTCATCACTGCATCATCACTGCATCATCACAGCACCATCACAGCATCATTACTGCAGAATCACTGCATCATCACAGCATCATAGCTGCATAATCACAGCATCATCACATCATCATCGCATAGTCATCACAGCGTCATCACTGCATCATCACAGCATCATCACAGCATCATTACTGCAGAATCACTGCATCATCACAGAATCCTCACAGCAACATCGCAGCATCATCACAGCATCATCACATCATCATCACAGTGTCATGACAGCATCATCACTGCATAATCACCGCATAATCACAGCATCATCACAGCATAATCACAGTATCATCACAGCGTCATCACTACATCATCACTACATCATCACAGAATCATCACTGCGTCATCACAGCATCATCAGAGCAGCATCACAGCATCATCACAGCATAATCACAGTATCATCACAGCATCATCACTACATCATCACTGCATCATCACAGAATCATCACTGCGTCATCACAGCATCATCAGAGCATCATCACAGCATCATCACATCATCATCTCAGCATCATTACTGCTTACTCACTGCATCATCATAGCATCATCACATCATCATCACAACATCATCAGTTTCATGTCAGCATCATCACTGCATAATCACTGCATCATCACAGCATCCTCACAGCATCAACACAGCGTCATCACAGCGTCATCAATGCATCATTACAGCATCATCTCAGTATAGTCACAGAATTATTACAGCATAATCACTGCATCATCATATCATCACTGCATCATCACTGCATCATCACAGCACCATCACAGCATCATTACTTCAGAATCACTGCATCATCACAGCATCCTCACAGCAACATCGCAGCATCATCACAGCATCATCACACTGTCATGACAGCATCATCACTGCATAATCACTGCATAATCTCCGCATAATCACAGCATCATCACATCATCATCACAATATCATCACAGCGTCATCACTACACATCACTGCATCATCACTACATCATCACAGCATCATCACTTCGTCATCATCAGAGCATCATCACAGCATCATCACTGCATCCTCACTGCATCATGAGTGCATCATCATCACAGCATCATAACTGCATCATCAAAGCATCATCTCGGCATAATCACAATGTCATAAATACATCATCACTCCATCATCACAGCATTATCACATCATCATCACAACGTTTTCAGTGTCATCACAGCATCATAACAACGTCATCAAACTGTCATCACAGCATCATCACCAAATCATCACAGAATCATCACAGCATCATTACTGCATCATCACAGCATCTTTGCATCGTCATCAGAGCATCACCACTGCATCATCACATCATCATCTCAGCATCATCACAGCATCATTACTGCTTACTCACTGCATCATCACAGCGTCATGACAGTGTCATCACTGCATCATAACATCATAGCTTCATCATCAGAACATTATCACAGCATCATCACTGCATCATCACATCATCATTATAGCATCTTCACTGTCATCAATACATCATCACAGCATCATCACATCATTATCACAGCATCATCAGTGTCATCTCAGCATCATCACTGCATCATGACTGCATCATAGCAGCATAATCACAGCATCATCACAGAATCATCACAGCATCATCATAAGGTCATCACAGCATCATCACTACGTCATCAGATTGTAATCACAGCATCATCACAGTGTCCTCACTGAATCATCACTGCACCATCACTGCAACATCACAGCATCATCTCAGCATCATCATGGCATCATTACTGCATCATCACTGCTTACTCACTGCATCATCACAGCATCATCTCAGCATCATCACAGAATCATTTCTGCATAATCATTGCATTTTCACAGCGTCATCACAGTATCATCACTGCATCATCACAGTGTCATCACAGCATCATCAAAGCATCACGACAGCGTCATCTCACCATCACGACAGCGTCATCAAAGCATCATCACTGCATCATAACAACATCATCTCAGCATCATCACAGAATCATTTCTGCATAATCACTGCATCATCATAGTGTCATCACAGTATATTCACTGCATCATCACATCATCACAGTGTCATCACAGAATCATCACTGAATCATCCAAGCATCATCCAAGCATCATCACAGCACCACCAATGCATCATCACAGTATCATCACTGCATAATCACTGCATCATCACCGCATCATCACATCATCAACACTGCATCATTGCTGCATCATCACATCATTGTCACAGTATCATCAAAATATCATCACAGCATCATCACACCATCATAACAACATCATCACAGCGTCATCACAGTATCGTAAATGCATCATCACAGAATCATCACTGAATCATCATAGCATCTTCATATCATCATCACAATATCATCACAGCATCATCACTGCATCATCACAGCATCATCACTGCATAATCACTGCATCATCACAGCATCATCACATCGTCATCAAAACATCATTACAAGTATCAACACAACATAATCACAGTGTCATCACAGCATCATCATTGCATCCTTACTGCATGATCACAGCATCTCCGCATCGTAATCACATCATCATCACTGACTCCTCACTGAATCATCACTGTACCATCACTGCATCATCAGAGCATAATCTGAGCATAATCTCAGCATAATCACAGCATCATCACAGAATCATCACAGCATCATTACTGCATCATCACAGCATCTTTGCATCGTCATCAGAGCATCACCACTGCATCATCACTACATCATCACATCATCATCACAGCATTTTAGCTACATAATCACAGAATCATCATAGCGTAACGACAGCATCATCACAACATCATTACAGCATCATCACAGCGTCATCGTAACATCATGACTGTATCATCACAGCATCATCACAGCATCACCGCAGCGTCATCACTGCATCATCACAGCATCATCACAGCATCATCACGGCATCGTTACAGCATCGTCATATCATCATAACTGCATCATCACAACAACATAACAAAATCATCAAAGCATCGTCACAGCATCATCACCGCGTCATCACAGCGTCATAACTGCATCGTCACTGCATCTAAACTGCATCATCACAAAATCATCACAGCTTCATCACTGCAGCATCACAGCATCATCAAAGCATCATCACAGCATCATCACATCATCATCACTGCATCATCACAGAATCATTACTGTTTACTCACTGCGGCATCACAGCATTATCACGGTGTCATAACTGCATCATCACTGCACCATTACTGCATCATCACAGTGTCATCTCAGCATCATCACAGCATCATTACTGCCTAATCATTGCATTATCACAACGTCATCACAGTATCATCAGTGCATCATCACAGCATCATTACTGCATCATCACATCATCATCACAGAATCACGATAGTGTCATCACAGCGTCATCACTGCATCATCACAGCGTCATCTCAGCATCATCAGAGACTCATCACAGCGTCATCACTGCATCATCACTGCATCACCACAGTATCATCACAGCATCATCACAAAATTATAAGAGCGTCATCACAGCGTTATTACTGCATCATCACAGCATCAATAGAGCATCATCACAGCGTCATCACAGCGTTATCACAGCATCATCACAGCATCACGACATCATCATCACAGCTTCACGACAGTGTCATGAGAGCGTCTTCACAGCATCATCACTACATCATCACAGCATCATCACTGCGTCATCAGAGCATCATCACAAAATCATCACAGTGTCATTACTGCATCATCACTGCATCATCACAGCGTCATCACCGCATCATCACTGCATTGTCACAACATCATGGCGTCATAATAACTGCATCATAACAGCATGACCAAAGCATCATCACAGCGTCATCACAGCGTCATAACTGCATAAACACTGCATCATCAAAGAACCATCACAGCATCATCACAGCGTCATAACAGCATCATCAGAGCATCATCACATCGTCATCACATCGTCATCAAAGAATCTTCACAGCATCATCGCTATGTCATCATAGCATCATCATAATATTATCACAGCTTCATCACAGCGTCATAACAACATCATCACTGCATCATCACAGCATCATCATTATTGCATCATGACTGCATCATTACAGCATCATCAGAGCAGAATCAGTGCGTCGTCACAGCATCATTACTGCATCACCACATCATCACTGTGTTATCGCAGCGTCATCACAGCATCATCACAACATCATCACAGAATCATCACAGCATCATTGCAGCATCATCACATCATCATCACAGCGTCATCACAACATCATCGTAGCATCATCATGCATCATCACAGCATCATTACTGCATCATCACAGCATCATCACAGCATCATCACTGCATCATCACTGAATAATCACAGCATCATCACTGCATCATCACGGCATCGTTACAGCATCGTCATATCATCATAACTGCATCATCACAACAACATAACAAAATCATCAAAGCATCATCACAGCATCATCACCGCGTCATCACAGCGTCATAACTGCATCGTCACTGCATCTAAACTGCATCATCACAAAATCATCACTGCATCACATCATAATCACAACATCATCAAAGCGTCATCACAGCATCATCACTGCGTTATCGCGGCATCATCTCAGCATCATCACAGTATCATTACTGCTTATTCACTGCATCATCACAACATCATCACAGCGTCATTACAGTGTCATAAATGCATCATCACAGTGTCATCAAAGCGTCCTAACTGCATAATCACTGCATCATCGCAGCTTCATCACAGCATCATGACAGCGTCATCACAGCATCAAAAATGCATAATCACTTCATCCTCACATCATCATCATAGCATCATAGCTGCATAATCATAGAGTCATCACAGCATCATCACTACATCATCAAATTGTCATCACTGTATCATCACAGCATCATCATAGCATCATCACTGCATAATCACAGTGTCATAACAGCATCATTACAACACCATGACTACGTCATCACAGCATCACGACAGCGTCATTACAGTGTCATCACAGCATCATCACTGCATTATCACAACATCATCACAACATCATCACTGCGTCATCAGAGCGTCATCACTACATAATCACTTCTTACTCAGTGAATCATCACTGCATCATCACATCATCACAGCATCATCTCAGCATAATCACAGTATCATCACAGCGTCATCACTACATCATCAATGCATCATCACAGCATCATCACAACATCATCACAGAGTCATCACAGCATCATCACTGCATCATCACAGCATCATCACAGCATCATTACTGCAGAATCACTGCATCATCACAGCATCCTCACAGCAACATCGCAGCATCATCACAGCATCATCGCATCATCATCACAGTGTCATGACAGCATCATCACTGCATAATCACCGCATAATCACAGCATCATCACAGCATAATCACAGTATCATCACAGCGTCATCACTACATCATCACTGCATCATCACAGAATCATCACTGCGTCATCACAGCATCATCAGAGCATCATCACAGCATCATCACATCATCATCTCAGCATCATTACTGCTTACTCACTGCATCATCATAGCATCATCACATCATCATCACAACATCATCAGTTTCATGTCAGCATCATCACTGCATAATCACTGCATCATCACAGCATCCTCACAGCATCAACACAGCGTCATCACAGCGTCATCAATGCATCATTACAGCATCATCTCAGTATAGTCACAGAATTATTACAGCATAATCACTGCATCATCATATCATCACTGCATCATCACTGCATCATCACTGCATCATCACAGCACCATCACAGCATCATTACTTCAGAATCACTGCATCATCACAGCATCCTCACAGCAACATCGCAGCATCATCACAGCATCATCACACTGTCATGACAGCATCATCACTGCATAATCACTGCATAATCTCCGCATAATCACAGCATCATCACATCATCATCACAATATCATCACAGCGTCATCACTACACATCACTGCATCATCACTACATCATCACAGCATCATCACTTCGTCATCATCAGAGCATCATCACAGCATCATCACTGCATCCTCACTGCATCATGAGTGCATCATCATCACAGCATCATAACTGCATCATCAAAGCATCATCTCGGCATAATCACAATGTCATAAATACATCATCACTCCATCATCACAGCATTATCACATCATCATCACAACGTTTTCAGTGTCATCACAGCATCATAACAACGTCATCAAACTGTCATCACAGCATCATCACCAAATCATCACAGAATCATCACAGCATCATTACTGCATCATCACAGCATCTTTGCATCGTCATCAGAGCATCACCACTGCATCATCACATCATCATCTCAGCATCATCACAGCATCATTACTGCTTACTCACTGCATCATCACAGCGTCATGACAGTGTCATCACTGCATCATAACATCATAGCTTCATCATCAGAACATTATCACAGCATCATCACTGCATCATCACATCATCATTATAGCATCTTCACTGTCATCAATACATCATCACAGCATCATCACATCATTATCACAGCATCATCAGTGTCATCTCAGCATCATCACTGCATCATGACTGCATCATAGCAGCATAATCACAGCATCATCACAGAATCATCACAGCATCATCATAAGGTCATCACAGCATCATCACTACGTCATCAGATTGTAATCACAGCATCATCACAGTGTCCTCACTGAATCATCACTGCACCATCACTGCAACATCACAGCATCATCTCAGCATCATCATGGCATCATTACTGCATCATCACTGCTTACTCACTGCATCATCACAGCATCATCTCAGCATCATCACAGAATCATTTCTGCATAATCATTGCATTTTCACAGCGTCATCACAGTATCATCACTGCATCATCACAGTGTCATCACAGCATCATCAAAGCATCACGACAGCGTCATCTCACCATCACGACAGCGTCATCAAAGCATCATCACTTCATCATAACAACATCATCTCAGCATCATCACAGAATCATTTCTGCATAATCACTGCATCATCATAGTGTCATCACAGTATATTCACTGCATCATCACATCATCACAGTGTCATCACAGAATCATCACTGAATCATCCAAGCATCATCCAAGCATCATCACAGCACCACCAATGCATCATCACAGTATCATCACTGCATAATCACTGCATCATCACCGCATCATCACATCATCAACACTGCATCATTGCTGCATCATCACATCATTGTCACAGTATCATCAAAATATCATCACAGCATCATCACACCATCATAACAACATCATCACAGCGTCATCACAGTATCGTAAATGCATCATCACAGAATCATCACTGAATCATCATAGCATCTTCATATCATCATCACAATATCATCACAGCATCATCACTGCATCATCACAGCATCATCACTGCATAATCACTGCATCATCACAGCATCATCACATCGTCATCAAAACATCATTACAAGTATCAACACAACATAATCACAGTGTCATCACAGCATCATCATTGCATCCTTACTGCATGATCACAGCATCTCCGCATCGTAATCACATCATCATCACTGACTCCTCACTGAATCATCACTGTACCATCACTGCATCATCAGAGCATAATCTGAGCATAATCTCAGCATAATCACAGCATCATCACAGAATCATCACAGCATCATTACTGTATCATCACAGCATCTTTGCATCGTCATCAGAGCATCACCACTGCATCATCACTACATCATCACATCATCATCACAGCATTTTAGCTACATAATCACAGAATCATCATAGCGTAACGACAGCATCATCACAACATCATTACAGCATCATCACAGCGTCATCGTAACATCATGACTGTATCATCACAGCATCATCACAGCATCACCGCAGCGTCATCACTGCATCATCACAGCATCATCACAGCATCATCACGGCATCGTTACAGCATCGTCATATCATCATAACTGCATCATCACAACAACATAACAAAACCATCAAAGCATCGTCACAGCATCATCACCGCGTCATCACAGCGTCATAACTGCATCGTCACTGCATCTAAACTGCATCATCACAAAATCATCACAGCTTCATCACTGCAGCATCACAGCATCATCAAAGCATCATCGCAGCATCATCACATCATCATCACTGCATCATCACAGAATCATTACTGTTTACTCACTGCGGCATCACAGCATTATCACGGTGTCATAACTGCATCATCACTGCACCATTACTGCATCATCACAGTGTCATCTCAGCATCATCACAGCATCATTACTGCCTAATCATTGCATTATCACAACGTCATCACAGTATCATCAGTGCATCATCACAGCATCATTACTGCATCATCACATCATCATCACAGAATCACGATAGTGTCATCACAGCGTCATCACTGCATCATCACAGCGTCATCTCAGCATCATCAGAGACTCATCACAGCGTCATCACTGCATCATCACTGCATCACCACAGTATCATCACAGCATCATCACAAAATTATAAGAGCGTCATCACAGCGTTATTACTGCATCATCACAGCATCAATAGAGCATCATCACAGCGTCATCACAGCGTTATCACAGCGTCATCACAGCATCATCACAGCATCACGACATCATCATCACAGCTTCACGACAGTGTCATGAGAGCGTCTTCACAGCATCATCACTACATCATCACAGCATCATCACTGCGTCATCAGAGCATCATCACAAAATCATCACAGCGTCATTACTGCATCATCACTGCATCATCACAGCGTCATCACCGCATCATCACTGCATTGTCACAACATCATGGCGTCATAATAACTGCATCATAACAGCATGATCAAAGCATCATCACAGCGTCATCACAGCGTCATAACTGCATAAACACTGCATCATCAAAGAACCATCACAGCATCATCACAGCGTCATAACAGCATCATCAGAGCATCATCACATCGTCATCACTTCGTCATCAAAGAATCTTCACAGCATCATCGCTATGTCATCATAGCATCATCATAATATTATCACAGCTTCATCACAGCGTCATAACAACATCATCACTGCATCATCACAGCATCATGACTGCATCATTACAGCATCATCAGAGCAGAATCAGTGCGTCGTCACAGCATCATTACTGCATCACCACATCATCACTGTGTTATCGCAGCGTCATCACAGCATCATCACAACATCATCACAGAATCATCACAGCATCATTGCAGCATCATCACATCATCATCACAGCGTCATCACAACATCATCGTAGCATCATCATGCATCATCACAGCATCATTACTGCATCATCACAGCATCATCACAGCATCATCACTGCATCATCACTGAATAATCACAGCATCATCACTGCATCATCACGGCATCGTTACAGCATCGTCATATCATCATAACTGCATCATCACAACAACATAACAAAATCATCAAAGCATCATCACAGCATCATCACCGCGTCATCACAGCGTCATAACTGCATCGTCACTGCATCTAAACTGCATCATCACAAAATCATCACTGCATCACATCATAATCACAACATCATCAAAGCGTCATCACAGCATCATCACTGCGTTATCACAGCATCATCTCAGTATCATCACAGTATCATTACTGCTTATTCACTGCATCATCACAACATCATCACAGCGTCATTACAGTGTCATAAATGCATCATCACAGTGTCATCAAAGCGTCCTAACTGCATAATCACTGCATCATCGCAGCTTCATCACAGCATCATGACAGCGTCATCACAGCATCAAAAATGCATAATCACTTCATCCTCACATCATCATCATAGCATCATAGCTGCATAATCATAGAGTCATCACAGCATCATCACTACATCATCAAATTGTCATCACTGTATCATCACAGCATCATCATAGCATCATCACTGCATAATCACAGTGTCATAACAGCATCATTACAACACCATGACTACGTCATCACAGCATCACGACAGCGTCATTACAGTGTCATCACAGCATCATCACTGCATTATCACAACATCATCACAACATCATCACTGCGTCATCAGAGCGTCATCACTACATAATCACTTCTTACTCAGTGAATCATCATTGCATCATCACATCATCACAGCATCATCTCAGCATAATCACAGTATCATCACAGCGTCATCACTACATCATCAATGCATCATCACTGCATCATCACAGCATCATCACTGCATCATCAGAGCATCATCACAGCATCATCACAACATCATCACAGAGTCATCACAGCATCATCACTGCATAATCACTGCATCATCACAGCATCCTCACAGCATCAATACAGCGTCATCACAACGTCAACAATGCATCATTACAGCATCATCTCAGTATAGTCACAGCATAATCACTGCATAATCACTGCATCATCATATCGTCATCACTGCATCATCACTGCATCATCACAGCACCATCACAGCATCATTACTGCAGAATCACTGCATCATCACAGCATCATAGCTGCATAATCACAGCATCATCACAACATCATCGCATAGTCATCACAGCGTCATCACTGCATCATCACAGCATCATCACAGCATCATTACTGCAGAATCACTTCATCATCACAGCATCCTCACAGCAACATCGCAGCATCATCACAGCATCATCGCATCATCATCACAGTGTCATGACAGCATCATCACTGCATAATCACCGCATAATCACAGCATCATCACAGCATAATCACAGTATCATCACAGCGTCATCACTACATCATCACTGCATCATCACAGAATCATCACTGCGTCATCACAGCATCATCAGAGCATCATCACAGCATCATCACATCATCATCTCAGCATCATTACTGCTTACTCACTGCATCATCATAGCATCATCACATCATCATCACAACATCATCAGTTTCATGTCAGCATCATCACTGCATAATCACTGCATCATCACAGCATCCTCACAGCATCAACATAGCGTCATCACAGCGTCATCAATGCATCATTACAGCATCATCTCAGTATAGTCACAGAATTATTACAGCATAATCACTGCATCATCATATCATCACTGCATCATCACTGCATCATCACTGCATCATCACAGCACCATCACAGCATCATTACTTCAGAATCACTGCATCATCACAGCATCCTCACAGCAACATCGCAGCATCATCACAGCATCATCACACTGTCATGACAGCATCATCACTGCATAATCACTGCATAATCTCCGCATAATCACAGCATCATCACATCATCATCACAATATCATCACAGCGTCATCACTACACATCACTGCATCATCACTACATCATCACAGCATCATCACAGCATCATCACTGCATCCTCACTGCATCATGAGTGCATCATCATCACAGCATCATAACTGCATCATCAAAACATCATCTCGGCATAATCACAATGTCATAAATACATCATCACTCCATCATCACAGCATTATCACATCATCATCACAACGTTTTCAGTGTCATCACAGCATCATAACAACGTCATCAAACTGTCATCACAGCATCATCACCAAATCATCACAGAATCATCACAGCATCATTACTGCATCATCACAGCATCTTTGCATCGTCATCAGAGCATCACCACTGCATCATCACATCATCATCTCAGCATCATCACAGCATCATTACTGCTTACTCACTGCATCATCACAGCGTCATGACAGTGTCATCACTGCATCATAACATCATAGCTTCATCATCAGAACATTATCACAGCATCATCACTGCATCATCACATCATCATTATAGCATCTTCACTGTCATCAATACATCATCACAGCATCATCACATCATTATCACAGCATCATCAGTGTCATCTCAGCATCATCACTGCATCATGACTGCATCATAGCAGCATAATCACAGCATCATCACAGAATCATCACAGCATCATCATAAGGTCATCACAGCATCATCACTACGTCATCAGATTGTAATCACAGCATCATCACAGTGTCCTCACTGAATCATCACTGCACCATCACTGCAACATCACAGCATCATCTCAGCATCATCATGGCATCATTACTGCATCATCACTGCTTACTCACTGCATCATCACAGCATCATCTCAGCATCATCACAGAATCATTTCTGCATAATCATTGCATTTTCACAGCGTCATCACAGTATCATCACTGCATCATCACAGTGTCATCACAGCATCATCAAAGCATCACGACAGCGTCATCTCACCATCACGACAGCGTCATCAAAGCATCATCACTTCATCATAACAACATCATCTCAGCATCATCACAGAATCATTTCTGCATAATCACTGCATCATCATAGTGTCATCACAGTATATTCACTGCATCATCACATCATCACAGTGTCATCACAGAATCATCACTGAATCATCCAAGCATCATCCAAGCATCATCACAGCACCACCAATGCATCATCACAGTATCATCACTGCATAATCACTGCATCATCACCGCATCATCACATCATCAACACTGCATCATTGCTGCATCATCACATCATTGTCACAGTATCATCAAAATATCATCACAGCATCATCACACCATCATAACAACATCATCACAGCGTCATCACAGTATCGTAAATGCATCATCACAGAATCATCACTGCATCATCACAGCATCATCACTGCATAATCACTGCATCATCACCACATCATCACAGCATCATCACTGCATAATCACTGCATCATCACAGCATCATCACATCGTCATCAAAACATCATTACAAGTATCAACACAACATAATCACAGTGTCATCACAGCATCATCATTGCATCCTTACTGCATGATCACAGCATCTCCGCATCGTAATCACATCATCATCACTGACTCCTCACTGAATCATCACTGTACCATCACTGCATCATCAGAGCATAATCTGAGCATAATCTCAGCATAATCACAGCATCATCACAGAATCATCACAGCATCATTACTGCATCATCACAGCATCTTTGCATCGTCATCAGAGCATCACCACTGCATCATCACTACATCATCACATCATCATCACAGCATTTTAGCTACATAATCACAGAATCATCATAGCGTAACGACAGCATCATCACAACATCATTACAGCATCATCACAGCGTCATCGTAACATCATGACTGTATCATCACAGCATCATCACAGCATCACCGCAGCGTCATCACTGCATCATCACAGCATCATCACAGCATCATCACGGCATCGTTACAGCATCGTCATATCATCATAACTGCATCATCACAACAACATAACAAAACCATCAAAGCATCGTCACAGCATCATCACCGCGTCATCACAGCGTCATAACTGCATCGTCACTGCATCTAAACTGCATCATCACAAAATCATCACAGCTTCATCACTGCAGCATCACAGCATCATCAAAGCATCATCGCAGCATCATCACATCATCATCACTGCATCATCACAGAATCATTACTGTTTACTCACTGCGGCATCACAGCATTATCACGGTGTCATAACTGCATCATCACTGCACCATTACTGCATCATCACAGTGTCATCTCAGCATCATCACAGCATCATTACTGCCTAATCATTGCATTATCACAACGTCATCACAGTATCATCAGTGCATCATCACAGCATCATTACTGCATCATCACATCATCATCACAGAATCACGATAGTGTCATCACAGCGTCATCACTGCATCATCACAGCGTCATCTCAGCATCATCAGAGACTCATCACAGCGTCATCACTGCATCATCACTGCATCACCACAGTATCATCACAGCATCATCACAAAATTATAAGAGCGTCATCACAGCGTTATTACTGCATCATCACAGCATCAATAGAGCATCATCACAGCGTCATCACAGCGTTATCACAGCATCATCACAGCATCACGACATCATCATCACAGCTTCACGACAGTGTCATGAGAGCGTCTTCACAGCATCATCACTACATCATCACAGCATCATCACTGCGTCATCACAGCATCATCACTGCATCATCACTGAATAATCACAGCATCATCACTGCATCATCACGGCATCGTTACAGCATCGTCATATCATCATAACTGCATCATCACAACAACATAACAAAATCATCAAAGCATCATCACAGCATCATCACCGCGTCATCACAGCGTCATAACTGCATCGTCACTGCATCTAAACTGCATCATCACAAAATCATCACTGCATCACATCATAATCACAACATCATCAAAGCGTCATCACAGCATCATCACTGCGTTATCACAGCATCATCTCAGTATCATCACAGTATCATTACTGCTTATTCACTGCATCATCACAACATCATCACAGCGTCATTACAGTGTCATAAATGCATCATCACAGTGTCATCAAAGCGTCCTAACTGCATAATCACTGCATCATCGCAGCTTCATCACAGCATCATGACAGCGTCATCACAGCATCAAAAATGCATAATCACTTCATCCTCACATCATCATCATAGCATCATAGCTGCATAATCATAGAGTCATCACAGCATCATCACTACATCATCAAATTGTCATCACTGTATCATCACAGCATCATCATAGCATCATCACTGCATAATCACAGTGTCATAACAGCATCATTACAACACCATGACTACGTCATCACAGCATCACGACAGCGTCATTACAGTGTCATCACAGCATCATCAC
Organism: Clangula hyemalis; assembly: GCA_963989345.1. The sequence continues at coordinate 8,605,901 of OZ022448.1, read as the reverse complement.
TGCATTATCACAACATCATCACAACATCATCACTGCGTCATCAGAGCGTCATCACTACATAATCACTTCTTACTCAGTGAATCATCACTGCATCATCACATCATCACAGCATCATCTCAGCATAATCACAGTATCATCACAGCGTCATCACTACATCATCAATGCATCATCACTGCATCATCACAGCATCATCACTGCATCATCAGAGCATCATCACAGCATCATCACAACATCATCACAGAGTCATCACAGCATCATCACTGCATAATCACTGCATCATCACAGCATCCTCACAGCATCAATACAGCGTCATCACAACGTCAACAATGCATCATTACAGCATCATCTCAGTATAGTCACAGCATAATCACTGCATAATCACTGCATCATCATATCGTCATCACTGCATCATCACTGCATCATCACAGCACCATCACAGCATCATTACTGCAGAATCACTGCATCATCACAGCATCATAGCTGCATAATCACAGCATCATCACAACATCATCGCATAGTCATCACAGCGTCATCACTGCATCATCACAGCATCATCACAGCATCATTACTGCAGAATCACTTCATCATCACAGCATCCTCACAGCAACATCGCAGCATCATCACAGCATCATCGCATCATCATCACAGTGTCATGACAGCATCATCACTGCATAATCACCGCATAATCACAGCATCATCACAGCATAATCACAGTATCATCACAGCGTCATCACTACATCATCACTGCATCATCACAGAATCATCACTGCGTCATCACAGCATCATCAGAGCATCATCACAGCATCATCACATCATCATCTCAGCATCATTACTGCTTACTCACTGCATCATCATAGCATCATCACATCATCATCACAACATCATCAGTTTCATGTCAGCATCATCACTGCATAATCACTGCATCATCACAGCATCCTCACAGCATCAACACAGCGTCATCACAGCGTCATCAATGCATCATTACAGCATCATCTCAGTATAGTCACAGAATTATTACAGCATAATCACTGCATCATCATATCATCACTGCATCATCACTGCATCATCACTGCATCATCACAGCACCATCACAGCATCATTACTTCAGAATCACTGCATCATCACAGCATCCTCACAGCAACATCGCAGCATCATCACAGCATCATCACACTGTCATGACAGCATCATCACTGCATAATCACTGCATAATCTCCGCATAATCACAGCATCATCACATCATCATCACAATATCATCACAGCGTCATCACTACACATCACTGCATCATCACTACATCATCACAGCATCATCACTTCGTCATCATCAGAGCATCATCACAGCATCATCACTGCATCCTCACTGCATCATGAGTGCATCATCATCACAGCATCATAACTGCATCATCAAAGCATCATCTCGGCATAATCACAATGTCATAAATACATCATCACTCCATCATCACAGCATTATCACATCATCATCACAACGTTTTCAGTGTCATCACAGCATCATAACAACGTCATCAAACTGTCATCACAGCATCATCACCAAATCATCACAGAATCATCACAGCATCATTACTGCATCATCACAGCATCTTTGCATCGTCATCAGAGCATCACCACTGCATCATCACATCATCATCTCAGCATCATCACAGCATCATTACTGCTTACTCACTGCATCATCACAGCGTCATGACAGTGTCATCACTGCATCATAACATCATAGCTTCATCATCAGAACATTATCACAGCATCATCACTGCATCATCACATCATCATTATAGCATCTTCACTGTCATCAATACATCATCACAGCATCATCACATCATTATCACAGCATCATCAGTGTCATCTCAGCATCATCACTGCATCATGACTGCATCATAGCAGCATAATCACAGCATCATCACAGAATCATCACAGCATCATCATAAGGTCATCACAGCATCATCACTACGTCATCAGATTGTAATCACAGCATCATCACAGTGTCCTCACTGAATCATCACTGCACCATCACTGCAACATCACAGCATCATCTCAGCATCATCATGGCATCATTACTGCATCATCACTGCTTACTCACAGCATCATCACAGCATCATCAGAGCATCATCACAGAATCATTTCTGCATAATCATTGCATTTTCACAGCGTCATCACAGTATCATCACTGCATCATCACAGTGTCATCACAGCATCATCAAAGCATCACGACAGCGTCATCTCACCATCACGACAGCGTCATCAAAGCATCATCACTTCATCATAACAACATCATCTCAGCATCATCACAGAATCATTTCTGCATAATCACTGCATCATCATAGTGTCATCACAGTATATTCACTGCATCATCACATCATCACAGTGTCATCACAGAATCATCACTGAATCATCCAAGCATCATCCAAGCATCATCACAGCACCACCAATGCATCATCACAGTATCATCACTGCATAATCACTGCATCATCACCGCATCATCACATCATCAACACTGCATCATTGCTGCATCATCACATCATTGTCACAGTATCATCAAAATATCATCACAGCATCATCACACCATCATAACAACATCATCACAGCGTCATCACAGTATCGTAAATGCATCATCACAGAATCATCACTGCATCATCACAGCATCATCACTGCATAATCACTGCATCATCACCACATCATCACAGCATCATCACTGCATAATCACTGCATCATCACAGCATCATCACATCGTCATCAAAACATCATTACAAGTATCAACACAACATAATCACAGTGTCATCACAGCATCATCATTGCATCCTTACTGCATGATCACAGCATCTCCGCATCGTAATCACATCATCATCACTGACTCCTCACTGAATCATCACTGTACCATCACTGCATCATCAGAGCATAATCTGAGCATAATCTCAGCATAATCACAGCATCATCACAGAATCATCACAGCATCATTACTGCATCATCACAGCATCTTTGCATCGTCATCAGAGCATCACCACTGCATCATCACTACATCATCACATCATCATCACAGCATTTTAGCTACATAATCACAGAATCATCATAGCGTAACGACAGCATCATCACAACATCATTACAGCATCATCACAGCGTCATCGTAACATCATGACTGTATCATCACAGCATCATCACAGCATCACCGCAGCGTCATCACTGCATCATCACAGCATCATCACAGCATCATCACGGCATCGTTACAGCATCGTCATATCATCATAACTGCATCATCACAACAACATAACAAAACCATCAAAGCATCGTCACAGCATCATCACCGCGTCATCACAGCGTCATAACTGCATCGTCACTGCATCTAAACTGCATCATCACAAAATCATCACAGCTTCATCACTGCAGCATCACAGCATCATCAAAGCATCATCGCAGCATCATCACATCATCATCACTGCATCATCACAGAATCATTACTGTTTACTCACTGCGGCATCACAGCATTATCACGGTGTCATAACTGCATCATCACTGCACCATTACTGCATCATCACAGTGTCATCTCAGCATCATCACAGCATCATTACTGCCTAATCATTGCATTATCACAACGTCATCACAGTATCATCAGTGCATCATCACAGCATCATTACTGCATCATCACATCATCATCACAGAATCACGATAGTGTCATCACAGCGTCATCACTGCATCATCACAGCGTCATCTCAGCATCATCAGAGACTCATCACAGCGTCATCACTGCATCATCACTGCATCACCACAGTATCATCACAGCATCATCACAAAATTATAAGAGCGTCATCACAGCGTTATTACTGCATCATCACAGCATCAATAGAGCATCATCACAGCGTCATCACAGCGTTATCACAGCATCATCACAGCATCACGACATCATCATCACAGCTTCACGACAGTGTCATGAGAGCGTCTTCACAGCATCATCACTACATCATCACAGCATCATCACTGCGTCATCAGAGCATCATCACAAAATCATCACAGTGTCATTACTGCATCATCACTGCATCATCACAGCGTCATCACCGCATCATCACTGCATTGTCACAACATCATGGCGTCATAATAACTGCATCATAACAGCATGATCAAAGCATCATCACAGCGTCATCACAGCGTCATAACTGCATAAACACTGCATCATCAAAGAACCATCACAGCATCATCACAGCGTCATAACAGCATCATCAGAGCATCATCACATCGTCAATCACATCGTCATCAAAGAATCTTCACAGCATCATCGCTATGTCATCATAGCATCATCATAATATTATCACAGCTTCATCACAGCGTCATAACAACATCATCACTGCATCATCACAGCATCATCATTATTGCATCATGACTGCATCATTACAGCATCATCAGAGCAGAATCAGTGCGTCGTCACAGCATCATTACTGCATCACCACATCATCACTGTGTTATCGCAGCGTCATCACAGCATCATCACAACATCATCACAGAATCATCACAGCATCATTGCAGCATCATCACATCATCATCACAGCGTCATCACAACATCATCGTAGCATCATCATGCATCATCACAGCATCATTACTGCATCATCACAGCATCATCACAGCATCATCACTGCATCATCACTGAATAATCACAGCATCATCACTGCATCATCACGGCATCGTTACAGCATCGTCATATCATCATAACTGCATCATCACAACAACATAACAAAATCATCAAAGCATCATCACAGCATCATCACCGCGTCATCACAGCGTCATAACTGCATCGTCACTGCATCTAAACTGCATCATCACAAAATCATCACTGCATCACATCATAATCACAACATCATCAAAGCGTCATCACAGCATCATCACTGCGTTATCACAGCATCATCTCAGCATCATCACAGTATCATTACTGCTTATTCACTGCATCATCACAACATCATCACAGCGTCATTACAGTGTCATAAATGCATCATCACAGTGTCATCAAAGCGTCCTAACTGCATAATCACTGCATCATCGCAGCTTCATCACAGCATCATGACAGCGTCATCACAGCATCAAAAATGCATAATCACTTCATCCTCACATCATCATCATAGCATCATAGCTGCATAATCATAGAGTCATCACAGCATCATCACTACATCATCAAATTGTCATCACTGTATCATCACAGCATCATCATAGCATCATCACTGCATAATCACAGTGTCATAACAGCATCATTACAACACCATGACTACGTCATCACAGCATCACGACAGCGTCATTACAGTGTCATCACAGCATCATCACTGCATTATCACAACATCATCACAACATCATCACTGCGTCATCAGAGCGTCATCATTACATAATCACTTCTTACTCAGTGCATCATCACTGCATCATCACATCATCACAGCATCATCTCAGCATAATCACAGTATCATCACAGCGTCATCACTACATCATCAATGCATCATCACAGCATCATCACAACATCATCACAGAGTCATCACAGCATCATCACTGCATCATCACAGCATCATCACAGCATCATTACTGCAGAATCACTGCATCATCACAGCATCCTCACAGCAACATCGCAGCATCATCACAGCATCATCGCATCATCATCACAGTGTCATGACAGCATCATCACTGCATAATCACCGCATAATCACAGCATCATCACAGCATAATCACAGTATCATCACAGCGTCATCACTACATCATCACTGCATCATCACAGAATCATCACTGCGTCATCACAGCATCATCAGAGCATCATCACAGCATCATCACATCATCATCTCAGCATCATTACTGCTTACTCACTGCATCATCATAGCATCATCACATCATCATCACAACATCATCAGTTTCATGTCAGCATCATCACTGCATAATCACTGCATCATCACAGCATCCTCACAGCATCAACACAGCGTCATCACAGCGTCATCAATGCATCATTACAGCATCATCTCAGTATAGTCACAGAATTATTACAGCATAATCACTGCATCATCATATCATCACTGCATCATCACTGCATCATCACTGCATCATCACAGCACCATCACAGCATCATTACTTCAGAATCACTGCATCATCACAGCATCCTCACAGCAACATCGCAGCATCATCACAGCATCATCACACTGTCATGACACCATCATCACTGCATAATCACTGCATAATCTCCGCATAATCACAGCATCATCACATCATCATCACAATATCATCACAGCGTCATCACTACACATCACTGCATCATCACTACATCATCACAGCATCATCACTTCGTCATCATCAGAGCATCATCACAGCATCATCACTGCATCCTCACTGCATCATGAGTGCATCATCATCACAGCATCATAACTGCATCATCAAAGCATCATCTCGGCATAATCACAATGTCATAAATACATCATCACTCCATCATCACAGCATTATCACATCATCATCACAACGTTTTCAGTGTCATCACAGCATCATAACAACGTCATCAAACTGTCATCACAGCATCATCACCAAATCATCACAGAATCATCACAGCATCATTACTGCATCATCACAGCATCTTTGCATCGTCATCAGAGCATCACCACTGCATCATCACATCATCATCTCAGCATCATCACAGCATCATTACTGCTTACTCACTGCATCATCACAGCGTCATGACAGTGTCATCACTGCATCATAACATCATAGCTTCATCATCAGAACATTATCACAGCATCATCACTGCATCATCACATCATCATTATAGCATCTTCACTGTCATCAATACATCATCACAGCATCATCACATCATTATCACAGCATCATCAGTGTCATCTCAGCATCATCACTGCATCATGACTGCATCATAGCAGCATAATCACAGCATCATCACAGAATCATCACAGCATCATCATAAGGTCATCACAGCATCATCACTACGTCATCAGATTGTAATCACAGCATCATCACAGTGTCCTCACTGAATCATCACTGCACCATCACTGCAACATCACAGCATCATCTCAGCATCATCATGGCATCATTACTGCATCATCACTGCTTACTCACTGCATCATCACAGCATCATCTCAGCATCATCACAGAATCATTTCTGCATAATCATTGCATTTTCACAGCGTCATCACAGTATCATCACTGCATCATCACAGTGTCATCACAGCATCATCAAAGCATCACGACAGCGTCATCTCACCATCACGACAGCGTCATCAAAGCATCATCACTGCATCATAACAACATCATCTCAGCATCATCACAGAATCATTTCTGCATAATCACTGCATCATCATAGTGTCATCACAGCATATTCACTGCATCATCACATCATCACAGTGTCATCACAGAATCATCACTGAATCATCCAAGCATCATCCAAGCATCATCACAGCACCACCAATGCATCATCACAGTATCATCACTGCATAATCACTGCATCATCACCGCATCATCACATCATCAACACTGCATCATTGCTGCATCATCACATCATTGTCACAGTATCATCAAAATATCATCACAGCATCATCACACCATCATAACAACATCATCACAGCGTCATCACAGTATCGTAAATGCATCATCACAGAATCATCACTGAATCATCATAGCATCTTCATATCATCATCACAATATCATCACAGCATCATCACTGCATCATCACAGCATCATCACTGCATAATCACTGCATCATCACCACATCATCACAGCATCATCACTGCATAATCACTGCATCATCACAGCATCATCACATCGTCATCAAAACATCATTACAAGTATCAACACAACATAATCACAGTGTCATCACAGCATCATCATTGCATCCTTACTGCATGATCACAGCATCTCCGCATCGTAATCACATCATCATCACTGACTCCTCACTGAATCATCACTGTACCATCACTGCATCATCAGAGCATAATCTGAGCATAATCTCAGCATAATCACAGCATCATCACAGAATCATCACAGCATCATTACTGCATCATCACAGCATCTTTGCATCGTCATCAGAGCATCACCACTGCATCATCACTACATCATCACATCATCATCACAGCATTTTAGCTACATAATCACAGAATCATCATAGCGTAACGACAGCATCATCACAACATCATTACAGCATCATCACAGCGTCATCGTAACATCATGACTGTATCATCACAGCATCATCACAGCATCACCGCAGCGTCATCACTGCATCATCACAGCATCATCACAGCATCATCACGGCATCGTTACAGCATCGTCATATCATCATAACTGCATCATCACAACAACATAACAAAATCATCAAAGCATCGTCACAGCATCATCACCGCGTCATCACAGCGTCATAACTGCATCGTCACTGCATCTAAACTGCATCATCACAAAATCATCACAGCTTCATCACTGCAGCATCACAGCATCATCAAAGCATCATCGCAGCATCATCACATCATCATCACTGCATCATCACAGAATCATTACTGTTTACTCACTGCGGCATCACACCATTATCACGGTGTCATAACTGCATCATCACTGCACCATTACTGCATCATCACAGTGTCATCTCAGCATCATCACAGCATCATTACTGCCTAATCATTGCATTATCACAACGTCATCACAGTATCATCAGTGCATCATCACAGCATCATTACTGCATCATCACATCATCATCACAGAATCACAATAGTGTCATCACAGCGTCATCACTGCATCATCACAGCGTCATCTCAGCATCATCAGAGACTCATCACAGCGTCATCACTGCATCATCACTGCATCACCACAGTATCATCACAGCATCATCACAAAATTATAAGAGCGTCATCACAGCGTTATTACTGCATCATCACAGCATCAATAGAGCATCATCACAGCGTCATCACAGCGTTATCACAGCGTCATCACAGCATCACGACATCATCATCACAGCTTCACGACAGTGTCATGAGAGCGTCTTCACAGCATCATCACTACATCATCACAGCATCATCACTGCGTAATCAGAGCATAATCACAAAATCATCACAGCGTCATCACCGCATCATCACTGCATCATCACAGCGTCATCACCGCATCATCACTGCATTGTCACAACATCATGGCGTCATAATATCTGCATCATAACAGCATGATCAAAGCATCATCACAGCGTCATCACAGCGTCATAACTGCATAAACACTGCATCATCAAAGAACCATCACAGCATCATCACAGCGTCATAACAGCATCATCAGAGCATCATCACATCGTCATCACATCGTCATCAAAGAATCTTCACAGCATCATCGCTATGTCATCATAGCATCATCATAATATTATCACAGCTTCATCACAGCGTCATAACAACATCATCACTGCATCATCACAGCATCATCATTATTGCATCATGACTGCATCATTACAGCATCATCAGAGCAGAATCAGTGCGCCGTCACAGCATCATTACTGCATCACCACATCATCACTGTGTTATCGCAGCGTCATCACAGCATCATCACAACATCATCACAGAATCATCACAGCATCATTGCAGCATCATTACTGCATCATCACAGCATCATCACAGCATCATCACTGCATCATCACTGAATAATCACAGCATCATCACTGCATCATCACGGCATCGTTACAGCATCGTCATATCATCATAACTGCATCATCACAACAACATAACAAAATCATCAAAGCATCATCACAGCATCATCACCGCGTCATCACAGCGTCATAACTGCATCGTCACTGCATCTAAACTGCATCATCACAAAATCATCACTGCATCACATCATAATCACAACATCATCAAAGCGTCATCACAGCATCATCACTGCGTTATCACAGCATCATCTCAGCATCATCACAGTATCATTACTGCTTATTCACTGCATCATCACAACATCATCACAGCGTCATTACAGTGTCATAAATGCATCATCACAGTGTCATCAAAGCGTCCTAACTGCATAATCACTGCATCATCGCAGCTTCATCACAGCATCATGACAGCGTCATCACAGCATCAAAAATGCATAATCACTTCATCCTCACATCATCATCATAGCATCATAGCTGCATAATCATAGAGTCATCACAGCATCATCACTACATCATCAAATTGTCATCACTGTATCATCACAGCATCATCATAGCATCATCACTGCATAATCACAGTGTCATAACAGCATCATTACAACACCATGACTACGTCATCACAGCATCACGACAGCGTCATTACAGTGTCATCACAGCATCATCACTGCATTATCACAACATCATCACAACATCATCACTGCGTCATCAGAGCGTCATCACAACATAATCACTTCTTACTCAGTGAATCGTCACTGCATCATCACATCATCACAGCATCATCTCAGCATAATCACAGTATCATCACAGCGTCATCACTAAATCATCAATGCATCATCACTGCATCATCACTGCATCATCACAGCATCATCACTGCATCATCAGAGCATCATCACAGCATCATCACAACATCATCACAGAGTCATCACAGCATCATCACTGCATAATCACTGCATCATCACAGCATCCTCACAGCATCAATACAGCGTCATCACAACGTCAACAATGCATCATTACAGCATCATCTCAGTATACTCACAGCATAATCACTGCATAATCACTGCATCATCATATCGTCATCACTGCATCATCACTGCATCATCACAGCACCATCACAGCATTATTACTGCAGAATCACTGCATCATCACAGCATCATAGCTGCATAATCACAGCATCATCACATCATCATCGCATAGTCGTCACAGCGTCATCACTGCATCATCACAGCATCATCACAGCATCATTACTGCAGAATCACTGCATCATCACAGCATCCTCACAGCAACATCGCAGCATCATCACAGCATCATCGCATCATCATCACAGTGTCATGACAGCATCATCACTGCATAATCACCGCATAATCACAGCATCATCACAGCATAATCACAGTATCATCACAGCGTCATCACTACATCATCACTGCATCATCACAGAATCATCACTGCGTCATCACAGCATCATCAGAGCATCATCACAGCATCATCACATCATCATCTCAGCATCATTACTGCTTACTCACTGCATCATCATAGCATCATCACATCATCATCACAACATCATCAGTTTCATGTCAGCATCATCACTGCATAATCACTGCATCATCACAGCATCCTCACAGCATCAACACAGCGTCATCACAGCGTCATCAATGCATCATTACAGCATCATCTCAGTATAGTCACAGAATTATTACAGCATAATCACTGCATCATCATATCATCACTGCATCATCACTGCATCATCACTGCATCATCACAGCACCATCACAGCATCATTACTTCAGAATCACTGCATCATCACAGCATCCTCACAGCAACATCGCAGCATCATCACAGCATCATCACACTGTCATGACAGCATCATCACTGCATAATCACTGCATAATCTCCGCATAATCACAGCATCATCACATCATCATCACAATATCATCACAGCGTCATCACTACACATCACTGCATCATCACTACATCATCACAGCATCATCACAGCATCATCACTGCATCCTCACTGCATCATGAGTGCATCATCATCACAGCATCATAACTGCATCATCAAAACATCATCTCGGCATAATCACAATGTCATAAATACATCATCACTCCATCATCACAGCATTATCACATCATCATCACAACGTTTTCAGTGTCATCACAGCATCATAACAACGTCATCAAACTGTCATCACAGCATCATCACCAAATCATCACAGAATCATCACAGCATCATTACTGCATCATCACAGCATCTTTGCATCGTCATCAGAGCATCACCACTGCATCATCACATCATCATCTCAGCATCATCACAGCATCATTACTGCTTACTCACTGCATCATCACAGCGTCATGACAGTGTCATCACTGCATCATAACATCATAGCTTCATCATCAGAACATTATCACAGCATCATCACTGCATCATCACATCATCATTATAGCATCTTCACTGTCATCAATACATCATCACAGCATCATCACATCATTATCACAGCATCATCAGTGTCATCTCAGCATCATCACTGCATCATGACTGCATCATAGCAGCATAATCACAGCATCATCACAGAATCATCACAGCATCATCATAAGGTCATCACAGCATCATCACTACGTCATCAGATTGTAATCACAGCATCATCACAGTGTCCTCACTGAATCATCACTGCACCATCACTGCAACATCACAGCATCATCTCAGCATCATCATGGCATCATTACTGCATCATCACTGCTTACTCACAGCATCATCACAGCATCATCAGAGCATCATCACAGAATCATTTCTGCATAATCATTGCATTTTCACAGCGTCATCACAGTATCATCACTGCATCATCACAGTGTCATCACAGCATCATCAAAGCATCACGACAGCGTCATCTCACCATCACGACAGCGTCATCAAAGCATCATCACTGCATCATAACAACATCATCTCAGCATCATCACAGAATCATTTCTGCATAATCACTGCATCATCATAGTGTCATCACAGTATATTCACTGCATCATCACATCATCACAGTGTCATCACAGAATCATCACTGAATCATCCAAGCATCATCCAAGCATCATCACAGCACCACCAATGCATCATCACAGTATCATCACTGCATAATCACTGCATCATCACCGCATCATCACATCATCAACACTGCATCATTGCTGCATCATCACATCATTGTCACAGTATCATCAAAATATCATCACAGCATCATCACACCATCATAACAACATCATCACAGCGTCATCACAGTATCGTAAATGCATCATCACAGAATCATCACTGAATCATCATAGCATCTTCATATCATCATCACAATATCATCACAGCATCATCACTGCATCATCACAGCATCATCACTGCATAATCACTGCATCATCACCACATCATCACATCGTCATCAAAACATCATTACAAGTATCAACACAACATAATCACAATGTCATCACAGCATCATCATTGCATCCTTACTGCATGATCACAGCATCTCCGCATCGTAATCACATCATCATCACTGACTCCTCACTGAATCATCACTGTACCATCACTGCATCATCAGAGCATAATCTGAGCATAATCTCAGCATAATCACAGCATCATCACAGAATCATTACTGCATCATCACAGCATCTTTGCATCATCATCAGAGCATCACCACTGCATCATCACTACATCATCACATCATCATCACAGCATTTTAGCTACATAATCACAGAATCATCATAGCGTAACGACAGCATCATCACAACATCATTACAGCATCATCACAGCGTCATCGTAACATCATGACTGTATCATCACAGCATCATCACAACATCACCGCAGCGTCATCACTGCATCATCACAGCATCATCACAGCATCATCACGGCATCGTTACAGCATCGTCATATCATCATAACTGCATCATCACAACAACATAACAAAACCATCAAAGCATCGTCACAGCATCATCACCGCGTCATCACAGCGTCATAACTGCATCGTCACTGCATCTAAACTGCATCATCACAAAATCATCACAGCTTCATCACTGCAGCATCACAGCATCATCAAAGCATCATCGCAGCATCATCACATCATCATCACTGCATCATCACAGAATCATTACTGTTTACTCACTGCGGCATCACAGCATTATCACGGTGTCATAACTGCATCATCACTGCACCATTACTGCATCATCACAGTGTCATCTCAGCATCATCACAGCATCATTACTGCCTAATCATTGCATTATCACAACGTCATCACAGTATCATCAGTGCATCATCACAGCATCATTACTGCATCATCACATCATCATCACAGAATCACGATAGTGTCATCACAGCGTCATCACTGCATCATCACAGCGTCATCTCAGCATCATCAGAGACTCATCACAGCGTCATCACTGCATCATCACTGCATCACCACAGTATCATCACAGCATCATCACAAAATTATAAGAGCGTCATCACAGCGTTATTACTGCATCATCACAGCATCAATAAAGCATCATCAAAGCGTTATCACAGCGTCATCACAGCGTTATCACAGCATCATCACAGCATCACGACATCATCATCACAGCGTCACGACAGTGTCATGAGAGCGTCTTCACAGCATCATCACTACATCATCACAGCATCATCACTGCGTCATCAGAGCATCATCACAAAATCATCACAGCGTCATCACCGCATCATCACTGCGTTGTCACAACATCATGGCGTCATAATAACTGCATCATAACAGCATGATCAAAGCATCATCACAGCGTCATCACAGCGTCATAACTGCATAAACACTGCATCATCAAAGAACCATCACAGCATCATCACAGCGTCATAACAGCATCATCAGAGCATCATCACATCGTCATCACATCGTCATCAAAGAATCTTCACAGCATCATCGCTATGTCATCATAGCATCATCATAATATTATCACAGCTTCATCACAGCGTCATAACAACATCATCACTGCATCATTACAGCATCATCAGAGCAGAATCAGTGCGTCGTCACAGCATCATTACTGCATCACCACATCATCACTGTGTTATCGCAGCGTCATCACAGCATCATCACAACATCATCACAGAATCATCACAGCATCATTGCAGCATCATCACATCATCATCACAGCGTCATCACAACATCATCGTAGCATCATCATGCATCATCACAGCATCATTACTGCATCATCACAGCATCATCACTGCATCATCACTGAATAATCACAGCATCATCACTGCATCATCACGGCATCGTTACAGCATCGTCATATCATCATAACTGCATCATCACAACAACATAACAAAATCATCAAAGCATCATCACAGCATCATCACCGCGTCATCACAGCGTCATAACTGCATCGTCACTGCATCTAAACTGCATCATCACAAAATCATCACTGCATCACATCATAATCACAACATCATCAAAGCGTCATCACAGCATCATCACTGCGTTATCACAGCATCATCTCAGCATCATCACAGTATCATTACTGCTTATTCACTGCATCATCACAACATCATCACAGCGTCATTACAGTGTCATAAATGCATCATCACAGTGTCATCAAAGCGTCCTAACTGCATAATCACTGCATCATCGCAGCTTCATCACAGCATCATGACAGCGTCATCACAGCATCAAAAATGCATAATCACTTCATCCTCACATCATCATCATAGCATCATAGCTGCATAATCATAGAGTCATCACAGCATCATCACTACATCATCAAATTGTCATCACTGTATCATCACAGCATCATCATAGCATCATCACTGCATAATCACAGTGTCATAACAGCATCATTACAACACCATGACTACGTCATCACAGCATCACGACAGCGTCATTACAGTGTCATCACAGCATCATCACTGCATTATCACAACATCATCACAACATCATCACTGCGTCATCAGAGCGTCATCACTACATAATCACTTCTTACTCAGTGAATCATCACTGCATCATCAAATCATCACAGCATCATCTCAGCATAATCACAGTATCATCACAGCGTCATCACTACACATCACTGCATCATCACTACATCATCACAGCATCATCACTTCGTCATCATCAGAGCATCATCACAGCATCATCACTGCATCCTCACTGCATCATGAGTGCATCATCATCACAGCATCATAACTGCATCATCAAAGCATCATCTCGGCATAATCACAATGTCATAAATACATCATCACTCCATCATCACAGCATTATCACATCATCATCACAACGTTTTCAGTGTCATCACAGCATCATAACAACGTCATCAAACTGTCATCACAGCATCATCACCAAATCATCACAGAATCATCACAGCATCATTACTGCATCATCACAGCATCTTTGCATCGTCATCAGAGCATCACCACTGCATCATCACATCATCATCTCAGCATCATCACTGCTTACTCACTGCATCATCACAGCGTCATGACAGTGTCATCACTGCATCATAACATCATAGCTTCATCATCAGAACATTATCACAGCATCATCACTGCATCATCACATCATCATTATAGCATCTTCACTGTCATCAATACATCATCACAGCATCATCACATCATTATCACAGCATCATCAGTGTCATCTCAGCATCATCACTGCATCATGACTGCATCATAGCAGCATAATCACAGCATCATCACAGAATCATCACAGCATCATCATAAGGTCATCACAGCATCATCACTAAGTCATCAAATTGTAATCACAGCATCATCACAGTGTCCTCACTGAATCATCACTGCACCATCACTGCAACATCACAGCATCATCTCAGCATCATCATGGCATCATTACTGCATCATCACTGCTTACTCACTGCATCATCACAGCATCATCACAGAATCATTTCTGCATAATCATTGCATATTCACAGCGTCATCACAGTATCATCACTGCATCATCACATCATCACAGTGTCATCACAGAATCATCACTGAATCATCCAAGCATCATCCAAGCATCATCACAGCACCACCAATGCATCATCACAGTATCATCACTGCATAATCACTGCATCATCACCGCATCATCACATCATCAACACTGCATCATTGCTGCATCATCACATCATTGTCACAGTATCATCAAAATATCATCACAGCATCATCACACCATCATAACAACATCATCACAGCGTCATCACAGTATCGTAAATGCATCATCACAGAATCATCACTGAATCATCATAGCATCTTCATATCATCATCACAATATCATCACAGCATCATCACTGCATCATCACAGCATCATCACTGCATAATCACTGCATCATCACCACATCATCACAGCATCATCACTGCATAATCACTGCATCATCACAGCATCATCACATCGTCATCAAAACATCATTACAAGTATCAACACAACATAATCACAGTGTCATCACAGCATCATCATTGCATCCTTACTGCATGATCACAGCATCTCCGCATCGTAATCACATCATCATCACTGACTCCTCACTGAATCATCACTGTACCATCACTGCATCATCAGAGCATAATCTGAGCATAATCTCAGCATAATCACAGCATCATCACAGAATCATCACAGCATCATTACTGCATCATCACAGCATCTTTGCATCGTCATCAGAGCATCACCACTGCATCATCACTACATCATCACATCATCATCACAGCATTTTAGCTACATAATCACAGAATCATCATAGCGTAACGACAGCATCATCACAACATCATTACAGCATCATCACAGCGTCATCGTAACATCATGACTGTATCATCACAGCATCATCACAGCATCACCGCAGCGTCATCACTGCATCATCACAGCATCATCACAGCATCATCACGGCATCGTTACAGCATCGTCATATCATCATAACTGCATCATCACAACAACATAACAAAACCATCAAAGCATCGTCACAGCATCATCACCGCGTCATCACAGCGTCATAACTGCATCGTCACTGCATCTAAACTGCATCATCACAAAATCATCACAGCTTCATCACTGCAGCATCACAGCATCATCAAAGCATCATCGCAGCATCATCACATCATCATCACTGCATCATCACAGAATCATTACTGTTTACTCACTGCGGCATCACAGCATTATCACGGTGTCATAACTGCATCATCACTGCACCATTACTGCATCATCACAGTGTCATCTCAGCATCATCACAGCATCATTACTGCCTAATCATTGCATTATCACAACGTCATCACAGTATCATCAGTGCATCATCACAGCATCATTACTGCATCATCACATCATCATCACAGAATCACGATAGTGTCATCACAGCGTCATCACTGCATCATCACAGCGTCATCTCAGCATCATCAGAGACTCATCACAGCGTCATCACTGCATCATCACTGCATCACCACAGTATCATCACAGCATCATCACAAAATTATAAGAGCGTCATCACAGCGTTATTACTGCATCATCACAGCATCAATAGAGCATCATCACAGCGTCATCACAGCGTTATCACAGCATCATCACAGCATCACGACATCATCATCACAGCTTCACGACAGTGTCATGAGAGCGTCTTCACAGCATCATCACTACATCATCACAGCATCATCACTGCGTCATCAGAGCATCATCACAAAATCATCACAGCGTCATTACTGCATCATCACTGCATCATCACAGCGTCATCACCGCATCATCACTGCATTGTCACAACATCATGGCGTCATAATAACTGCATCATAACAGCATGATCAAAGCATCATCACAGCGTCATCACAGCGTCATAACTGCATAAACACTGCATCATCAAAGAACCATCACAGCATCATCACAGCGTCATAACAGCATCATCAGAGCATCATCACATCGTCATCACATCGTCATCAAAGAATCTTCACAGCATCATCGCTATGTCATCATAGCATCATCATAATATTATCACAGCTTCATCACAGCGTCATAACAACATCATCACTGCATCATCACAGCATCATCATTATTGCATCATGACTGCATCATTACAGCATCATCAGAGCAGAATCAGTGCGTCGTCACAGCATCATTACTGCATCACCACATCATCACTGTGTTATCGCAGCGTCATCACAGCATCATCACAACATCATCACAGAATCATCACAGCATCATTGCAGCATCATCACATCATCATCACAGCGTCATCACAACATCATCGTAGCATCATCATGCATCATCACAGCATCATTACTGCATCATCACAGCATCATCACTGCATCATCACTGAATAATCACAGCATCATCACTGCATCATCACGGCATCGTTACAGCATCGTCATATCATCATAACTGCATCATCACAACAACATAACAAAATCATCAAAGCATCATCACAGCATCATCACCGCGTCATCACAGCGTCATAACTGCATCGTCACTGCATCTAAACTGCATCATCACAAAATCATCACTGCATCACATCATAATCACAACATCATCAAAGCGTCATCACAGCATCATCACTGCGTTATCACAGCATCATCTCAGCATCATCACAGTATCATTACTGCTTATTCACTGCATCATCACAACATCATCACAGCGTCATTACAGTGTCATAAATGCATCATCACAGTGTCATCAAAGCGTCCTAACTGCATAATCACTGCATCATCGCAGCTTCATCACAGCATCATGACAGCGTCATCACAGCATCAAAAATGCATAATCACTTCATCCTCACATCATCATCATAGCATCATAGCTGCATAATCATAGAGTCATCACAGCATCATCACTACATCATCAAATTGTCATCACTGTATCATCACAGCATCATCATAGCATCATCACTGCATAATCACAGTGTCATTACAGCATCATTACAACACCATGACTACGTCATCACAGCATCACGACAGCGTCATTACAGTGTCATCACAGCATCATCACTGCATTATCACAACATCATCACAACATCATCACTGTGTCATCAGAGCGTCATCACTACATAATCACTTCTTACTCAGTGAATCATCACTGCATCATCACATCATCACAGCATCATCTCAGCATAATAACAGTATCATCACAGCGTCATCACTACATCATCAATGCATCATCACTGCATCATCACTGCATCATCACAGCATCATCAGAGCATCATCACAGAATCATTTCTGCATAATCATTGCATTTTCACAGCGTCATCACAGTATCATCACTGCATCATCACAGTGTCATCACAGCATCATCAAAGCATCACGACAGCGTCATCTCACCATCACGACAGCGTCATCAAAGCATCATCACTGCATCATAACAACATCATCTCAGCATCATCACAGAATCATTTCTGCATAAGCACTGCATCATCATAGTGTCATCACAGTATATTCACTGCATCATCACATCATCACAGTGTCATCACAGAATCATCACTGAATCATCCAAGCATCATCCAAGCATCATCCAAGCATCATCACAGCACCACCAATGCATCATCACAGTATCATCACTGCATCATCACTGCATCATCACAGCATCATCACTGCATAATCACTGCATCATCACAGCATCATCACAGCATCATCACTGCATAATCACTGCATCATCACAGCATCATCACATCGTCATCAAAACATCATTACAAGTATCAACACAACATAATCACAGTGTCATCACAGCATCATCATTGCATCCTTACTGCATGATCACAGCATCTCCGCATCATAATCACATCATCATCACTGACTCCTCACTGAATCATCACTGTACCATCACTGCATCATCAGAGCATAATCTGAGCATAATCTCAGCATAATCACAGCATCATCACAGAATCATCACAGCATCATCACAGAATCATCACAGCATCTTTGCATCGTCATCAGAGCATCACCACTGCATCATCACTACATCATCACATCATCATCACAGCATTTTAGCTACATAATCACAGAATCATCATAGCGTAACGACAGCATCATCACAACATCATTACAGCATCATCACAGCGTCATCGTAACATCATGACTGTATCATCACAGCATCATCACAGCATCACCGCAGCGTCATCACTGCATCATCACAGCATCATCACGGCATCGTTACAGCATCGTCATATCATCATAACTGCATCATCACAACAACATAACAAAATCATCAAAGCATCGTCACAGCATCATCACCGCGTCATCACAGCGTCATAACTGCATCGTCACTGCATCTAAACTGCATCATCACAGCTTCATCACTGCAGCATCACAGCATCATCAAAGCATCATCGCAGCATCATCACATCATCATCACTGCATCATCACAGAATCATTACTGTTTACTCACTGCGGCATCACAGCATTATCACGGTGTCATAACTGCATCATCACTGCACCATTACTGCATCATCACAGTGTCATCTCAGCATCATCACAGCATCATTACTGCATCATCACATCATCATCACAGAATCACGATAGTGTCATCACAGCGTCATCACTGCATCATCACAGCGTCATCTCAGCATCATCAGAGACTCATCACAGCGTCATCACTGCATCATCACTGCATCACCACAGTATCATCACAGCATCATCACAAAATTATAAGAGCGTCATCACAGCGTTATTACTGCATCATCACAGCATCAATAGAGCATCATCACAGCGTCATCACAGCGTTATCACAGCGTCATCACAGCATCATCACAGCATCACGACATCATCATCACAGCGTCACGACAGTGTCATGAGAGCGTCTTCACAGCATCATCACTACATCATCACAGCATCATCACTGCGTCATCAGAGCATCATCACAAAATCATCACAGCGTCATTACTGCATCATCACAGCGTCATCACCGCATCATCACTGCGTTGTCAAAACATCATGGCGTCATAATAACTGCATCATAACAGCATGATCAAAGCATCATCACAGCGTCATCACAGCGTCATAACTGCATAAACACTGCATCATCAAAGAACCATCACAGCATCATCACAGCGTCATAACAGCATCATCAGAGCATCATCACATCGTCATCACATCGTCATCAAAGAATCTTCACAGCATCATCGCTATGTCATCATAGCATCATCATAATATTATCACAGCTTCATCACAGCGTCATAACAACATCATCACTGCATCATCACAGCATCATGACTGCATCATTACAGCATCATCAGAGCAGAATCAGTGCGTCGTCACAGCATCATTACTGCATCACCACATCATCACTGTGTTATCGCAGCGTCATCACAGCATCATCACAACATCATCACAGAATCATCACAGCATCATTGCAGCATCATCACATCATCATCACAGCGTCATCACAACATCATCGTAGCATCATCATGCATCATCACAGCATCATTACTGCATCATCACAGCATCATCACAGCATCATCACTGCATCATCACTGAATAATCACAGCATCATCACTGCATCATCATGGCATCGTTACAGCATCGTCATATCATCATAACTGCATCATCACAACAACATAACAAAATCATCAAAGCATCATCACCGCGTCATCACAGCATCATAACTGCATCGTCACTGCATCTAAACTGCATCATCAAAAAATCATCACTGCATCACATCATAATCACAACATCATCAAAGCGTCATCACAGCATCATCACTGCGTTATCACAGCATCATCTCAACATCATCACAGTATCATTACTGCTTATTCACTGCATCATCACAACATCATCACAGCGTCATTACAGTGTCATAAATGCATCATCACAGTGTCATCAAAGCGTCCTAACTGCATAATCACTGCATCATCGCAGCTTCATCACAGCATCATGACAGCGTCATCACAGCATCAAAAATGCATAATCACTTCATCCTCACATCATCATCATAGCATCATAGCTGCATAATCATAGAGTCATCACAGCATCATCACTACATCATCAAATTGTCATCACTGTATCATCACAGCATCATCATAGCATCATCACTGCATAATCACAGTGTCATAACAGCATCATTACAACACCATGACTACGTCATCACAGCATCACGACAGCGTCATTACAGTGTCATCACAGCATCATCACTGCATTATCACAACATCATCACAACATCATCACTGCGTCATCACAGAATCATCACTGCATCATCACAGCATCATCAGAGCATCATCACAGCATCATCAGAGCATCATCACAGCATCATCACATCATCATCTCAGCATCATTACTGCTTACTCACTGCATCATCATAGCATCATCACATCATCATCACAACATCATCAGTTTCATGTCAGCATCATCACTGCATAATCACTGCATCATCACAGCATCCTCACAGCATCAACACAGCGTCATCACAGCGTCATCAATGCATCATTACAGCATCATCTCAGTATAGTCACAGAATTATTACAGCATAATCACTGCATCATCATATCATCACTGCATCATCACTGCATCATCACTGCATCATCACAGCACCATCACAGCATCATTACTTCAGAATCACTGCATCATCACAGCATCCTCACAGCAACATCGCAGCATCATCACAGCATCATCACACTGTCATGACAGCATCATCACTGCATAATCACTGCATAATCTCCGCATAATCACAGCATCATCACATCATCATCACAATATCATCACAGCGTCATCACTACACATCACTGCATCATCACTACATCATCACAGCATCATCACTTCGTCATCATCAGAGCATCATCACAGCATCATCACTGCATCCTCACTGCATCATGAGTGCATCATCATCACAGCATCATAACTGCATCATCAAAGCATCATCTCGGCATAATCACAATGTCATAAATACATCATCACTCCATCATCACAGCATTATCACATCATCATCACAACGTTTTCAGTGTCATCACAACATCATAACAACGTCATCAAACTGTCATCACAGCATCATCACCAAATCATCACAGAATCATCACAGCATCATTACTGCATCATCACAGCATCTTTGCATCGTCATCAGAGCATCACCACTGCATCATCACATCATCATCTCAGCATCATCACTGCTTACTCACTGCATCATCACAGCGTCATGACAGTGTCATCACTGCATCATAACATCATAGCTTCATCATCAGAACATTATCACAGCATCATCACTGCATCATCACATCATCATTATAGCATCTTCACTGTCATCAATACATCATCACAGCATCATCATAAGGTCATCACAGCATCATCAGTGTCATCTCAGCATCATCACTGCATCATGACTGCATCATAGCAGCATAATCACAGCATCATCACAGAATCATCACAGCATCATCATAAGGTCATCACAGCATCATCACTACGTCATCAGATTGTAATCACAGCATCATCACAGTGTCCTCACTGAATCATCACTGCACCATCACTGCAACATCACAGCATCATCTCAGCATCATCATGGCATCATTACTGCATCATCACTGCTTACTCACTGCATCATCACAGCATCATCTCAGCATCATAACAGAATCATTTCTGCATAATCATTGCATTTTCACAGCGTCATCACAGTATCATCACTGCATCATCACAGTGTCATCACAGCATCATCAAAGCATCACGACAGCGTCATCTCACCATCACAACAGCGTCATCAAAGCATCATCACTGCATCATAACAACATCATCTCAGCATCATCACAGAATCATTTCTGCATAATCACTGCATCATCATAGTGTCATCACAGTATATTCACTGCATCATCACATCATCACAGTGTCATCACAGAATCATCACTGAATCATCCAAGCATCATCCAAGCATCATCACAGCATCATCACAGCACCACCAATGCATCATCACAGTATCATCACTGCATCATCACTGCATCATCACATCATCAACACTGCATCATTGCTGCATCATCACATCATTGTCACAGTATCATCAAAATATCATCACAGCATCATCACACCATCATAACAACATCATCACAGCGTCATCACAGTATCGTAAATGCATCATCACAGAATCATCACTGAATCATCATAGCATCTTCATATCATCATCACAATATCATCACAGCATCATCACTGCATCATCACAGCATCATCACAGCATCATCACTGCATAATCACTGCATCATCACAGCATCATCACATCGTCATCAAAACATCATTACAAGTATCAACACAACATAATCACAGTGTCATCACAGCATCATCATTGCATCCTTACTGCATGATCACAGCATCTCCGCATCGTAATCACATCATCATCACTGACTCCTCACTGAATCATCACTGTACCATCACTGCATCATCAGAGCATAATCTGAGCATAATCTCAGCATAATCACAGCATCATCACAGAATCATCACAGCATCATCACAGAATCATCACAGCATCATTACTGCATCATCACAGCATCTTTGCATCGTCATCAGAGCATCACCACTGCATCATCACTACATCATCACATCATCATCACAGGATTTTAGCTACATAATCACAGAATCATCATAGCGTAACGACAGCATCATCACAACATCATTACAGCATCATCACAGCGTCATCGTAACATCATGACTGTATCATCACAGCATCATCACAGCATCACCGCAGCGTCATCACTGCATCATCACAGCATCATCACAGCATCATCACGGCATCGTTACAGCATCGTCATATCATCATAACTGCATCATCACAACAACATAACAAAATCATCAAAGCATCGTCACAGCATCATCACCGCGTCATCACAGCGTCATAACTGCATCGTCACTGCATCTAAACTGCATCATCACAAAATCATCACAGCTTCATCACTGCAGCATCACAGCATCATCAAAGCATCATCGCAGCATCATCACATCATCATCACTGCATCATCACAGAATCATTACTGTTTACTCACTGCGGCATCACAGCATTATCACGGTGTCATAACTGCATCATCACTGCACCATTACTGCATCATCACAGTGTCATCTCAGCATCATCACAGCATCATTACTGCCTAATCATTGCATTATCACAACGTCATCACAGTATCATCAGTGCATCATCACAGCATCATTACTGCATCATCACATCATCATCACAGAATCACGATAGTGTCATCACAGCGTCATCACTGCATCATCACAGCGTCATCTCAGCATCATCAGAGACTCATCACAGCGTCATCACTGCATCATCACTGCATCACCACAGTATCATCACAGCATCATCACAAAATTATAAGAGCGTCATCACAGCGTTATTACTGCATCATCACAGCATCAATAGAGCATCATCACAGCGTCATCACAGCGTTATCACAGCGTCATCACAGCATCATCACAGCATCACGACATCATCATCACAGCTTCACGACAGTATCATGAGAGCGTCTTCACAGCATCATCACTACATCATCACAGCATCATCACTGCGTCATCAGAGCATCATCACAAAATCATCACAGCGTCATTACTGCATCATCACTGCATCATCACAGCGTCATCACCGCATCATCACTGCATTGTCACAACATCATGGCGTCATAATAACTGCATCATAACAGCATGATCAAAGCATCATCATAGCGTCATCACAGCATCATAACTGCATAAACACTGCATCATCAAAGAACCATCACAGCATCATCACAGCGTCATAACAGCATCATCAGAGCATCATCACATCGTCATCACATCGTCATCAAAGAATCTTCACAGCATCATCGCTATGTCATCATAGCATCATCATAATATTATCACAGCTTCATCACAGCGTCATAACAACATCATCACTGCATCATCACAGCATCATCATTATTGCATCATGACTGCATCATTACAGCATCATCAGAGCAGAATCAGTGCGTCGTCACAGCATCATTACTGCATCACCACATCACCACTGTGTTATCGCAGCGTCATCACAGCATCATCACAACATCATCACAGAATCATCACAGCATCATTGCAGCATCATCACATCATCATCACAGCGTCATCACAACATCATCGTACCATCATCATGCATCATCACAGCATCATTACTGCATCATCACAGCATCATCACAGCATCATCACTGCATCATCACTGAATAATCACAGCATCATCACTGCATTATCACTGGATAATCACAGCATCATCACTGCATCATCACGGCATCGTTACAGCATCGTCATATCATCATAACTGCATCATCACAACAACATAACAAAATCATCAAAGCATCATCACAGCATCATCACCGCGTCATCACAGCGTCATAACTGCATCGTCACTGCATCTAAACTGCATCATCACAAAATCATCACTGCATCACATCATAATCACAACATCATCAAAGCGTCATCACAGCATCATCACTGCGTTATCACAGCATCATCTCAGCATCATCACAGTATCATTACTGCTTATTCACTGCATCATCACAACATCATCACAGCGTCATTACAGTGTCATAAATGCATCATCACAGTGTCATCAAAGCGTCCTAACTGCATAATCACTGCATCATCGCAGCTTCATCACAGCATCATGACAGCGTCATCACAGCATCAAAAATGCATAATCACTTCATCCTCACATCATCATCATAGCATCATAGCTGCATAATCATAGAGTCATCACAGCATCATCACTACATCATCAAATTGTCATCACTGTATCATCACAGCATCATCATAGCATCATCACTGCATAATCACAGTGTCATAACAGCATCATTACAACACCATGACTACGTCATCACAGCATCACGACAGCGTCATTACAGTGTCATCACAGCATCATCACTGCATTATCACAACATCATCACAACATCATCACTGCGTCATCAGAGCGTCATCACTACATAATCACTTCTTACTCAGTGAATCATCACTGCATCATCACATCATCACAGCATCATCTCAGCATAATAACAGTATCATCACAGCGTCATCACTACATCATCAATGCATCATCACTGCATCATCACAGCATCATCACTGCATCATCAGAGCATCATCACAGCATCATCACAGCATCATCACAACATCATCACAGAGTCATCACAGCATCATCACTGCATAATCACTGCATCATCACAGCATCCTAACAGCATCAATACAGCGTCATCACAACGTCAACAATGCATCATTACAGCATCATCTCAGTATAATCACAGCATAATCACTGCATAATCACTGCATCATCATATTGTCATCACTGCATCATCACAGCATCCTCACAGCAACATCGCAGTATCATCACAGCATCATCGCATCATCATCACAGTGTCATGACAGCATCATCACTGCATCATCACAGCATCATTACTGCAGAATCACTGCATCATCACAGCATCCTCACAGCAACATCGCAGCATCATCATAACATCATCGCATCATCATCACAGTGTCATGACAGCATCATCACTGCATAATCACCGCATAATCACAGCATCATCACAGCATAATCACAGTATCATCACAGCGTCATCACTACATCATCACTGCATCATCACAGAATCATCACTGCGTCATCACAGCATCATCAGAGCATCATCACAGCATCATCACAACATCATCTCAGCATCATTACTGCTTACTCACTGCATCATCATAGCATCATCACATCATCATCACAACATCATCAGTTTCATGTCAGCATCATCACTGCATAATCACTGCATCATCACAGCATCCTCACAGCATCAACACAGCGTCATCACAGCGTCATCAATGCATCATTACAGCATCATCTCAGTATAGTCACAGAATTATTACAGCATAATCACTGCATCATCATATCATCACTGCATCATCACTGCATCATCACTGCATCATCACAGCACCATCACAGCATCATTACTTCAGAATCACTGCATCATCACAGCATCCTCACAGCAACATCGCAGCATCATCACAGCATCATCACACTGTCATGACAGCATCATCACTGCATAATCACTGCATAATCTCCGCATAATCACAGCATCATCACATCATCATCACAATATCATCACAGCGTCATCACTACACATCACTGCATCATCACTACATCATCACAGCATCATCACTTCGTCATCATCAGAGCATCATCACAGCATCATCACTGCATCCTCACTGCATCATGAGTGCATCATCATCACAGCATCATAACTGCATCATCAAAGCATCATCTCGGCATAATCACAATGTCATAAATACATCATCACTCCATCATCACAGCATTATCACATCATCATCACAACGTTTTCAGTGTCATCACAGCATCATAACAACGTCATCAAACTGTCATCACAGCATCATCACCAAATCATCACAGAATCATCACAGCATCATTACTGCATCATCACAGCATCTTTGCATCGTCATCAGAGCATCACCACTGCATCATCACATCATCATCTCAGCATCATCACAGCATCATTACTGCTTACTCACTGCATCATCACAGCGTCATGACAGTGTCATCACTGCATCATAACATCATAGCTTCATCATCAGAACATTATCACAGCATCATCACTGCATCATCACATCATCATTATAGCATCTTCACTGTCATCAATACATCATCACAGCATCATCACATCATTATCACAGCATCATCAGTGTCATCTCAGCATCATCACTGCATCATGACTGCATCATAGCAGCATAATCACAGCATCATCACAGAATCATCACAGCATCATCATAAGGTCATCACAGCATCATCACTACGTCATCAAATTGTAATCACAGCATCATCACAGTGTCCTCACTGAATCATCACTGCACCATCACTGCACCATCACAGCATCATCTCAGCATCATCATGGCATCATTACTGCATCATCACTGCTTACTCACTGCATCATCACAGCATCATCTCAGCATCATCACAGAATCATTTCTGCATAATCATTGCATTTTCACAGCGTCATCACAGTATCATCACTGCATCATCACAGTGTCATCACAGCATCATCAAAGCATCACGACAGCGTCATCTCACCATCACGACAGCGTCATCAAAGCATCATCACTGCATCATAACAACATCATCTCAGCATCATCACAGAATCATTTCTGCATAATCACTGCATCATCATAGTGTCATCACAGCATATTCACTGCATCATCACATCATCACAGTGTCATCACAGAATCATCACTGAATCATCCAAGCATCATCCAAGCATCATCACAGCACCACCAATGCATCATCACAGTATCATCACTGCATAATCACTGCATCATCACTGCATCATCACATCATCAACACTGCATCATTGCTGCATCATCACATCATTGTCACAGTATCATCAAAATATCATCACAGCATCATCACACCATCATAACAACATCATCACAGCGTCATCACAGTATCGTAAATGCATCATCACAGAATCATCACTGAATCATCATAGCATCTTCATATCATCATCACAATATCATCACAGCATCATCACTGCATCATCACAGCATCATCACAGCATCATCACTGCATAATCACTGCATCATCACAGCATCATCACATCGTCATCAAAACATCATTACAAGTATCAACACAACATAATCACAGTGTCATCACAGCATCATCATTGCATCCTTACTGCATGATCACAGCATCTCCGCATCGTAATCACATCATCATCACTGACTCCTCACTGAATCATCACTGTACCATCACTGCATCATAAGAGCATAATCTGAGCATAATCTCAGCATAATCACAGCATCATCACAGAATCATCACAGCATCATTACTGCATCATCACAGCATCTTTGCATCGTCATCAGAGCATCACCACTGCATCATCACTACATCATCACATCATCATCACAGCATTTTAGCTACATAATCACAGAATCATCATAGCGTAACGACAGCATCATCACAACATCATTACAGCATCATCACAGCGTCATCACAGCGTTATCACAGCGTCATCACAGCATCACGACATCATCATCACAGCTTCACGACAGTGTCATGAGAGCGTCTTCACAGCATCATCACTACATCATCACAGCATCATCACTGCGTCATCAGAGCATCATCACAAAATCATCACAGCGTCATTACTGCATCATCACTGCATCATCACAGCGTCATCACCGCATCATCACTGCATTGTCACAACATCATGGCGTCATAATAACTGCATCATAACAGCATGATCAAAGCATCATCACAGCGTCATCACAGCGTCATAACTGCATAAACACTGCATCATCAAAGAACCATCACAGCATCATCACAGCGTCATAACAGCATCATCAGAGCATCATCACATCGTCATCACATCGTCATCAAAGAATCTTCACAGCATCATCGCTATGTCATCATAGCATCATCATAATATTATCACAGCTTCATCACAGCGTCATAACAACATCATCACTGCATCATCACAGCATCATCATTATTGCATCATGACTGCATCATTACAGCATCATCAGAGCAGAATCAGTGCGTCGTCACAGCATCATTACTGCATCACCACATCATCACTGTGTTATCGCAGCGTCATCACAGCATCATCACAACATCATCACAGAATCATCACAGCATCATTGCAGCATCATCACATCATCATCACAGCGTCATCACAACATCATCGTAGCATCATCATGCATCATCACAGCATCATTACTGCATCATCACTGAATAATCACAGCATCATCACTGCATCATCACGGCATCGTTACAG
This sequence comes from Clangula hyemalis, assembly GCA_963989345.1. The sequence continues at coordinate 8,574,640 of OZ022448.1, read as the reverse complement.
CATCGTCATATCATCATAACTGCATCATCACAACAACATAACAAAATCATCAAAGCATCATCACAGCATCATCACCGCGTCATCACAGCGTCATAACTGCATCGTCACTGCATCTAAACTGCATCATCACAAAATCATCACTGCATCACATCATAATCACAACATCATCAAAGCGTCATCGCAGCATCATCACTGAGTTATCACAGCATCATCTCAGCATCATCACAGTATCATTACTGCTTATTCACTGCATCATCACAACATCATCACAGCGTCATTACAGTGTCATAAATGCATCATCACAGTGTCATCAAAGCGTCCTAACTGCATAATCACTGCATCATCGCAGCTTCATCACAGCATCATGACAGCGTCATCACAGCATCAAAAATGCATAATCACTTCATCCTCACATCATCATCATAGCATAATAGCTGCATAATCATAGAGTCATCACAGCATCATCACTACATCATCAATGCATCATCACTGCATCATCACAGCATCATCACTGCATCATCACAGCATCATCAGAGCATCATCACAGCATCATCACAACATCATCACAGAGTCATCACAGCATCATCACTGCATAATCACTGCATCATCACAGCATCCTCACAGCATCAATACAGCGTCATCACAACGTCAACAATGCATCATTACAGCATCATCTCAGTATAGTCACAGCATCATCATATCGTCATCACTGCATCATCACTGCATCATCACAGCACCATCACAGCATCATTACTTCAGAATCACTGCATCATCACAGCATCATAGCTGCGTAATCACAGCATCATCACATCATCATCGCATAGTCATCACAGCGTCCTCACTGCATCATCACAGCATCATCACAGCATCATTACTGCAGAATCACTGCATCATCACAGCATCCTCACAGCAACATCGCAGCATCACAGCATCATCGCATCATCATCACAGTGTCATGACAGCATCATCACTACATCATCAATGCATCATCACAGAATCATCACTGCGTCATCACAGCATCATCAGAGCATCATCACAGCATCATCAGAGCATCATCACAGTATCATCACATCATCATCTCAGCATCATTACTGCTTACTCACTGCATCATCAGAGCATCATCACATCATCATCACAACATCATCAGTTTCATGTCAGCATCATCACTGCATAATCACTGCATCATCACAGCATCCTCACAGCATCAACACAGCGTCATCACAGCGTCATCAATGCATCATTACAGCATCATCTCAGTATAGTCACAGAATTATTACAGCATAATCACTGCATCATCATATCATCACTGCATCATCACTGCATCATCACTGCATCATCACAGCACCATCACAGCATCATTACTTCAGAATCACTGCATCATCACAGCATCCTCACAGCAACATCGCAGCATCATCACAGCATCATCACACTGTCATGACAGCATCATCACTGCATAATCACTGCATAATCTCCGCATAATCACAGCATCATCACATCATCATCACAATATCATCACAGCGTCATCACTACACATCACTGCATCATCACTACATCATCACAGCATCATCACTTCGTCATCATCAGAGCATCATCACAGCATCATCACTGCATCCTCACTGCATCATGAGTGCATCATCATCACAGCATCATAACTGCATCATCAAAGCATCATCTCGGCATAATCACAATGTCATAAATACATCATCACTCCATCATCACAGCATTATCACATCATCATCACAACGTTTTCAGTGTCATCACAGCATCATAACAACGTCATCAAACTGTCATCACAGCATCATCACCAAATCATCACAGAATCATCACAGCATCATTACTGCATCATCACAGCATCTTTGCATCGTCATCAGAGCATCACCACTGCATCATCACATCATCATCTCAGCATCATCACAGCATCATTACTGCTTACTCACTGCATCATCACAGCGTCATGACAGTGTCATCACTGCATCATAACATCATAGCTTCATCATCAGAACATTATCACAGCATCATCACTGCATCATCACATCATCATTATAGCATCTTCACTGTCATCAATACATCATCACAGCATCATCATAAGGTCATCACAGCATCATGTGTCATCTCAGCATCATCACTGCATCATGACTGCATCATAGCAGCATAATCACAGCATCATCACAGAATCATCACAGCATCATCATAAGGTCATCACAGCATCATCACTACGTCATCAAATTGTAATCACAGCATCATCACAGTGTCCTCACTGAATCATCACTGCACCATCACTGCAACATCACAGCATCATCTCAGCATCATCATGGCATCATTACTGCATCATCACTGCTTACTCACTGCATCATCACAGCATCATCTCAGCATCATCACAGAATCATTTCTGCATAATCATTGCATTTTCACAGCGTCATCACAGTATCATCACTGCATCATCACAGTGTCATCACAGCATCATCAAAGCATCACGACAGCGTCATCTCACCATCACGACAGCGTCATCAAAGCATCATCACTGCATCATAACAACATCATCTCAGCATCATCACAGAATCATTTCTGCATAATCACTGCATCATCATAGTGTCATCACAGTATATTCACTGCATCATCACATCATCACAGTGTCATCACAGAATCATCACTGAATCATCCAAGCATCATCCAAGCATCATCACAGCACCACCAATGCATCATCACAGTATCATCACTGCATAATCACTGCATCATCACCGCATCATCACATCATCAACACTGCATCATTGCTGCATCATCACATCATTGTCACAGTATCATCAAAATATCATCACAGCATCATCACACCATCATAACAAAATCATCACAGCGTCATCAAAGTATCGTAAATGCATCATCACAGAATCATCACTGAATCATCATAGCATCTTCATATCATCATCACAATACCATCACAGCATCATCACTGCATCATCACAGCATCATCACTGCATAATCACTGCATCATCACCACATCATCACAGCATCATCACTGCATAATCACTGCATCATCACAGCATCATCACATCGTCATCAAAACATCATTACAAGTATCAACACAACATAATCACAGTGTCATCACAGCATCATCATTGCATCCTTACTGCATGATCACAGCATCTCCGCATCGTAATCACATCATCATCACTGACTCCTCACAGAATCATCACTGTACCATCACTGCATCATCAGAGCATAATCTGAGCATAATCTCAGCATAATCACAGCATCATCACAGAATTATCACAGCATCATTACTGCATCATCACAGCATCTTTGCATCGTCATCAGAGCATCACCACTGCATCATCACTACATCATCACATCATCATCACAGCATTTTAGCTACATAATCACAGAATCATCATAGCGTAACGACAGCATCATCACAACATCATTACAGCATCATCACAGCGTCATCGTAACATCATGACTGTATCATCACAGCATCATCACAGCATCACCGCAGCGTCATCACTGCATCATCACAGCATCATCACAGCATCATCACGGCATCGTTACAGCATCGTCATATCATCATAACTGCATCATCACAACAACATAACAAAATCATCAAAGCATCGTCACAGCATCATCACCGCGTCATCACAGCGTCATAACTGCATCGTCACTGCATCTAAACTGCATCATCACAAAATCATCACAGCTTCATCACTGCAGCATCACAGCATCATCAAAGCATCATCGCAGCATCATCACATCATCATCACTGCATCATCACAGAATCATTACTGTTTACTCACTGCGGCATCACAGCATTATCACGGTGTCATAACTGCATCGTCACTGCACCATTACTGCATCATCACAGTGTCATCTCAGCATCATCACAGCATCATTACTGCCTAATCATTGCATTATCACAACGTCATCACAGTATCATCAGTGCATCATCACAGCATCATTACTGCATCATCACATCATCATCACAGAATCACGATAGTGTCATCACAGCGTCATCACTGCATCATCACAGTGTCATCTCAGCATCATCAGAGACTCATCACAGCGTCATCACTGCATCATCACTGCATCACCACAGTATCATCACAGCATCATCACAAAATTATAAGAGCGTCATCACAGTGTTATTACTGCATCATCACAGCATCAATAGAGCATCATCACAGCGTCATCACAGCGTTATCACAGCATCATCACAGCATCACGACATCATCATCACAGCTTCACGACAGTGTCATGAGAGCGTCTTCACAGCATCATCACTACATCATCACAGCATCATCACTGCGTCATCAGAGCATCATCACAAAATCATCACAGCGTCATTACTGCATCATCACTGCATCATCACAGCGTCATCACCGCATCATCACTGCATTGTCACAACATCATGGCGTCATAATAACTGCATCATAACAGCATGATCAAAGCATCATCACAGCGTCATCACAGCGTCATAACTGCATAAACACTGCATCATCAAAGAACCATCACAGCATCATCACAGCGTCATAACAGCATCATCAGAGCATCATCACATCGTCATCACATCGTCATCAAAGAATCTTCACAGCATCATCGCTATGTCATCATAGCATCATCATAATATTATCACAGCTTCATCACAGCGTCATAACAACATCATCACTGCATCATCACAGCATCATCATTATTGCATCATGACTGCATCATTACAGCATCATCAGAGCAGAATCAGTGCGTCGTCACAGCATCATTACTGCATCACCACATCATCACTGTGTTATCGCAGCGTCATCAGAGCATCATCACAGAATCATCGCAGCATCATCACATCATCATCACAGCGTCATCACAACATCATCGTAGCATCATCATGCATCATCACAGCATCATTACTGCATCATCACAGCATCATCACTGCATCATCACTGAATAATCACAGCATCATCACTGCATCATCACGGCATCGTTACAGCATCGTTACAGCATCGTCATATCATCATAACTGCATCATCACAACAACATAACAAAATCATCAAAGCATCATCACAGCATCATCACCGCGTCATCACAGCGTCATAACTGCATCGTCACTGCATCTAAACTGCATCATCACAAAATCATCACTGCATCACATCATAATCACAACATCATCAAAGCGTCATCACAGCATCATCACTGCGTTATCACAGCATCATCTCAGCATCATCACAGTATCATTACTGCTTATTCACTGCATCATCACAACATCATCACAGCGTCATTACAGTGTCATAAATGCATCATCACAGTGTCATCAAAGCGTCCTAACTGCATAATCACTGCATCATCGCAGCTTCATCACAGCATCATGACAGCGTCATCACAGCATCAAAAATGCATAATCACTTCATCCTCACATCATCATCATAGCATCATAGCTGCATAATCATAGAGTCATCACAGCATCATCACTACATCATCAAATTGTCATCACTGTATCATCACAGCATCATCATAGCATCATCACTGCATAATCACAGTGTCATAACAGCATCATTACAACACCATGACTACGTCATCACAGCATCACGACAGCGTCATTACAGTGTCATCACAGCATCATCACTGCATTATCACAACATCATCACAACATCATCACTGCGTCATCAGAGCGTCATCACTACATAATCACTTCTTACTCAGTGAATCATCACTGCATCATCACATCATCACAGCATCATCTCAGCATAATCACAGTATCATCACAGCGTCATCACTACATCATCAATGCATCATCACAGCATCCTCACAGCATCATCACTGCATCATCACAGCATCATCAGAACATCATCACAACATCATCACAGAGTCATCACAGCATCATCACTGCATAATCACTGCATCATCACAGCATCCTCACAGCATCAATACAGCGTCATCACAACGTCAACAATGCATCATCACAGCATCATCACTGCATAATCACTGCATCATCATATCGTCATCACTGCATCATCACTGCATCATCACAGCATCATCACAGCATCTTTACTTCAGAATCACTGCATCATCACAGCATCATAGCTGCATACTCACAGCATCATCACATCATCATCGCATAGTCATCACAGCGTCATCACTGCATCATCACAGCATCATCACAGCATCATTACTGCAGAATCACTGCATCATCACAGCATCCTCACAGCAACATCGCAGCATCACAGCATCATCGCATCATCATCACAGTGTCATGACAGCATCATCACTGCATAATCACCGCATAATCACAGCATCATCACAGCATAATCACAGTATCATCACAGCGTCATCACTACATCATCACTGCATCATCACAGAATCATCACTGCGTCATCACAGCATCATCAGAGTATCATCACAGCATCATCAGAGCATCATCACAGCATCATCACATCATCATCTCAGCATCATTACTGCTTACTCACTGCATCATCATAGCATCATCACATCATCATCACAACATCATCAGTTTCATGTCAGCATCATCACTGCATCATCACAGCATCCTCACAGCATCAACACAGCGTCATCACAGCGTCATCAATGCATCATTACAGCATCATCTCAGTATAGTCACAGAATTATTACAGCATAATCACTGCATCATCATATCATCACTGCATCATCACTGCATCATCACTGCATCATCACAGCACCATCACAGCATCATTACTTCAGAATCACTGCATCATCACAGCATCCTCACAGCAACATCGCAGCATCATCACAGCATCATCACACTGTCATGACAGCATCATCACTGCATAATCACTGCATAATCTCTGCATAATAACATCATCATCACAATATCGTCACAGCGTCATCACTACACATCACTGCATCATCACTACATCATCACAGCATCATCACTTCGTCATCATCAGAGCATCATCACAGCATCATCACTGCATCCTCACTGCATCATGAGTGCATCATCATCACAGCATCATAACTGCATCATCAAAGCATCATCTCGGCATAATCACAATGTCATAAATACATCATCACTCCATCATCACAGCATTGTCACATCATCATCACAACGTTTTCAGTGTCATCACAGCATCATAACAACGTCATCAAACTGTCATCACAGCATCATCACCAAATCATCACAGAATCATCACAGCATCATTACTGCATCATCACAGCATCTTTGCATCGTCATCAGAGCATCACCACTGCATCATCACATCATCATCTCAGCATCATCACAGCATCATTACTGCTTACTCACTGCATCATCACAGCGTCATGACAGTGTCATCACTGCATCATAACATCATAGCTTCATCATCAGAACATTATCACAGCATCATCACTGCATCATCACATCATCATTATAGCATCTTCACTGTCATCAATACATCATCACAGCATCATCACATCATTATCACAGCATCATCAGTGTCATCTCAGCATCATCACTGCATCATGACTGCATCATAGCAGCATAATCACAGCATCATCACAGAATCATCACAGCATCATCATAAGGTCATCACAGCATCATCACTACGTCATCAAATTGTAATCACAGCATCATCACAGTGTCCTCACTGAATCATCACTGCACCATCACTGCAACATCACAGCATCATCTCAGCATCATCATGGCATCATTACTGCATCATCACTGCTTACTCACTGCATCATCACAGCATCATCTCAGCATCATCACAGAATCATTTCTGCATAATCACTGCATCATCATAGTGTCATCACAGTATATTCACTGCATCATCACATCATCACAGTGTCATCACAGAATCATCACTGAATCATCCAAGCATCATCCAAGCATCATCACAGCACCACCAATGCATCATCACAGTATCATCACTGCATAATCACTGCATCATCACCGCATCATCACTGCATCAACACTGCATCATTGCTGCATCATCACATCATTGTCACAGTATCATCAAAATATCATCACAGCATCATCACACCATCATAACAACATCATCACAGCGTCATCACAGTATCGTAAATGCATCATCACAGAATCATCACTGAATCATCATAGCATCTTCATATCATCATCACAATATCATCACAGCATCATCACTGCATCATCACAGCATCATCACTGCATAATCACTGCATCATCACCACATCATCACAGCATCATCACTGCATAATCACTGCATCATCACAGCATCATCACATCGTCATCAAAACATCATTACAAGTATCAACACAACATAATCACAGTGTCATCACAGCATCATCATTGCATCCTTACTGCATGATCACAGCATCTCCGCATCGTAATCACATCATCATCACTGACTCCTCACAGAATCATCACTGTACCATCACTGCATCATCAGAGCATAATCTGAGCATAATCTCAGCATAATCACAGCATCATCACAGAATCATCACAGCATCATTACTGCATCATCACAGCATCTTTGCATCGTCATCAGAGCATCACCACTGCATCATCACTACATCATCACATCATCATCACAGCATTTTAGCTACATAATCACAGAATCATCATAGCGTAACGACAGCATCATCACAACATCATTACAGCATCATCACAGCGTCATCGTAACATCATGACTGTATCATCACAGCATCATCACAACATCACCGCAGCGTCATCACTGCATCATCACAGCATCATCACAGCATCATCACGGCATCGTTACAGCATCGTCATATCATCATAACTGCATCATCACAACAACATAACAAAACCATCAAAGCATCGTCACAGCATCATCACCGCGTCATCACAGCGTCATAACTGCATCGTCACTGCATCTAAACTGCATCATCACAAAATCATCACAGCTTCATCACTGCAGCATCACAGCATCATCAAAGCATCATCGCAGCATCATCACATCATCATCACTGCATCATCACAGAATCATTACTGTTTACTCACTGCGGCATCACAGCATTATCACGGTGTCATAACTGCATCGTCACTGCACCATTACTGCATCATCACAGTGTCATCTCAGCATCATCACAGCATCATTACTGCAGAATCAATGCATAATCACAGCATCATAGCTGCATAATCACAGCATCATCACAGCATCCTCACAGCAACATCGCAGCATCATCACAGCATCATCGCATCATCATCACAGTGTCATGACAGCATCATCACTGCATAATCACCGCATAATCACAGCATCATCACAGCATAATCACAGTATCATCACAGCGTCATCACTACATCATCACTGCATCATCACAGAATCATCACTGCGTCATCACAGCATCATCAGAGCATCATCATAGCATCATCACATCATCATCACAACATCATCAGTTTCATGTCAGCATCATCACTGCATAATCACTGCATCATCACAGCATCCTCACAGCATCAACACAGCGTCATCACAGCGTCATCAATGCATCATTACAGCATCATATCAGTATAGTCACAGAATTATTACAGCATAATCACTGCATCATCATATCGTCATCACTGCATCATCACTGCATCATCACAGCATCCTCACAGCAACATCGCAGCATCATCACAACATCATCGCATCATCATCACAGTGTCATGACAGCATCATCACTGCATAATCACCGCATAATCACAGCATCATCACAGCATAATCACAGTATCATCACAGCGTCATCACTACATCATCACTGCATCATCACAGAATCATCACTGCGTCATCACAGCATCATCAGAGCATCATCACAGCATCATCACATCATCATCTCAGCATCATTACTGCTTACTCACTGCATCATCATAGCATCATCACATCATCATCACAACATCATCAGTTTCATGTCAGCATCATCACTGCATAATCACTGCATCATCACAGCATCCTCACAGCATCAACACAGCGTCATCACAGCGTCATCAATGCATCATTACAGCATCATCTCAGTATAGTCACAGAATTATTACAGCATAATCACTGCATCATCATATCATCACTGCATCATCACTGCATCATCACTGCATCATCACAGCACCATCACAGCATCATTACTTCAGAATCACTGCATCATCACAGCATCCTCACAGCAACATCGCAGCATCATCACAGCATCATCACACTGTCATGACACCATCATCACTGCATAATCACTGCATAATCTCCGCATAATCACAGCATCATCACATCATCATCACAATATCATCACAGCGTCATCACTACACATCACTGCATCATCACTACATCATCACAGCATCATCACTTCGTCATCATCAGAGCATCATCACAGCATCATCACTGCATCCTCACTGCATCATGAGTGCATCATCATCACAGCATCATAACTGCATCATCAAAGCATCATCTCGGCATAATCACAATGTCATAAATACATCATCACTCCATCATCACAGCATTATCACATCATCATCACAACGTTTTCAGTGTCATCACAGCATCATAACAACGTCATCAAACTGTCATCACAGCATCATCACCAAATCATCACAGAATCATCACAGCATCATTACTGCATCATCACAGCATCTTTGCATCGTCATCAGAGCATCACCACTGCATCATCACATCATCATCTCAGCATCATCACAGCATCATTACTGCTTACTCACTGCATCATCACAGCGTCATGACAGTGTCATCACTGCATCATAACATCATAGCTTCATCATCAGAACATTATCACAGCATCATCACTGCATCATCACATCATCATTATAGCATCTTCACTGTCATCAATACATCATCACAGCATCATCACATCATTATCACAGCATCATCAGTGTCATCTCAGCATCATCACTGCATCATGACTGCATCATAGCAGCATAATCACAGCATCATCACAGAATCATCACAGCATCATCATAAGGTCATCACAGCATCATCACTACGTCATCAAATTGTAATCACAGCATCATCACAGTGTCCTCACTGAATCATCACTGCACCATCACTGCAACATCACAGCATCATCACAGCATCATCTCAGCATCATCATGGCATCATTACTGCATCATCACTGCTTACTCACTGCATCATCACAGCATCATCTCAGCATCATCACAGAATCATTTCTGCATAATCATTGCATTTTCACAGCGTCATCACTGTATCATCACTGCATCATCACAGTGTCATCACAGCATCATCAAAGCATCACGACAGCGTCATCTCACCATCACGACAGCGTCATCAAAGCATCATCACTGCATCATAACAACATCATCTCAGCATCATCACAGAATCATTTCTGCATAATCACTGCATCATCATAGTGTCATCACAGTATATTCACTGCATCATCACATCATCACAGTATCATCACTGAATCATCCAAGCATCATCCAAGCATCATCACAGCACCACCAATGCATCATCACAGTATCATCACTGCATAATCACTGCATCATCACCGCATCATCACATCATCAACACTGCATCATTGCTGCATCATCACATCATTGTCACAGTATCATCAAAATATCATCACAGCATCATCACACCATCATAACAACATCATCACAGCGTCATCACAGTATCGTAAATGCATCATCACAGAATCATCACTGAATCATCATAGCATCTTCATATCATCATCACAATATCATCACAGCATCATCACTGCATCATCACAGCATCATCACTGCATAATCACTGCATCATCACCACATCATCACAGCATCATCACTGCATAATCACTGCATCATCACAGCATCATCACATCGTCATCAAAACATCATTACAAGTATCAACACAACATAATCACAGTGTCATCACAGCATCATCATTGCATCCTTACTGCATGATCACAGCATCTCCGCATCGTAATCACATCATCATCACTGACTCCTCACAGAATCATCACTGTACCATCACTGCATCATCAGAGCATAATCTGAGCATAATCTCAGCATAATCACAGCATCATCACAGAATCATCACAGCATCATTACTGCATCATCACAGCATCTTTGCATCGTCATCAGAGCATCACCACTGCATCATCACTACATCATCACATCATCATCACAGCATTTTAGCTACATAATCACAGAATCATCATAGCGTAACGACAGCATCATCACAACATCATTACAGCATCATCACAGCGTCATCGTAACATCATGACTGTATCATCACAGCATCATCACAGCATCACCGCAGCGTCATCACTGCATCATCACAGCATCATCACGGCATCGTTACAGCATCGTTACAGCATCGTCATATCATCATAACTGCATCATCACAACAACATAACAAAACCATCAAAGCATCGTCACAGCATCATCACCGCGTCATCACAGCGTCATAACTGCATCGTCACTGCATCTAAACTGCATCATCACAAAATCATCACAGCTTCATCACTGCAGCATCACAGCATCATCAAAGCATCATCGCAGCATCATCACATCATCATCACTGCATCATCACAGAATCATTACTGTTTACTCACTGCGGCATCACAGCATTATCACGGTGTCATAACTGCATCATCACTGCACCATTACTGCATCATCACAGTGTCATCTCAGCATCATCACAGCATCATTACTGCCTAATCATTGCATTATCACAACGTCATCACAGTATCATCAGTGCATCATCACAGCATCATTACTGCATCATCACATCATCATCACAGAATCACGATAGTGTCATCACAGCGTCATCACTGCATCATCACAGCGTCATCTCAGCATCATCAGAGACTCATCACAGCGTCATCACTGCATCATCACTGCATCACCACAGTATCATCACAGCATCATCACAAAATTATAAGAGCGTCATCACAGCGTTATTACTGCATCATCACAGCATCAATAGAGCATCATCACAGCGTCATCACAGCGTTATCACAGCGTCATCACAGCATCACGACATCATCATCACAGCTTCACGACAGTGTCATGAGAGCGTCTTCACAGCATCATCACTACATCATCACAGCATCATCACTGCGTCATCAGAGCATCATCACAAAATCATCACAGCGTCATTACTGCATCATCACTGCATCATCACAGCGTCATCACCGCATCATCACTGCATTGTCACAACATCATGGCGTCATAATAACTGCATCATAACAGCATGATCAAAGCATCATCACAGCGTCATCACAGCGTCATAACTGCATAAACACTGCATCATCAAAGAACCATCACAGCATCATCACAGCGTCATAACAGCATCATCAGAGCATCATCACATCGTCATCACATCGTCATCAAAGAATCTTCACAGCATCATCGCTATGTCATCATAGCATCATCATAATATTATCACAGCTTCATCACAGCGTCATAACAACATCATCACTGCATCATCACAGCATCATCATTATTGCATCATGACTGCATCATTACAGCATCATCAGAGCAGAATCAGTGCGTCGTCACAGCATCATTACTGCATCACCACATCATCACTGTGTTATCGCAGCGTCATCACAGCATCATCACAACATCATCACAGAATCATCACAGCATCATTGCAGCATCATCACATCATCATCACAGCGTCATCACAACATCATCGTAGCATCATCACAGCATCATTACTGCATCATCACAGCATCATCACAGCATCATCACTGCATCATCACTGAATAATCACAGCATCATCACTGCATCATCACGGCATCGTTACAGCATCGTCATATCATCATAACTGCATCATCACAACAACATAACAAAATCATCAAAGCATCATCACAGCATCATCACCGCGTCATCACAGCGTCATAACTGCATCGTCACTGCATCTAAACTGCATCATCACAAAATCATCACTGCATCACATCATAATCACAACATCATCAAAGCGTCATCACAGCATCATCACTGCGTTATCACAGCATCATCTCAGCATCATCACAGTATCATTACTGCTTATTCACTGCATCATCACAACATCATCACAGCGTCATTACAGTGTCATAAATGCATCATCACAGTGTCATCAAAGCGTCCTAACTGCATAATCACTGCATCATCGCAGCTTCATCACAGCATCATGACAGCGTCATCACAGCATCAAAAATGCATAATCACTTCATCCTCACATCATCATCATAGCATCATAGCTGCATAATCATAGAGTCATCACAGCATCATCACTACATCATCAAATTGTCATCACTGTATCATCACAGCATCATCATAGCATCATCACTGCATAATCACAGTGTCATAACAGCATCATTACAACACCATGACTACGTCATCACAGCATCACGACAGCGTCATTACAGTGTCATCACAGCATCATCACTGCATTATCACAACATCATCACAACATCATCACTGCGTCATCAGAGCGTCATCACTACATAATCACTTCTTACTCAGTGAATCATCATTGCATCATCACATCATCACAGCATCATCTCAGCATAATCACAGTATCATCACAGCGTCATCACTACATCATCAATGCATCATCACTGCATCATCACAGCATCATCACTGCATCATCACAGCATCATCAGAGCATCATCACAGCATCATCACAACATCATCACAGAGTCATCACAGCATCATCACTGCATAATCACTGCATCATCACAGCATCCTCACAGCATCAATACAGCGTCATCACAACGTCAACAATGCATCATCACAGCATCATCACTGCATAATCACTGCATCATCATATCGTCATCACTGCATCATCACTGCATCATCACAGCACCATCACAGCATCATTACTGCAGAATCACTGCATCATCACAGCATCATAGCTGCATAATCACAGCATCATCACATCATCATCGCATAGTCATCACAGCGTCATCACTGCATCATCACAGCATCATCACAGCATCATTACTGCAGAATCACTGCATCATCACAGCATCCTCACAGCAACATCGCAGCATCATCACAGCATCATCACACTGTCATGACAGCATCATCACTGCATAATCACTGCATAATCTCCGCATAATCACAGCATCATCACATCATCATCACAATATCATCACAGCGTCATCACTACACATCACTGCATCATCACTACATCATCACAGCATCATCACTTCGTCATCATCAGAGCATCATCACAGCATCATCACTGCATCCTCACTGCATCATGAGTGCATCATCATCACAGCATCATAACTGCATCATCAAAGCATCATCTCGGCATAGTCACAATGTCATAAATACATCATCACTCCATCATCACAGCATTATCACATCATCATCACAACGTTTTCAGTGTCATCACAGCATCATAACAACGTCATCAAACTGTCATCACAGCATCATCACCAAATCATCACAGAATCATCACAGCATCATTACTGCATCATCACAGTATCTTTGCATCGTCATCAGAGCATCACCACTGCATCATCACATCATCATCTCAGCATCATCACAGCATCATTACTGCTTACTCACTGCATCATCACAGCGTCATGACAGTGTCATCACTGCATCATAACATCATAGCTTCATCATCAGAACATTATCACAGCATCATCACTGCATCATCACATCATCATTATAGCATCTTCACTGTCATCAATACATCATCACAGCATCATCACATCATTATCACAGCATCATCAGTGTCATCTCAGCATCATCACTGCATCATGACTGCATCATAGCAGCATAATCACAGCATCATCACAGAATCATCACAGCATCATCATAAGGTCATCACAGCATCATCACTACGTCATCAAATTGTAATCACAGCATCATCACAGTGTCCTCACTGAATCATCACTGCACCATCACTGCAACATCACAGCATCATCTCAGCATCATCATGGCATCATTACTGCATCATCACTGCTTACTCACTGCATCATCACAGCATCATCTCAGCATCATAACAGAATCATTTCTGCATAATCATTGCATTTTCACAGCGTCATCACAGTATCATCACTGCATCATCACAGTGTCATCACAGCATCATCAAAGCATCACGACAGCGTCATCTCACCATCACGACAGCGTCATCAAAGCATCATCACTGCATCATAACAACATCATCTCAGCATCATCACAGAATCATTTCTGCATAATCACTGCATCATCATAGTGTCATCACAGTATATTCACTGCATCATCACATCATCACAGTGTCATCACAGAATCATCAATGAATCATCCAAGCACCATCCAAGCATCATCACAGCACCACCAATGCATCATCACAGTATCATCACTGCATAATCACTGCAACATCACCGCATCATCACATCATCAACACTGCATCATTGCTGCATCATCACATCATTGTCACAGTATCATCAAAATATCATCACAGCATCATCACACCATCATAACAACATCATCACAGCGTCATCACAGTATCGTAAATGCATCATCACAGAATCATCACTGAATCATCATAGCATCTTCATATCATCATCACAATATCATCACAGCATCATCACTGCATCATCACAGCATCATCACATCGTCATCAAAACATCATTACAAGTATCAACACAACATAATCACAGTGTCATCACAGCATCATCATTGCATCCTTACTGCATGATCACAGCATCTCCGCATCGTAATCACATCATCATCACTGACTCCTCACAGAATCATCACTGTACCATCACTGCATCATCAGAGCATAATCTGAGCATAATCTCAGCATAATCACAGCATCATCACAGCGTCATCACAGCGTCATAACTGCATAAACACTGCATCATCAAAGAACCATCACAGCATCATCACAGCGTCATAACAGCATCATCAGAGCATCATCACATCGTCATCACATCGTCATCAAAGAATCTTCACAGCATCATCGCTATGTCATCATAACATCATCATAATATTATCACAGCTTCATCACAGCGTCATAACAACATCATCACTGCATCATCACAGCATCATCATTATTGCATCATGACTGCATCATTACAGCATCATCAGAGCAGAATCAGTGCGTCGTCACAGCATCATTACTGCATCACCACATCATCACTGTGTTATCGCAGCGTCATCACAGCATCATCACAACATCATCACAGAATCATCACAGCATCATTGCAGCATCATCACATCATCATCACAGCGTCATCACAACATCATCGTAGCATCATCATGCATCATCACAGCATCATTACTGCATCATCACAGCATCATCACTGCATCATCACTGAATAATCACAGCATCATCACTGCATCATCACGGCATCGTTACAGCATCGTCATATCATCATAACTGCATCATCACAACAACATAACAAAATCATCAAAGCATCATCACAGCATCATCACCGCGTCATCACAGCGTCATAACTGCATCGTCACTGCATCTAAACTGCATCATCACAAAATCATCACTGCATCACATCATAATCACAACATCATCAAAGCGTCATCACAGCATCATCACTGCGTTATCACAGCATCATCTCAGCATCATCACAGTATCATTACTGCTTATTCACTGCATCATCACAACATCATCACAGCGTCATTACAGTGTCATAAATGCATCATCACAGTGTCATCAAAGCGTCCTAACTGCATAATCACTGCATCATCGCAGCTTCATCACAGCATCATGACAGCGTCATCACAGCATCAAAAATGCATAATCACTTCATCCTCACATCATCATCATAGCATCATAGCTGCATAATCACAGTGTCATAACAGCATCATTACAACACCATGACTACGTCATCACAGCATCACGACAGCGTCATTACAGTGTCATCACAGCATCATCACTGCATTATCACAACATCATCACAACATCATCACTGCGTCATCAGAGCGTCATCACTACATAATCACTTCTTACTCAGTGAATCATCATTGCATCATCACATCATCACAGCATCATCTCAGCATAATCACAGTATCATCACAGCGTCATCACTACATCATCAATGCATCATCACTGCATCATCACAGCATCATCACTGCATCATCACAGCATCATCAGAGCATCATCACAGCATCATCACAACATCATCACAGAGTCATCACAGCATCATCACTGCATAATCACTGCATCATCACAGCATCCTCACAGCATCAATACAGCGTCATCACAACGTCAACAATGCATCATCACAGCATCATCACTGCATAATCACTGCATCATCATATCGTCATCACTGCATCATCACTGCATCATCACAGCACCATCACAGCATCATTACTGCAGAATCACTGCATCATCACAGCATCATAGCTGCATAATCACAGCATCATCACATCATCATCGTATAGTCATCACAGCGTCATCACTGCATCATCACAGCACCATCACAGCATCATTACTGCAGAATCACTGCATCATCACAGCATCATAGCTGCATAATCACAGCATCATCACATCATCATCGTATAGTCATCACAGCGTCATCACTGCATCATCACAGCATCATCACAGCATCATTACTGCAGAATCACTGCATCATCACAGCATCCTCACAGCAACATCGCAGCATCATCACAGCATCATCACACTGTCATGACAGCATCATCACTGCATAATCACTGCATAATCTCCGCATAATCACAGCATCATCACATCATCATCACAATATCATCACAGCGTCATCACTACACATCACTGCATCATCACTACATCATCACAGCATCATCACTTCGTCATCATCAGAGCATCATCACAGCATCATCACTGCATCCTCACTGCATCATGAGTGCATCATCATCACAGCATCATAACTGCATCATCAAAGCATCATCTCGGCATAATCACAATGTCATAAATACATCATCACTCCATCATCACAGCATTATCACATCATCATCACAACGTTTTCAGTGTCATCACAGCATCATAACAACGTCATCAAACTGTCATCACAGCATCATCACCAAATCATCACAGAATCATCACAGCATCATTACTGCATCATCACAGCATCTTTGCATCGTCATCAGAGCATCACCACTGCATCATCACATCATCATCTCAGCATCATCACAGCATCATTACTGCTTACTCACTGCATCATCACAGCGTCATGACAGTGTCATCACTGCATCATAACATCATAGCTTCATCATCAGAACATTATCACAGCATCATCACTGCATCATCACATCATCATTATAGCATCTTCACTGTCATCAATACATCATCACAGCATCATCATAAGGTCATCACAGCATCATCAGTGTCATCTCAGCATCATCACTGCATCATGACTGCATCATAGCAGCATAATCACAGCATCATCACAGAATCATCACAGCATCATCATAAGGTCATCACAGCATCATCACTACGTCATCAAATTGTAATCACAGCATCATCACAGTGTCCTCACTGAATCATCACTGCACCATCACTGCAACATCACAGCATCATCTCAGCATCATCATGGCATCATTACTGCATCATCACTGCTTACTCACTGCATCATCACAGCATCATCTCAGCATCATAACAGAATCATTTCTGCATAATCATTGCATTTTCACAGCGTCATCACAGTATCATCACTGCATCATCACAGTGTCATCACAGCATCATCAAAGCATCACGACAGCGTCATCTCACCATCACGACAGCGTCATCAAAGCATCATCACTGCATCATAACAACATCATCTCAGCATCATCACAGAATCATTTCTGCATAATCACTGCATCATCATAGTGTCATCACAGTATATTCACTGCATCATCACATCATCACAGTGTCATCACAGAATCATCAATGAATCATCCAAGCACCATCCAAGCATCATCACAGCACCACCAATGCATCATCACAGTATCATCACTGCATAATCACTGCAACATCACCGCATCATCACATCATCAACACTGCATCATTGCTGCATCATCACATCATTGTCACAGTATCATCAAAATATCATCACAGCATCATCACACCATCATAACAACATCATCACAGCGTCATCACAGTATCGTAAATGCATCATCACAGAATCATCACTGAATCATCATAGCATCTTCATATCATCATCACAATATCATCACAGCATCATCACTGCATCATCACAGCATCATCACATCGTCATCAAAACATCATTACAAGTATCAACACAACATAATCACAGTGTCATCACAGCATCATCATTGCATCCTTACTGCATGATCACAGCATCTCCGCATCGTAATCACATCATCATCACTGACTCCTCACAGAATCATCACTGTACCATCACTGCATCATCAGAGCATAATCTGAGCATAATCTCAGCATAATCACAGCATCATCACAGCGTCATCACAGCGTCATAACTGCATAAACACTGCATCATCAAAGAACCATCACAGCATCATCACAGCGTCATAACAGCATCATCAGAGCATCATCACATCGTCATCACATCGTCATCAAAGAATCTTCACAGCATCATCGCTATGTCATCATAGCATCATCATAATATTATCACAGCTTCATCACAGCGTCATAACAACATCATCACTGCATCATCACAGCATCATCATTATTGCATCATGACTGCATCATTACAGCATCATCAGAGCAGAATCAGTGCGTCGTCACAGCATCATTACTGCATCACCACATCATCACTGTGTTATCGCAGCGTCATCACAGCATCATCACAACATCATCACAGAATCATCACAGCATCATTGCAGCATCATCACATCATCATCACAGCGTCATCACAACATCATCGTAGCATCATCATGCATCATCACAGCATCATTACTGCATCATCACAGCATCATCACTGCATCATCACTGAATAATCACAGCATCATCACTGCATCATCACGGCATCGTTACAGCATCGTCATATCATCATAACTGCATCATCACAACAACATAACAAAATCATCAAAGCATCATCACAGCATCATCACCGCGTCATCACAGCGTCATAACTGCATCGTCACTGCATCTAAACTGCATCATCACAAAATCATCACTGCATCACATCATAATCACAACATCATCAAAGCGTCATCACAGCATCATCACTGCGTTATCACAGCATCATCTCAGCATCATCACAGTATCATTACTGCTTATTCACTGCATCATCACAACATCATCACAGCGTCATTACAGTGTCATAAATGCATCATCACAGTGTCATCAAAGCGTCCTAACTGCATAATCACTGCATCATCGCAGCTTCATCACAGCATCATGACAGCGTCATCACAGCATCAAAAATGCATAATCACTTCATCCTCACATCATCATCATAGCATCATAGCTGCATAATCACAGTGTCATAACAGCATCATTACAACACCATGACTACGTCATCACAGCATCACGACAGCGTCATTACAGTGTCATCACAGCATCATCACTGCATTATCACAACATCATCACAACATCATCACTGCGTCATCAGAGCGTCATCACTACATAATCACTTCTTACTCAGTGAATCATCATTGCATCATCACATCATCACAGCATCATCTCAGCATAATCACAGTATCATCACAGCGTCATCACTACATCATCAATGCATCATCACTGCATCATCACAGCATCATCACTGCATCATCACAGCATCATCAGAGCATCATCACAGCATCATCACAACATCATCACAGAGTCATCACAGCATCATCACTGCATAATCACTGCATCATCACAGCATCCTCACAGCATCAATACAGCGTCATCACAACGTCAACAATGCATCATCACAGCATCATCACTGCATAATCACTGCATCATCATATCGTCATCACTGCATCATCACTGCATCATCACAGCACCATCACAGCATCATTACTGCAGAATCACTGCATCATCACAGCATCATAGCTGCATAATCACAGCATCATCACATCATCATCGTATAGTCATCACAGCGTCATCACTGCATCATCACAGCACCATCACAGCATCATTACTGCAGAATCACTGCATCATCACAGCATCATAGCTGCATAATCACAGCATCATCACATCATCATCGTATAGTCATCACAGCGTCATCACTGCATCATCACAGCATCATCACAGCATCATTACTGCAGAATCACTGCATCATCACAGCATCCTCACAGCAACATCGCAGCATCATCACAGCATCATCACACTGTCATGACAGCATCATCACTGCATAATCACTGCATAATCTCCGCATAATCACAGCATCATCACATCATCATCACAATATCATCACAGCGTCATCACTACACATCACTGCATCATCACTACATCATCACAGCATCATCACTTCGTCATCATCAGAGCATCATCACAGCATCATCACTGCATCCTCACTGCATCATGAGTGCATCATCATCACAGCATCATAACTGCATCATCAAAGCATCATCTCGGCATAATCACAATGTCATAAATACATCATCACTCCATCATCACAGCATTATCACATCATCATCACAACGTTTTCAGTGTCATCACAGCATCATAACAACGTCATCAAACTGTCATCACAGCATCATCACCAAATCATCACAGAATCATCACAGCATCATTACTGCATCATCACAGCATCTTTGCATCGTCATCAGAGCATCACCACTGCATCATCACATCATCATCTCAGCATCATCACAGCATCATTACTGCTTACTCACTGCATCATCACAGCGTCATGACAGTGTCATCACTGCATCATAACATCATAGCTTCATCATCAGAACATTATCACAGCATCATCACTGCATCATCACATCATCATTATAGCATCTTCACTGTCATCAATACATCATCACAGCATCATCACATCATTATCACAGCATCATCAGTGTCATCTCAGCATCATCACTGCATCATGACTGCATCATAGCAGCATAATCACAGCATCATCACAGAATCATCACAGCATCATCATAAGGTCATCACAGCATCATCACTACGTCATCAGATTGTAATCACAGCATCATCACAGTGTCCTCACTGAATCATCACTGCACCATCACTGCAACATCACAGCATCATCTCAGCATCATCATGGCATCATTACTGCATCATCACTGCTTACTCACTGCATCATCACAGCATCATCTCAGCATCATCACAGAATCATTTCTGCATAATCATTGCATTTTCACAGCGTCATCACAGTATCATCACTGCATCATCACAGTGTCATCACAGCATCATCAAAGCATCACGACAGCGTCATCTCACCATCACGACAGCGTCATCAAAGCATCATCACTGCATCATAACAACATCATCTCAGCATCATCACAGAATCATTTCTGCATAATCACTGCATCATCATAGTGTCATCACAGTATATTCACTGCATCATCACATCATCACAGTGTCATCACAGAATCATCAATGAATCATCCAAGCACCATCCAAGCATCATCACAGCACCACCAATGCATCATCACAGTATCATCACTGCATAATCACTGCATCATCACCGCATCATCACATCATCAACACTGCATCATTGCTGCATCATCACATCATTGTCACAGTATCATCAAAATATCATCACAGCATCATCACACCATCATAACAACATCATCACAGCGTCATCACAGTATCGTAAATGCATCATCACAGAATCATCACTGAATCATCATAGCATCTTCATATCATCATCACAATATCATCACAGCATCATCACTGCATCATCACAGCATCATCACATCGTCATCAAAACATCATTACAAGTATCAACACAACATAATCAGTGTCATCACAGCATCATCATTGCATCCTTACTGCATGATCACAGCATCTCCGCATCGTAATCACATCATCATCACTGACTCCTCACTGAATCATCACTGTACCATCACTGCATCATCAGAGCATAATCTGAGCATAATCTCAGCATAATCACAGCATCATCACAGAATCATCACAGCATCATTACTGCATCATCACAGCATCTTTGCATCGTCATCAGAGCATCACCACTGCATCATCACTACATCATCACATCATCATCACAGCATTTTAGCTACATAATCACAGAATCATCATAGCGTAACGACAGCATCATCACAACATCATTACAGCATCATCACAGCGTCATCGTAACATCATGACTGTATCATCACAGCATCATCACAGCATCACCGCAGCGTCATCACTGCATCATCACAGCATCATCACGGCATCGTTACAGCATCGTCATATCATCATAACTGCATCATCACAACAACATAACAAAATCATCAAAGCATCGTCACAGCATCATCACCGCGTCATCACAGCGTCATAACTGCATCGTCACTGCATCTAAACTGCATCATCACAAAATCATCACAGCTTCATCACTGCAGCATCACAGCATCATCAAAGCATCATCGCAGCATCATCACATCATCATCACTGCATCATCACAGAATCATTACTGTTTACTCACTGCGGCATCACAGCATTATCACGGTGTCATAACTGCATCGTCACTGCACCATTACTGCATCATCACAGTGTCATCTCAGCATCATCACAGCATCATTACTGCCTAATCATTGCATTATCACAACGTCATCACAGTATCATCAGTGCATCATCACAGCATCATTACTGCATCATCACATCATCATCACAGAATCACGATAGTGTCATCACAGCGTCATCACTGCATCATCACAGCGTCATCTCAGCATCATCAGAGACTCATCACAGCGTCATCACTGCATCATCACTGCATCACCACAGTGTCATCACAGCATCATCACAAAATTATAAGAGCGTCATCACAGCGTTATTACTGCATCATCACAGCATCAATAGAGCATCATCACAGCGTCATCACAGCGTTATCACAGCGTCATCACAGCATCATCACAGCATCACGACATCATCATCACAGCTTCACGACAGTGTCATGAGAGCGTCTTCACAGCATCATCACTACATCATCACAGCATCATCACTGCGTCATCAGAGCATCATCACAAAATCATCACAGCGTCATTACTGCATCATCACTGCATCATCACAGCGTCATCACCGCATCATCACTGCATTGTCACAACATCATGGCGTCATAATAACTGCATCATAACAGCATGATCAAAGCATCATCACAGCGTCATCACAGCGTCATAACTGCATAAACACTGCATCATCAAAGAACCATCACAGCATCATCACAGCGTCATAACAGCATCATCAGAGCATCATCACATCGTCATCACATTGTCATCAAAGAATCTTCACAGCATCATCGCTATGTCATCATAGCATCATCATAATATTATCACAGCTTCATCACAGCGTCATAACAACATCATCACTGCATCATCACAGCATCATCATTATTGCATCATGACTGCATCATTACAGCATCATCAGAGCAGAATCAGTGCGTCGTCACAGCATCATTACTGCATCACCACATCATCACTGTGTTATCGCAGCGTCATCACAGCATCATCACAACATCATCACAGAATCATCACAGCATCATTGCAGCATCATCACATCATCATCACAGCGTCATCACAACATCATCGTAGCATCATCATGCATCATCACAGCATCATTACTGCATCATCACTGAATAATCACAGCATCATCACTGCATCATCACGGCATCGTTACAGCATCGTCATATCATCATAACTGCATCATCACAACAACATAACAAAATCATCAAAGCATCATCACAGCATCATCACCGCGTCATCACAGCGTCATAACTGCATCGTCACTGCATCTAAACTGCATCATCACAAAATCATCTCTGCATCACATCATAATCACAACATCATCAAAGCGTCATCACAGCATCAGCACTGCGTTATCACAGCATCATCTCAGCATCATCACAGTATCATTACTGCTTATTCACTGCATCATCACAACATCATCACAGCGTCATTACAGTGTCATAAATGCATCATCACAGTGTCATCAAAGCGTCCTAACTGCATAATCACTGCATCATCGCAGCTTCATCACAGCATCATGACAGCGTCATCACAGCATCAAAAATGCATAATCACTTCATCCTCACATCATCATCATAGCATCATAGCTGCATAATCATAGAGTCATCACAGCATCATCACTACATCATCAAATTGTCATCACTGTATCATCACAGCATCATCATAGCATCATCACTGCATAATCACAGTGTCATAACAGCATCATTACAACACCATGACTACGTCATCACAGCATCACGACAGCGTCATTACAGTGTCATCACAGCATCATCACTGCATTATCACAACATCATCACAACATCATCACTGCGTCATCAGAGCGTCATCACTACATAATCACTTCTTACTCAGTGAATCATCACTGCATCATCACATCATCACAGCATCATCTCAGCATAATCACAGTATCATCACAGCGTCATCACTACATCATCAATGCATCATCACTGCATCATCACAACATCATCACTGCATCATCACAGCATCATCAGAGCATCATCACAGCATCACCACAACATCATCACAGAGTCATCACAGCATCATCACTGCATAATCACTGCATCATCACAGCATCCTCACAGCATCAATACAGCGTCATCACAACGTCAACAATGCATCATTACAGCATCATCTCAGTATAGTCACAGCATAATCACTGCATAATCACTGCATCATCACTGCATCATCACAGCACCATCACAGCATCATTACTGCAGAATCACTGCATCATCACAGCATGATTACTGCAGAATCACTGCATCATCACAGCATCCTCACAGGAACATCGCAGCATCATCACAGCATCATCGCATCATCATCACAGTGTCATGACAGCATCATCACTGCATAATCACCGCATAATCACAGCATCATCACAGCATAATCACAGTATCATCACAGCGTCATCACTACATCATCACTGCATCATCACAGAATCATCACTGCGTCATCACAGCATCATCAGAGCATCATCACAGCATCATCACAGCATAATCACAGTATCATCACAGCATCATCACTACATCATCACTGCATCATCACAGAATCATCACTGCGTCATCACAGCATCATCAGAGCATCATCACAGCATCATCACATCATCATCTCAGCATCATTACTGCTTACTCACTGCATCATCATAGCATCATCACATCATCATCACAACATCATCAGTTTCATGTCAGCATCATCACTGCATAATCACTGCATCATCACAGCATCCTCACAGCATCAACACAGCGTCATCACAGCGTCATCAATGCATCATTACAGCATCATCTCAGTATAGTCACAGAATTATTACAGCATAATCACTGCATCATCATATCATCACTGCATCATCACTGCATCATCACTGCATCATCACAGCACCATCACAGCATCATTACTTCAGAATCACTGCATCATCACAGCATCCTCACAGCAACATCGCAGCATCATCACAGCATCATCACACTGTCATGACACCATCATCACTGCATAATCACTGCATAATCTCCGCATAATCACAGCATCATCACATCATCATCACAATATCATCACAGCGTCATCACTACACATCACTGCATCATCACTACATCATCACAGCATCATCACTTCGTCATCATCAGAGCATCATCACAGCATCATCACTGCATCCTCACTGCATCATGAGTGCATCATCATCACAGCATCATAACTGCATCATCAAAGCATCATCTCGGCATAATCACAATGTCATAAATACATCATCACTCCATCATCACAGCATTATCACATCATCATCACAACGTTTTCAGTGTCATCACAGCATCATAACAACGTCATCAAACTGTCATCACAGCATCATCACCAAATCATCACAGAATCATCACAGCATCATTACTGCATCATCACAGCATCTTTGCATCGTCATCAGAGCATCACCACTGCATCATCACATCATCATCTCAGCATCATCACAGCATCATTACTGCTTACTCACTGCATCATCACAGCGTCATGACAGTGTCATCACTGCATCATAACATCATAGCTTCATCATCAGAACATTATCACAGCATCATCACTGCATCATCACATCATCATTATAGCATCTTCACTGTCATCAATACATCATCACAGCATCATCACATCATTATCACAGCATCATCAGTGTCATCTCAGCATCATCACTGCATCATGACTGCATCATAGCAGCATAATCACAGCATCATCACAGAATCATCACAGCATCATCATAAGGTCATCACAGCATCATCACTACGTCATCAAATTGTAATCACAGCATCATCACAGTGTCCTCACTGAATCATCACTGCACCATCACTGCAACATCACAGCATCATCTCAGCATCATCATGGCATCATTACTGCATCATCACTGCTTACTCACTGCATCATCACAGCATCATCTCAGCATCATCACAGAATCATTTCTGCATAATCATTGCATTTTCACAGCGTCATCACAGTATCATCACTGCATCATCACAGTGTCATCACAGCATCATCACAGCATCACGACAGCGTCATCTCACCATCACGACAGCGTCATCAAAGCATCATCACTGCATCATAACAACATCATCTCAGCATCATCACAGAATCATTTCTGCATAATCACTGCATCATCATAGTGTCATCACAGTATATTCACTGCATCATCACATCATCACAGTGTCATCACAGAATCATCACTGAATCATCCAAGCACCATCCAAGCATCATCACAGCACCACCAATGCATCATCACAGTATCATCACTGCATAATCACTGCATCATCACCGCATCATCACATCATCAACACTGCATCATTGCTGCATCATCACATCATTGTCACAGTATCATCAAAATATCATCACAGCATCATCACACCATCATAACAACATCATCACAGCGTCATCACAGTATCGTAAATGCATCATCACAGAATCATCACTGAATCATCATAGCATCTTCATATCATCATCACAATATCATCACAGCATCATCACTGCATCATCACAGCATCATCACATCGTCATCAAAACATCATTACAAGTATCAACACAACATAATCA
The DNA here is from genome assembly GCA_963989345.1 of Clangula hyemalis. The sequence continues at coordinate 8,545,758 of OZ022448.1, read as the reverse complement.
CAGTGTCATCACAGCATCATCATTGCATCCTTACTGCATGATCACAGCATCTCCGCATCGTAATCACATCATCATCACTGACTCCTCACAGAATCATCACTGTACCATCACTGCATCATCAGAGCATAATCTGAGCATAATCTCAGCATAATCACAGCATCATCACAGAATCATCACAGCATCATTACTGCATCATCACAGCATCTTTGCATCGTCATCAGAGCATCACCACTGCATCATCACTACATCATCACATCATCATCACAGCATTTTAGCTACATAATCACAGAATCATCATAGCGTAACGACAGCATCATCACAACATCATTACAGCATCATCACAGCGTCATCGTAACATCATGACTGTATCATCACAGCATCATCACAGCATCACCGCAGCGTCATCACTGCATCATCACAGCATCATCACAGCATCATCACGGCATCGTTACAGCATCGTCATATCATCATAACTGCATCATCACAACAACATAACAAAATCATCAAAGCATCGTCACAGCATCATCACCGCGTCATCACAGCGTCATAACTGCATCGTCACTGCATCTAAACTGCATCATCACAAAATCATCACAGCTTCATCACTGCAGCATCACAGCATCATCAAAGCATCATCGCAGCATCATCACATCATCATCACTGCATCATCACAGAATCATTACTGTTTACTCACTGCGGCATCACAGCATTATCACGGTGTCATAACTGCATCGTCACTGCACCATTACTGCATCATCACAGTGTCATCTCAGCATCATCACAGCATCATTACTGCCTAATCATTGCATTATCACAACGTCATCACAGTATCATCAGTGCATCATCACAGCATCATTACTGCATCATCACATCATCATCACAGAATCACGATAGTGTCATCACAGCGTCATCACTGCATCATCACAGCGTCATCTCAGCATCATCAGAGACTCATCACAGCGTCATCACTGCATCATCACTGCATCACCACAGTATCATCACAGCATCATCACAAAATTATAAGAGCGTCATCACAGCGTTATTACTGCATCATCACAGCATCAATAGAGCATCATCACAGCGTCATCACAGCGTTATCACAGCGTCATCACAGCATCATCACAGCATCACGACATCATCATCACAGCTTCACGACAGTGTCATGAGAGCGTCTTCACAGCATCATCACTACATCATCACAGCATCATCACTGCGTCATCAGAGCATCATCACAAAATCATCACAGCGTCATTACTGCATCATCACTGCATCATCACAGCGTCATCACCGCATCATCACTGCATTGTCACAACATCATGGCGTCATAATAACTGCATCATAACAGCATGATCAAAGCATCATCACAGCGTCATCACAGCGTCATAACTGCATAAACACTGCATCATCAAAGAACCATCACAGCATCATCACAGCGTCATAACAGCATCATCAGAGCATCATCACATCGTCATCACATCGTCATCAAAGAATCTTCACAGCATCATCGCTATGTCATCATAGCATCATCATAATATTATCACAGCTTCATCACAGCGTCATAACAACATCATCACTGCATCAACACAGCATCATCATTATTGCATCATGACTGCATCATTACAGCATCATCAGAGCAGAATCAGTGCGTCGTCACAGCATCATTACTGCATCACCACATCATCACTGTGTTATCGCAGCGTCATCACAGCATCATCACAACATCATCACAGAATCATCACAGCATCATTGCAGCATCATCACATCATCATCACAGCGTCATCACAACATCATCGTAGCATCATCATGCATCATCACAGCATCATTACTGCATCATCACAGCATCATCACAGCATCATCACTGAATAATCACAGCATCATCACTGCATCATCACGGCATCGTTACAGCATCGTCATATCATCATAACTGCATCATCACAACAACATAACAAAATCATCAAAGCATCATCACAGCATCATCACCGCGTCATCACAGCGTCATAACTGCATCGTCACTGCATCTAAACTGCATCATCACAAAATCATCACTGCATCACATCATAATCACAACATCATCAAAGCGTCATCAAAGCATCATCACTGCATCATAACAACATCATCTCAGCATCATCACAGAATCATTTCTGCATAATCACTGCATCATCATAGTGTCATCACAGTATATTCACTGCATCATCACATCATCACAGTGTCATCACAGAATCATCACTGAATCATCCAAGCACCATCCAAGCATCATCACAGCACCACCAATGCATCATCACAGTATCATCACTGCATAATCACTGCATCATCACCGCATCATCACATCATCAACACTGCATCATTGCTGCATCATCACATCATTGTCACAGTATCATCAAAATATCATCACAGCATCATCACACCATCATAACAACATCATCACAGCGTCATCACAGTATCGTAAATGCATCATCACAGAATCATCACTGAATCATCATAGCATCTTCATATCATCATCACAATATCATCACAGCATCATCACTGCATCATCACAGCATCATCACATCGTCATCAAAACATCATTACAAGTATCAACACAACATAATCACAGTGTCATCACAGCATCATCATTGCATCCTTACTGCATGATCACAGCATCTCCGCATCGTAATCACATCATCATCACTGACTCCTCACAGAATCATCACTGTACCATCACTGCATCATCAGAGCATAATCTGAGCATAATCTCAGCATAATCACAGCATCATCACAGAATCATCACAGCATCATTACTGCATCATCACAGCATCTTTGCATCGTCATCAGAGCATCACCACTGCATCATCACTACATCATCACATCATCATCACAGCATTTTAGCTACATAATCACAGAATCATCATAGCGTAACGACAGCATCATCACAACATCATTACAGCATCATCACAGCGTCATCGTAACATCATGACTGTATCATCACAGCATCATCACAGCATCACCGCAGCGTCATCACTGCATCATCACAGCATCATCACAGCATCATCACGGCATCGTTACAGCATCGTCATATCATCATAACTGCATCATCACAACAACATAACAAAATCATCAAAGCATCGTCACAGCATCATCACCGCGTCATCACAGCGTCATAACTGCATCGTCACTGCATCTAAACTGCATCATCACAAAATCATCACAGCTTCATCACTGCAGCATCACAGCATCATCAAAGCATCATCGCAGCATCATCACATCATCATCACTGCATCATCACAGAATCATTACTGTTTACTCACTGCGGCATCACAGCATTATCACGGTGTCATAACTGCATCGTCACTGCACCATTACTGCATCATCACAGTGTCATCTCAGCATCATCACAGCATCATTACTGCCTAATCATTGCATTATCACAACGTCATCACAGTATCATCAGTGCATCATCACAGCATCATTACTGCATCATCACATCATCATCACAGAATCACGATAGTGTCATCACAGCGTCATCACTGCATCATCACAGCGTCATCTCAGCATCATCAGAGACTCATCACAGCGTCATCACTGCATCATCACTGCATCACCACAGTATCATCACAGCATCATCACAAAATTATAAGAGCGTCATCACAGCGTTATTACTGCATCATCACAGCATCAATAGAGCATCATCACAGCGTCATCACAGCGTCATCACAGCATCATCACAGCATCACGACATCATCATCACAGCTTCACGACAGTGTCATGAGAGCGTCTTCACAGCATCATCACTACATCATCACAGCATCATCACTGCGTCATCAGAGCATCATCACAAAATCATCACAGCGTCATTACTGCATCATCACTGCATCATCACAGCGTCATCACCGCATCATCACTGCATTGTCACAACATCATGGCGTCATAATAACTGCATCATAACAGCATGATCAAAGCATCATCACAGCGTCATCACAGCGTCATAACTGCATAAACACTGCATCATCAAAGAACCATCACAGCATCATCACAGCGTCATAACAGCATCATCAGAGCATCATCACATCGTCATCACATCGTCATCAAAGAATCTTCACAGCATCATCGCTATGTCATCATAGCATCATCATAATATTATCACAGCTTCATCACAGCGTCATAACAACATCATCACTGCATCATCACAGCATCATCATTATTGCATCATGACTGCATCATTACAGCATCATCAGAGCAGAATCAGTGCGTCGTCACAGCATCATTACTGCATCACCACATCATCACTGTGTTATCGCAGCGTCATCACAGCATCATCACAACATCATCACAGAATCATCACAGCATCATTGCAGCATCATCACATCATCATCACAGCGTCATCACAACATCATCGTAGCATCATCATGCATCATCACAGCATCATTACTGCATCATCACAGCATCATCACAGCATCATCACTGCATCATCACTGAATAATCACAGCATCATCACTGCATCATCACGGCATCGTTACAGCATCGTCATATCATCATAACTGCATCATCACAACAACATAACAAAATCATCAAAGCATCATCACAGCATCATCACCGCGTCATCACAGCGTCATAACTGCATCGTCACTGCATCTAAACTGCATCATCACAAAATCATCACTGCATCACATCATAATCACAACATCATCAAAGCGTCATCACAGCATCATCACTGCGTTATCACAGCATCATCTCAGCATCATCACAGTATCATTACTGCTTATTCACTGCATCATCACAACATCATCACAGCGTCATTACAGTGTCATAAATGCATCATCACAGTGTCATCAAAGCGTCCTAACTGCATAATCACTGCATCATCGCAGCTTCATCACAGCATCATGACAGCGTCATCACAGCATCAAAAATGCATAATCACTTCATCCTCACATCATCATCATAGCATCATAGCTGCATAATCATAGAGTCATCACAGCATCATCACTACATCATCAAATTGTCATCACTGTATCATCACAGCATCATCATAGCATCATCACTGCATAATCACAGTGTCATAACAGCATCATTACAACACCATGACTACGTCATCACAGCATCACGACAGCGTCATTACAGTGTCATCACAGCATCATCACTGCATTATCACAACATCATCACAACATCATCACTGCGTCATCAGAGCGTCATCACTACATAATCACTTCTTACTCAGTGAATCATCACTGCATCATCACATCATCACAGCATCATCTCAGCATAATCACAGTATCATCACAGCGTCATCACTACATCATCAATGCATCATCACTGCATCATCACAGCATCATCACTGCATCATCACAGCATCATCAGAGCATCATCACAGCATCATCACAACATCATCACAGAGTCATCACAGCATCATCACTGCATAATCACTGCATCATCACAGCATCCTCACAGCATCAATACAGCGTCATCACAACGTCAACAATGCATCATTACAGCATCATCTCAGTATAGTCACAGCATAATCACTGCATAATCACTGCATCATCATATCGTCATCACTGCATCATCACTGCATCATCACAGCACCATCACAGCATCATTACTTCAGAATCACTGCATCATCACAGCATCATAGCTGCATAATCACAGCATCATCACATCATCATCGCATAGTCATCACAGCGTCATCACTGCATCATCACAGCATCATCACAGCATCATTACTGCAGAATCACTGCATCATCACAGCATCCTCACAGGAACATCGCAGCATCATCACAGCATCATCGCATCATCATCACAGTGTCATGACAGCATCATCACTGCATAATCACCGCATAATCACAGCATCATCACAGCATAATCACAGTATCATCACAGCGTCATCACTACATCATCACTGCATCATCACAGAATCATCACTGCGTCATCACAGCATCATCAGAGCATCATCACAGCATCATCACAGCATAATCACAGTATCATCACAGCATCATCACTACATCATCACTGCATCATCACAGAATCATCACTGCGTCATCACAGCATCATCAGAGCATCATCACAGCATCATCACATCATCATCTCAGCATCATTACTGCTTACTCACTGCATCATCATAGCATCATCACATCATCATCACAACATCATCAGTTTCATGTCAGCATCATCACTGCATAATCACTGCATCATCACAGCATCCTCACAGCATCAACACAGCGTCATCACAGCGTCATCAATGCATCATTACAGCATCATCTCAGTATAGTCACAGAATTATTACAGCATAATCACTGCATCATCATATCATCACTGCATCATCACTGCATCATCACTGCATCATCACAGCACCATCACAGCATCATTACTTCAGAATCACTGCATCATCACAGCATCCTCACAGCAACATCGCAGCATCATCACAGCATCATCACACTGTCATGACAGCATCATCACTGCATAATCACTGCATAATCTCCGCATAATCACAACATCATCACATCATCATCACAGCGTCATCACTACACATCACTGCATCATCACTACATCATCACAGCATCATCACTTCGTCATCATCAGAGCATCATCACAGCATCATCACTGCATCCTCACTGCATCATGAGTGCATCATCATCACAGCATCATAACTGCATCATCAAAGCATCATCTCGGCATAATCACAATGTCATAAATACATCATCACTCCATCATCACAGCATTATCACATCATCATCACAACGTTTTCAGTGTCATCACAGCATCATAACAACGTCATCAAACTGTCATCACAGCATCATCACCAAATCATCACAGAATCATCACAGCATCATTACTGCATCATCACAGCATCTTTGCATCGTCATCAGAGCATCACCACTGCATCATCACATCATCATCTCAGCATCATCACAGCATCATTACTGCTTACTCACTGCATCATCACAGCGTCATGACAGTGTCATCACTGCATCATAACATCATAGCTTCATCATCAGAACATTATCACAGCATCATCACTGCATCATCACATCATCATTATAGCATCTTCACTGTCATCAATACATCATCACAGCATCATCACATCATTATCACAGCATCATCAGTGTCATCTCAGCATCATCACTGCATCATGACTGCATCATAGCAGCATAATCACAGCATCATCACAGAATCATCACAGCATCATCATAAGGTCATCACAGCATCATCACTACGTCATCAAATTGTAATCACAGCATCATCACAGTGTCCTCACTGAATCATCACTGCACCATCACTGCAACATCACAGCATCATCTCAGCATCATCATGGCATCATTACTGCATCATCACTGCTTACTCACTGCATCATCACAGCATCATCTCAGCATCATCACAGAATCATTTCTGCATAATCATTGCATTTTCACAGCGTCATCACAGTATCATCACTGCATCATCACAGTGTCATCACAGCATCATCAAAGCATCACGACAGCGTCATCTCACCATCACGACAGCGTCATCAAAGCATCATCACTGCATCATAACAACATCATCTCAGCATCATCACAGAATCATTTCTGCATAATCACTGCATCATCATAGTGTCATCACAGTATATTCACTGCATCATCACATCATCACAGTGTCATCACAGAATCATCACTGAATCATCCAAGCACCATCCAAGCATCATCACAGCACCACCAATGCATCATCACAGTATCATCACTGCATAATCACTGCATCATCACCGCATCATCACATCATCAACACTGCATCATTGCTGCATCATCACATCATTGTCACAGTATCATCAAAATATCATCACAGCATCATCACACCATCATAACAACATCATCACAGCGTCATCACAGTATCGTAAATGCATCATCACAGAATCATCACTGAATCATCATAGCATCTTCATATCATCATCACAATATCATCACAGCATCATCACTGCATCATCACAGCATCATCACTGCATAATCACTGCATCATCACCACATCATCACAGCATCATCACTGCATAATCACTGCATCATCACAGCATCATCACATCGTCATCAAAACATCATTACAAGTATCAAAACAACATAATCACAGTGTCATCACAGCATCATCACATCGTCATCAAAACATCATTACAAGTATCAACACAACATAATCACAGTGTCATCACAGCATCATCATTGCATCCTTACTGCATGATCACAGCATCTCCGCATCGTAATCACATCATCATCACTGACTCCTCACTGAATCATCACGGTACCATCACTGCATCATCAGAGCATAATCTGAGCATAATCTCAGCATAATCACAGCATCATCACAGAATCATCACAGCATCATTACTGCATCATCACAGCATCTTTGCATCGTCATCAGAGCATCACCACTGCATCATCACTACATCATCACATCATCATCACAGCATTTTAGCTACATAATCACAGAATCATCATAGCGTAACGACAGCATCATCACAACATCATTACAGCATCATCACAGCGTCATCGTAACATCATGACTGTATCATCACAGCATCATCACAGCATCACCGCAGCGTCATCACTGCATCATCACAGCATCATCACAGCATCATCACGGCATCGTTACAGCATCGTCATATCATCATAACTGCATCATCACAACAACATAACAAAATCATCAAAGCATCGTCACAGCATCATCACCGCGTCATCACAGCGTCATAACTGCATCGTCACTGCATCTAAACTGCATCATCACAAAATCATCACAGCTTCATCACTGCAGCATCACAGCATCATCAAAGCATCATCGCAGCATCATCACATCATCATCACTGCATCATCACAGAATCATTACTGTTTACTCACTGCGGCATCACAGCATTATCACGGTGTCATAACTGCATCATCACTGCACCATTACTGCATCATCACAGTGTCATCTCAGCATCATCACAGCATCATTACTGCCTAATCATTGCATTATCACAACGTCATCACAGTATCATCAGTGCATCATCACAGCATCATTACTGCATCATCACATCATCATCACAGAATCACGATAGTGTCATCACAGCGTCATCACTGCATCATCACAGCATCCTCACAGCATCAATACAGCGTCATCACAACGTCAACAATGCATCATTACAGCATCATCTCAGTATAGTCACAGCATAATCACTGCATAATCACTGCATCATCATATCGTCATCACTGCATCATCACTGCATCATCACAGCACCATCACAGCATCATTACTGCAGAATCACTGCATCATCACAGCATCATAGCTGCATAATCACAGCATCATCACATCATCATCGCATAGTCATCACAGCGTCATCACTGCATCATCACAGCATCATCACAGCATCATTACTGCAGAATCACTGCATCATCACAGCATCCTCACAGCAACATCGCAGCATCATCACAGCATCATCGCATCATCATCACAGTGTCATGACAGCATCATCACTGCATAATCACCGCATAATCACAGCATCATCACAGCATAATCACAGTATCATCACAGCGTCATCACTACATCATCACTGCATCATCACAGAATCATCACTGCGTCATCACAGCATCATCAGAGCATCATCACAGCATCATCACAGCATAATCACAGTATCATCACAGCATCATCACTACATCATCACTGCATCATCACAGAATCATCACTGCGTCATCACAGCATCATCAGAGCATCATCACAGCATCATCACATCATCATCTCAGCATCATTACTGCTTACTCACTGCATCATCATAGCATCATCACATCATCATCACAACATCATCAGTTTCATGTCAGCATCATCACTGCATAATCACTGCATCATCACAGCATCCTCACAGCATCAACACAGCGTCATCACAGCGTCATCAATGCATCATTACAGCATCATCTCAGTATAGTCACAGAATTATTACAGCATAATCACTGCATCATCATATCATCACTGCATCATCACTGCATCATCACTGCATCATCACAGCACCATCACAGCATCATTACTTCAGAATCACTGCATCATCACAGCATCCTCACAGCAACATCGCAGCATCATCACAGCATCATCACACTGTCATGACAGCATCATCACTGCATAATCACTGCATAATCTCCGCATAATCACAGCATCATCACATCATCATCACAATATCATCACAGCGTCATCACTACACATCACTGCATCATCACTACATCATCACAGCATCATCACTTCGTCATCATCAGAGCATCATCACAGCATCATCACTGCATCCTCACTGCATCATGAGTGCATCATCATCACAGCATCATAACTGCATCATCAAAGCATCATCTCGGCATAATCACAATGTCATAAATACATCATCACTCCATCATCACAGCATTATCACATCATCATCACAACGTTTTCAGTGTCATCACAGCATCATAACAACGTCATCAAACTGTCATCACAGCATCATCACCAAATCATCACAGAATCATCACAGCATCATTACTGCATCATCACAGCATCTTTGCATCGTCATCAGAGCATCACCACTGCATCATCACATCATCATCTCAGCATCATCACAGCATCATTACTGCTTACTCACTGCATCATCACAGCGTCATGACAGTGTCATCACTGCATCATAACATCATAGCTTCATCATCAGAACATTATCACAGCATCATCACTGCATCATCACATCATCATTATAGCATCTTCACTGTCATCAATACATCATCACAGCATCATCACATCATTATCACAGCATCATCAGTGTCATCTCAGCATCATCACTGCATCATGACTGCATCATAGCAGCATAATCACAGCATCATCACAGAATCATCACAGCATCATCATAAGGTCATCACAGCATCATCACTACGTCATCAGATTGTAATCACAGCATCATCACAGTGTCCTCACTGAATCATCACTGCACCATCACTGCAACATCACAGCATCATCTCAGCATCATCATGGCATCATTACTGCATCATCACTGCTTACTCACTGCATCATCACAGCATCATCTCAGCATCATCACAGAATCATTTCTGCATAATCATTGCATTTTCACAGCGTCATCACAGTATCATCACTGCATCATCACAGTGTCATCACAGCATCATCAAAGCATCACGACAGCGTCATCTCACCATCACGACAGCGTCATCAAAGCATCATCACTGCATCATAACAACATCATCTCAGCATCATCACAGAATCATTTCTGCATAATCACTGCATCATCATAGTGTCATCACAGTATATTCACTGCATCATCACATCATCACAGTGTCATCACAGAATCATCACTGAATCATCCAAGCATCATCCAAGCATCATCACAGCACCACCAATGCATCATCACAGTATCATCACTGCATAATCACTGCATCATCACCGCATCATCACATCATCAACACTGCATCATTGCTGCATCATCACATCATTGTCACAGTATCATCAAAATATCATCACAGCATCATCACACCATCATAACAACATCATCACAGCGTCATCACAGTATCGTAAATGCATCATCACAGAATCATCACTGAATCATCATAGCATCTTCATATCATCATCACAATATCATCACAGCATCATCACTGCATCATCACAGCATCATCACTGCATAATCACTGCATCATCACCACATCATCACAGCATCATCACTGCATAATCACTGCATCATCACAGCATCATCACATCGTCATCAAAACATCATTACAAGTATCAACACAACATAATCACAGTGTCATCACAGCATCATCATTGCATCCTTACTGCATGATCACAGCATCTCCGCATCGTAATCACATCATCATCACTGACTCCTCACTGAATCATCACTGTACCATCACTGCATCATCAGAGCATAATCTGAGCATAATCTCAGCATAATCACAGCATCATCACAGAATCATCACAGCATCATTACTGCATCATCACAGCATCTTTGCATCGTCATCAGAGCATCACCACTGCATCATCACTACATCATCACATCATCATCACAGCATTTTAGCTACATAATCACAGAATCATCATAGCGTAACGACAGCATCATCACAACATCATTACAGCATCATCACAGCGTCATCGTAACATCATGACTGTATCATCACAGCATCATCACAGCATCACCGCAACGTCATCACTGCATCATCACAGCATCATCACAGCATCATCACGGCATCGTTACAGCATCGTCATATCATCATAACTGCATCATCACAACAACATAACAAAATCATCAAAGCATCGTCACAGCATCATCACCGCGTCATCACAGCGTCATAACTGCATCGTCACTGCATCTAAACTGCATCATCACAAAATCATCACAGCTTCATCACTGCAGCATCACAGCATCATCAAAGCATCATCGCAGCATCATCACATCATCATCACTGCATCATCACAGAATCATTACTGTTTACTCACTGCGGCATCACAGCATTATCACGGTGTCATAACTGCATCATCACTGCACCATTACTGCATCATCACAGTGTCATCTCAGCATCATCACAGCATCATTACTGCCTAATCATTGCATTATCACAACGTCATCACAGTATCATCAGTGCATCATCACAGCATCATTACTGCATCATCACTGCATCATCACAGAATCACAATAGTGTCATCACAGCGTCATCACTGCATCATCACAGCGTCATCTCAGCATCATCAGAGACTCATCACAGCGTCATCACTGCATCATCACTGCATCACCACAGTATCATCACAGCATCATCACAAAATTATAAGAGCGTCATCACAGCGTTATTACTGCATCATCACAGCATCAATAGAGCATCATCACAGCGTCATCACAGCGTTATCACAGCGTCATCACAGCATCACGACATCATCATCACAGCTTCACGACAGTGTCATGAGAGCGTCTTCACAGCATCATCACTACATCATCACTGCATCATCACAGCGTCATCACCGCATCATCACTGCATTGTCACAACATCATGGCGTCATAATAACTGCATCATAACAGCATGATCAAAGCATCATCACAGCGTCATCACAGCGTCATAACTGCATAAACACTGCATCATCAAAGAACCATCACAGCATCATCACAGCGTCATAACAGCATCATCAGAGCATCATCACATCGTCATCACATCGTCATCAAAGAATCTTCACAGCATCATCGCTATGTCATCATAGCATCATCATAATATTATCACAGCTTCATCACAGCGTCATAACAACATCATCACTGCATCATCACAGCATCATCATTATTGCATCATGACTGCATCATTACAGCATCATCAGAGCAGAATCAGTGCGTCGTCACAGCATCATTACTGCATCACCACATCATCACTGTGTTATCGCAGCGTCATCACAGCATCATCACAACATCATCACAGAATCATCACAGCATCATTGCAGCATCATCACATCATCATCACAGCGTCATCACAACATCATCGTAGCATCATCATGCATCATCACAGCATCATTACTGCATCATCACAGCATCATCACAGCATCATCACTGCATCATCACTGAATAATCACAGCATCATCACTGCATCATCACGGCATCGTTACAGCATCGTCATATCATCATAACTGCATCATCACAAGAACATAACAAAATCATCAAAGCATCATCACAGCATCATCACCGGTCATCACAGCGTCATAACTGCATCGTCACTGCATCTAAACTGCATCATCAAAAAATCATCACTGCATCACATCATAATCACAACATCATCAAAGCGTCATCACAGCATCATCACTGCGTTATCACAGCATCATCTCAGCATCATCACAGTATCATTACTGCTTATTCACTGCATCATCACAACATCATCACAGCGTCATTACAGTGTCATAAATGCATCATCACAGTGTCATCAAAGCGTCCTAACTGCATAATCACTGCATCATCGCAGCTTCATCACAGCATCATGACAGCGTCATCACAGCATCAAAAATGCATAATCACTTCATCCTCACATCATCATCATAGCATCATAGCTGCATAATCATAGAGTCATCACAGCATCATCACTACATCATCAAATTGTCATCACTGTATCATCACAGCATCATCATAGCATCATCACTGCATAATCACAGTGTCATAACAGCATCATTACAACACCATGACTACGTCATCACAGCATCACGACAGCGTCATTACAGTGTCATCACAGCATCATCACTGCATTATCACAACATCATCACAACATCATCACTGCGTCATCAGAGCGTCATCACTACATAATCACTTCTTACTCAGTGAATCATCACTGCATCATCACATCATCACAGCATCATCTCAGCATAATCACAGTATCATCACAGCGTCATCACTACATCATCAATGCATCATCACTGCATCATCACAGCATCATCACTGCATCATCACAGCATCATCAGAGCATCATCACAGCATCATCACAACATCATCACAGAGTCATCACAGCATCATCACTGCATAATCACTGCATCATCACAGCATCCTCACAGCATCAATACAGCGTCATCACAACGTCAACAATGCATCATTACAGCATCATCTCAGTATAGTCACAGCATAATCACTGCATAATCACTGCATCATCATATCGTCATCACTGCATCATCACTGCATCATCACAGCACCATCACAGCATCATTACTGCAGAATCACTGCATCATCACAGCATCATAGCTGCATAATCACAGCATCATCACATCATCATCGCATAGTCATCACAGCGTCATCACTGCATCATCACAGCATCATCACAGCATCATTACTGCAGAATCACTGCATCATCACAGCATCCTCACAGCAACATCGCAGCATCATTACAGCATCATCGCATCATCATCACAGGGTCATGACAGCATCATCACTGCATAATCACCGCATAATCACAGCATCATCACAGCATAATCACAGTATCATCACAGCGTCATCACTACATCATCACTGCATCATCACAGAATCATCACTGCGTCATCACAGCATCATCAGAGCATCATCACAGCATCATCACAGCATCATCACAGCATCATCACATCATCATCTCAGCATCATTACTGCTTACTCACTGCATCATCATAGCATCATCACATCATCATCACAACATCATCAGTTTCATGTCAGCATCATCACTGCATAATCACTGCATCATCACAGCATCCTCACAGCATCAACACAGCGTCATCACAGCGTCATCAATGCATCATTACAGCATCATCTCAGTATAGTCACAGAATTATTACAGCATAATCACTGCATCATCATATCGTCATCACTGCATCATCACTGCATCATCACAGCATCCTCACAGCAACATCGCAGCATCATCACAGCATCATCGCATCATCATCACAGTGTCATGACAGCATCATCACTGCATAATCACCGCATAATCACAGCATCATCACAGCATAATCACAGTATCATCACAGCGTCATCACTACATCATCACTGCATCATCACAGAATCATCACTGCGTCAACACAGCATCATCAGAGCATCATCACAGCATCATCACAGCATCATTACTGCAGAATCACTGCATCATCACAGCATCCTCACAGCAACATCGCAGCATCATCACAGCATCATCGCATCATCATCACAGTGTCATGACAGCATCATCACTGCATAATCACCGCATAATCACAGCATCATCACAGCATAATCACAGTATCATCACAGCGTCATCACTACATCATCACTGCATCATCACAGAATCATCACTGCGTCATCACAGCATCTTCAGAGCATCATCACAGCATCATCACAGCATAATCACAGTATCATCACAGCATCATCACTACATCATCACTGCATCATCACAGAATCATCACTGCGTCATCACAGCATCATCAGAGCATCATCACAGCATCATCACATCATCATCTCAGCATCATTACTGCTTACTCACTGCATCATCATAGCATCATCACATCATCATCACAACATCATCAGTTTCATGTCAGCATCATCACTGCATAATCACTGCATCATCACAGCATCCTCACAGCATCAACACAGCGTCATCACAGCGTCATCAATGCATCATTACAGCATCATCTCAGTATAGTCACAGAATTATTACAGCATAATCACTGCATCATCATATCATCACTGCATCATCACTGCATCATCACTGCATCATCACAGCACCATCACAGCATCATTACTTCAGAATCACTGCATCATCACAGCATCCTCACAGCAACATCGCAGCATCATCACAGCATCATCACACTGTCATGACAGCATCATCACTGCATAATCACTGCATAATCTCCGCATAATCACAGCATCATCACATCATCATCACAATATCATCACAGCGTCATCACTACACATCACTGCATCATCACTACATCATCACAGCATCATCACTTCGTCATCATCAGAGCATCATCACAGCATCATCACTGCATCCTCACTGCATCATGAGTGCATCATCATCACAGCATCATAACTGCATCATCAAAGCATCATCTCGGCATAATCACAATGTCATAAATACATCATCACTCCATCATCACAGCATTATCACATCATCATCACAACGTTTTCAGTGTCATCACAGCATCATAACAACGTCATCAAACTGTCATCACAGCATCATCACCAAATCATCACAGAATCATCACAGCATCATTACTGCATCATCACAGCATCTTTGCATCGTCATCAGAGCATCACCACTGCATCATCACATCATCATCTCAGCATCATCACAGCATCATTACTGCTTACTCACTGCATCATCACAGCGTCATGACAGTGTCATCACTGCATCATAACATCATAGCTTCATCATCAGAACATTATCACAGCATCATCACTGCATCATCACATCATCATTATAGCATCTTCACTGTCATCAATACATCATCACAGCATCATCACATCATTATCACAGCATCATCAGTGTCATCTCAGCATCATCACTGCATCATGACTGCATCATAGCAGCATAATCACAGCATCATCACAGAATCATCACAGCATCATCATAAGGTCATCACAGCATCATCACTACGTCATCAAATTGTAATCACAGCATCATCACAGTGTCCTCACTGAATCATCACTGCACCATCACTGCAACATCACAGCATCATCTCAGCATCATCATGGCATCATTACTGCATCATCACTGCTTACTCACTGCATCATCACAGCATCATCTCAGCATCATCACAGAATCATTTCTGCATAATCATTGCATTTTCACAGCGTCATCACAGTATCATCACTGCATCATCACAGTGTCATCACAGCATCATCAAAGCATCACGACAGCGTCATCTCACCATCACGACAGCGTCATCAAAGCATCATCACTGCATCATAACAACATCATCTCAGCATCATCACAGAATCATTTCTGCATAATCACTGCATCATCATAGTGTCATCACAGTATATTCACTGCATCATCACATTATCACAGTGTCATCACAGAATCATCACTGAATCATCCAAGCACCATCCAAGCATCATCACAGCACCACCAATGCATCATCACAGTATCATCACTGCATAATCACTGCATCATCACCGCATCATCACATCATCAACACTGCATCATTGCTGCATCATCACATCATTGTCACAGTATCATCAAAATATCATCACAGCATCATCACACCATCATAACAACATCATCACAGCGTCATCACAGTATCGTAAATGCATCATCACAGAATCATCATAGCATCTTCATATCATCATCACAATATCATCACAGCATCATCACTGCATCATCACAGCATCATCACTGCATAATCACTGCATCATCACCACATCATCACAGCATCATCACTGCATAATCACTGCATCATCACAGCATCATCACATCGTCATCAAAACATCATTACATGTATCAACACAACATAATCACAGTGTCATCACAGCATCATCATTGCATCCTTACTGCATGATCACAGCATCTCCGCATCGTAATCACATCATCATCACTGACTCCTCACTGAATCATCACTGTACCATCACTGCATCATCAGAGCATAATCTGAGCATAATCTCAGCATAATCACAGCATCATCACAGAATCATCACAGCATCATTACTGCATCATCACAGCATCTTTGCATCGTCATCAGAGCATCACCACTGCATCATCACTACATCATCACATCATCATCACAGCATTTTAGCTACATAATCACAGAATCATCATAGCGTAACGACAGCATCATCACAACATCATTACAGCATCATCACAGCGTCATCGTAACATCATGACTGTATCATCACAGCATCATCACAGCATCACCGCAGCGTCATCACAGCATCATCACGGCATCGTTACAGCATCGTCATATCATCATAACTGCATCATCACAACAACATAACAAAACCATCAAAGCATCGTCACAGCATCATCACCGCGTCATCACAGCGTCATAACTGCATCGTCACTGCATCTAAACTGCATCATCAGAAAATCATCACAGCTTCATCACTGCAGCATCACAGCATCATCAAAGCATCATTGCAGCATCATCACATCATCATCACTGCATCATCACAGAATCATTACTGTTTACTCACTGCGGCATCACAGCATTATCACGGTGTCATAACTGCATCATCACTGCACCATTACTGCATCATCACAGTGTCATCTCAGCATCATCACAGCATCATTACTGCCTAATCATTGCATTATCACAACGTCATCACAGTATCATCAGTGCATCATCACAGCATCATTACTGCATCATCACATCATCATCACAGAATCACGATAGTGTCATCACAGCGTCATCACTGCATCATCACAGCGTCATCTCAGCATCATCAGAGACTCATCACAGCGTCATCACTGCATTATCACTGCATCACCACAGTATCATCACAGCATCATCACAAAATTATAAGAGCGTCATCACAGCGTTATTACTGCATCATCACAGCATCAATAGAGCATCATCACAGCGTCATCACAGCGTTATCACAGCGTCATCACAGCATCATCACAGCATCACGACATCATCATCACAGCTTCACGACAGTGTCATGAGAGCGTCTTCACAGCATCATCACTACATCATCACAGCATCATCACTGCGTCATCAGAGCATCATCACAAAATCATCACAGCGTCATTACTGCATCATCACTGCATCATCACAGCGTCATCACCGCATCATCACTGCATTGTCACAACATCATGGCGTCATAATAACTGCATCATAACAGCATGATCAAAGCATCATCACAGCGTCATCACAGCGTCATAACTGCATAAACACTGCATCATCAAAGAACCATCACAGCATCATCACAGCGTCATAACAGCATCATCAGAGCATCATCACATCGTCATCACATCGTCATCAAAGAATCTTCACAGCATCATCGCTATGTCATCATAGCATCATCATAATATTATCACAGCTTCATCACAGCGTCATAACAACATCATCACTGCATCATCACAGCATCATCATTATTGCATCATGACTGCATCATTACAGCATCATCAGAGCAGAATCAGTGCGTCGTCACAGCATCATTACTGCATCACCACATCACCACTGTGTTATCGCAGCGTCATCACAGCATCATCACAACATCATCACAGAATCATCACAGCATCATTGCAGCATCATCACATCATCATCACAGCGTCATCACAACATCATCGTAGCATCATCATGCATCATCACAGCATCATCACTGCGTCATCAGAGCATCATCACAAAATCATCACAGCGTCATTACTGCATCATCACTGCATCATCACAGCGTCATCACCGCATCATCACTGCATTGTCACAACATCATGGCGTCATAATAACTGCATCATAACAGCATGATCAAAGCATCATCACAGCGTCATCACAGCGTCATAACTGCATAAACACTGCATCATCAAAGAACCATCACAGCATCATCACAGCGTCATAACAGCATCATCAGAGCATCATCACATCGTCATCACATCGTCATCAAAGAATCTTCACAGCATCATCGCTATGTCATCATAGCATCATCATAATATTATCACAGCTTCATCACAGCGTCATAACAACATCATCACTGCATCATCACAGCATCATCATTATTGCATCATGACTGCATCATTACAGCATCATCAGAGCAGAATCAGTGCGTCGTCACAGCATCATTACTGCATCACCACATCACCACTGTGTTATCGCAGCGTCATCACAGCATCATCACAACATCATCACAGAATCATCACAGCATCATTGCAGCATCATCACATCATCATCACAGCGTCATCACAACATCATCGTAGCATCATCATGCATCATCACAGCATCATTACTGCATCATCACAGCATCATCACAGCATCATCACTGCATCATCACTGAATAATCACAGCATCATCACTGCATCATCACGGCATCGTTACAGCATCGTCATATCATCATAACTGCATCATCACAACAACATAACAAAATCATCAAAGCATCATCACAGCATCATCACCGCGTCATCACAGCGTCATAACTGCATCGTCACTGCATCTAAACTGCATCATCACAAAATCATCACTGCATCACATCATAATCACAACATCATCAAAGCGTCATCACAGCATCATCACTGCGTTATCACAGCATCATCTCAGCATCATCACAGTATCATTACTGCTTATTCACTGCATCATCACAACATCATCACAGCGTCATTACAGTGTCATAAATGCATCATCACAGTGTCATCAAAGCGTCCTAACTGCATAATCACTGCATCATCGCAGCTTCATCAAAGCATCATGACAGCGTCATCACAGCATCAAAAATGCGTAATCACTTCATCCTCACATCATCATCATAGCATCATAGCTGCATAATCATAGAGTCATCACAGCATCATCACTACATCATCAAATTGTCATCACTGTATCATCACAGCATCATCATAGCATCATCACTGCATAATCACAGTGTCATAACAGCATCATTACAACACCATGACTACGTCATCACAGCATCACGACAGCGTCATTACAGTGTCATCACAGCATCATCACTGCATTATCAAAACATCATCACAACATCATCACTGCGTCATCAGAGCGTCATCACTACATAATCACTTCTTACTCAGTGAATCATCACTGCATCATCACATCATCACAGCATCATCTCAGCATAATCACAGTATCATCACAGCGTCATCACTACATCATCAATGCATCATCACAGCATCATCACTGCATCATCACAGCGTCATAACAGCATCATCAGAGCATCATCACATCGTCATCACATCGTCATCAAAGAATCTTCACAGCATCATCGCTATGTCATCATAGCATCATCATAATATTATCACAGCTTCATCACAGCGTCATAACAACATCATCACTGCATCATCACAGCATCATCATTATTGCATCATGACTGCATCATTACAGCATCATCAGAGCAGAATCAGTGCGTCGTCACAGCATCATTACTGCATCACCACATCACCACTGTGTTATCGCAGCGTCATCACAGCATCATCACAACATCATCACAGAATCATCACAGCATCATTGCAGCATCATCACATCATCATCACAGCGTCATCACAACATCATCGTAGCATCATCATGCATCATCACAGCATCATTACTGCATCATCACAGCATCATCACAGCATCATCACTGCATCATCACTGAATAATCACAGCATCATCACTGCATCATCACGGCATCGTTACAGCATCGTCATATCATCATAACTGCATCATCACAACAACATAACAAAATCATCAAAGCATCATCACAGCATCATCACCGCGTCATCACAGCGTCATAACTGCATCGTCACTGCATCTAAACTGCATCATCACAAAATCATCACTGCATCACATCATAATCACAACATCATCAAAGCGTCATCACAGCATCATCACTGCGTTATCACAGCATCATCTCAGCATCATCACAGTATCATTACTGCTTATTCACTGCATCATCACAACATCATCACAGCGTCATTACAGTGTCATAAATGCATCATCACAGTGTCATCAAAGCGTCCTAACTGCATAATCACTGCATCATCGCAGCTTCATCAAAGCATCATGACAGCGTCATCACAGCATCAAAAATGCGTAATCACTTCATCGTCACATCATCATCATAGCATCATAGCTGCATAATCATAGAGTCATCACAGCATCATCACTACATCATCAAATTGTCATCACTGTATCATCACAGCATCATCATAGCATCATCACTGCATAATCACAGTGTCATAACAGCATCATTACAACACCATGACTACGTCATCACAGCATCACGACAGCGTCATTACAGTGTCATCACAGCATCATCACTGCATTATCAAAACATCATCACAACATCATCACTGCGTCATCAGAGCGTCATCACTACATAATCACTTCTTACTCAGTGAATCATCACTGCATCATCACATCATCACAGCATCATCTCAGCATAATCACAGTATCATCACAGCGTCATCACTACATCATCAATGCATCATCACAGCATCATCACTGCATAATCACAGCATCCTCACAGCATCAATACAGCGTCATCACAACGTCAACAATGCATCATTACAGCATCATCTCAGTATAGTCACAGCATAATCACTGCATCATCATATCGTCATCACTGCATCATCACTGCATCATCACAGCACCATCACAGCATCATTACTGCAGAATCACTGCATCATCACAGCATCATAGCTGCATAATCACAGCATCATCACATCATCATCGCATAGTCATCACAGCGTCATCACTGCATCATCACAGCATCATCACAGCATCATTACTGCAGAATCACTGCATCATCACAGCATCCTCACAGCAACATCGCAGCATCATCACAGCATCATCGCATCATCATCACAGTGTCATGACAGCATCATCACTGCATAATCACCGCATAATCACAGCATCATCACAGCATAATCACAGTATCATCACAGCGTCATCACTACATCATCACTGCATCATCACAGAATCATCACTGCGTCATCACAGCATCATCAGAGCATCATCACAGCATCATCACATCATCATCTCAGCATCATTACTGCTTACTCACTGCATCATCATAGCATCATCACATCATCATCACAACATCATCAGTTTCATGTCAGCATCATCACTGCATAATCACTGCATCATCACAGCATCCTCACAGCATCAACACAGCGTCATCACAGCGTCATCAATGCATCATTACAGCATCATCTCAGTATAGTCACAGAATTATTACAGCATAATCACTGCATCATCATATCATCACTGCATCATCACTGCATCATCACTGCATCATCACAGCACCATCACAGCATCATTACTTCAGAATCACTGCATCATCACAGCATCCTCACAGCAACATCGCAGCATCATCACAGCATCATCACACTGTCATGACAGCATCATCACTGCATAATCACTGCATAATCTCCGCATAATCACAGCATCATCACATCATCATCACAATATCATCACAGCGTCATCACTACACATCACTGCATCATCACTACATCATCACAGCATCATCACTTCGTCATCATCAGAGCATCATCACAGCATCATCACTGCATCCTCACTGCATCATGAGTGCATCATCATCACAGCATCATAACTGCATCATCAAAGCATCATCTCGGCATAATCACAATGTCATAAATACATCATCACTCCATCATCACAGCATTATCACATCATCATCACAACGTTTTCAGTGTCATCACAGCATCATAACAACGTCATCAAACTGTCATCACAGCATCATCACCAAATCATCACAGAATCATCACAGCATCATTACTGCATCATCACAGCATCTTTGCATCGTCATCAGAGCATCACCACTGCATCATCACATCATCATCTCAGCATCATCACAGCATCATTACTGCTTACTCACTGCATCATCACAGCGTCATGACAGTGTCATCACTGCATCATAACATCATAGCTTCATCATCAGAACATTATCACAGCATCATCACTGCATCATCACATCATCATTATAGCATCTTCACTGTCATCAATACATCATCACAGCATCATCACATCATTATCACAGCATCATCAGTGTCATCTCAGCATCATCACTGCATCATGACTGCATCATAGCAGCATAATCACAGCATCATCACAGAATCATCACAGCATCATCATAAGGTCATCACAGCATCATCACTACGTCATCAGATTGTAATCACAGCATCATCACAGTGTCCTCACTGAATCATCACTGCACCATCACTGCAACATCACAGCATCATCTCAGCATCATCATGGCATCATTACTGCATCATCACTGCTTACTCACTGCATCATCACAGCATCATCTCAGCATCATCACAGAATCATTTCTGCATAATCATTGCATTTTCACAGCGTCATCACAGTATCATCACTGCATCATCACAGTGTCATCACAGCATCATCAAAGCATCACGACAGCGTCATCTCACCATCACGACAGCGTCATCAAAGCATCATCACTGCATCATAACAACATCATCTCAGCATCATCACAGAATCATTTCTGCATAATCACTGCATCATCATAGTGTCATCACAGTATATTCACTGCATCATCACATCATCACAGTGTCATCACAGAATCATCACTGAATCATCCAAGCATCATCCAAGCATCATCACAGCACCACCAATGCATCATCACAGTATCATCACTGCATAATCACTGCATCATCACCGCATCATCACTGCATCAACACTGCATCATTGCTGCATCATCACATCATTGTCACAGTATCATCAAAATATCATCACAGCATCATCACACCATCATAACAACATCATCACAGCGTCATCACAGTATCGTAAATGCATCATCACAGAATCATCACTGAATCATCATAGCATCTTCATATCATCATCACAATATCATCTCAGCATCATCACAGCATCATTACTGCCTAATCATTGCATTATCACAACGTCATCACAGTATCATCAGTGCATCATCACAGCATCATTACTGCATCATCACATCATCATCACAGAATCACGATAGTGTCATCACAGCGTCATCACTGCATCATCACAGCGTCATCTCAGCATCATCAGAGACTCATCACAGCGTCATCACTGCATCATCACTGCATCACCACAGTATCATCACAGCATCATCACAAAATTATAAGAGCGTCATCACAGCGTTATTACTGCATCATCACAGCATCAATAGAGCATCATCACAGCGTCATCACAGCGTTATCACAGCGTCATCACAGCATCATCACAGCATCACGACATCATCATCACAGCTTCACGACAGTGTCATGAGAGCGTCTTCACAGCATCATCACTACATCATCACAGCATCATCACTGCGTCATCAGAGCATCATCACAAAATCATCACAGCGTCATTACTGCATCATCACTGCATCATCACAGCGTCATCACCGCATCATCACTGCATTGTCACAACATCATGGCGTCATAATAACTGCATCATAACAGCATGATCAAAGCATCATCACAGCGTCATCACAGCGTCATAACTGCATAAACACTGCATCATCAAAGAACCATCACAGCATCATCACAGCGTCATAACAGCATCATCAGAGCATCATCACATCGTCATCACATCGTCATCAAAGAATCTTCACAGCATCATCGCTATGTCATCATAGCATCATCATAATATTATCACAGCTTCATCACAGCGTCATAACAACATCATCACTGCATCATCACAGCATCATCATTATTGCATCATGACTGCATCATTACAGCATCATCAGAGCAGAATCAGTGCGTCGTCACAGCATCATTACTGCATCACCACATCACCACTGTGTTATCGCAGCGTCATCACAGCATCATCACAACATCATCACAGAATCATCACAGCATCATTGCAGCATCATCACATCATCATCACAGCGTCATCACAACATCATCGTAGCATCATCATGCATCATCACAGCATCATTACTGCATCATCACAGCATCATCACAGCATCATCACTGCATCATCACTGAATAATCACAGCATCATCACTGCATCATCACGGCATCGTTACAGCATCGTCATATCATCATAACTGCATCATCACAACAACATAACAAAATCATCAAAGCATCATCACAGCATCATCACCGCGTCATCACAGCGTCATAACTGCATCGTCACTGCATCTAAACTGCATCATCACAAAATCATCACTGCATCACATCATAATCACAACATCATCAAAGCGTCATCACAGCATCATCACTGCGTTATCACAGCATCATCTCAGCATCATCACAGTATCATTACTGCTTATTCACTGCATCATCACAACATCATCACAGCGTCATTACAGTGTCATAAATGCATCATCACAGTGTCATCAAAGCGTCCTAACTGCATAATCACTGCATCATCGCAGCTTCATCAAAGCATCATGACAGCGTCATCACAGCATCAAAAATGCATAATCACTTCATCCTCACATCATCATCATAGCATCATAGCTGCATAATCATAGAGTCATCACAGCATCATCACTACATCATCAAATTGTCATCACTGTATCATCACAGCATCATCATAGCATCATCACTGAATAATCACAGTGTCATAACAGCATCATTACAACACCATGACTACGTCATCACAGCATCACGACAGCGTCATTACAGTGTCATCACAGCATCATCACTGCATTATCAAAACATCATCACAACATCATCACTGCGTCATCAGAGCGTCATCACTACATAATCACTTCTTACTCAGTGAATCATCACTGCATCATCACATCATCACAGCATCATCTCAGCATAATCACAGTATCATCACAGCGTCATCACTACATCATCAATGCATCATCACAGCATCATCACTGCATCATCACTGCATCATCACAGCATCATCAGAGCATCATCACAGCATCATCACAACATCATCACAGAGTCATCACAGCATCATCACTGCATAATCACAGCATCCTCACAGCATCAATACAGCGTCATCACAACGTCAACAATGCATCATTACAGCATCATCTCAGTATAGTCACAGCATAATCACTGCATAATCACTGCATCATCATATCGTCATCACTGCATCATCACTGCATCATCACAGCACCATCACAGCATCATTACTGCAGAATCACTGCATCATCACAGCATCATAGCTGCATAATCACAGCATCATCACATCATCATCGCATAGTCATCACAGCGTCATCACTGCATCATCACAGCATCATCACAGCATCATTACTGCAGAATCACTGCATCATCACAGCATCCTCACAGCAACATCGCAGCATCATCACAGCATCATCGCATCATCATCACAGTGTCATGACAGCATCATCACTGCATAATCACCGCATAATCACAGCATCATCACAGCATAATCACAGTATCATCACAGCGTCATCACTACATCATCACTGCATCATCACAGAATCATCACTGCGTCATCACAGCATCATCAGAGCATCATCACAGCATCATCACATCATCATCTCAGCATCATTACTGCTTACTCACTGCATCATCATAGCATCATCACATCATCATCACAACATCATCAGTTTCATGTCAGCATCATCACTGCATAATCACTGCATCATCACAGCATCCTCACAGCATCAACACAGCGTCATCACAGCGTCATCAATGCATCATTACAGCATCATCTCAGTATAGTCACAGAATTATTACAGCATAATCACTGCATCATCATATCATCACTGCATCATCACTGCATCATCACTGCATCATCACAGCACCATCACAGCATCATTACTTCAGAATCACTGCATCATCACAGCATCCTCACAGCAACATCGCAGCATCATCACAGCATCATCACACTGTCATGACAGCATCATCACTGCATAATCACTGCATAATCTCCGCATAATCACAGCATCATCACATCATCATCACAATATCATCACAGCGTCATCACTACACATCACTGCATCATCACTACATCATCACAGCATCATCACTTCGTCATCATCAGAGCATCATCACAGCATCATCACTGCATCCTCACTGCATCATGAGTGCATCATCATCACAGCATCATAACTGCATCATCAAAGCATCATCTCGGCATAATCACAATGTCATAAATACATCATCACTCCATCATCACAGCATTATCACATCATCATCACAACGTTTTCAGTGTCATCACAGCATCATAACAACGTCATCAAACTGTCATCACAGCATCATCACCAAATCATCACAGAATCATCACAGCATCATTACTGCATCATCACAGCATCTTTGCATCGTCATCAGAGCATCACCACTGCATCATCACATCATCATCTCAGCATCATCACAGCATCATTACTGCTTACTCACTGCATCATCACAGCGTCATGACAGTGTCATCACTGCATCATAACATCATAGCTTCATCATCAGAACATTATCACAGCATCATCACTGCATCATCACATCATCATTATAGCATCTTCACTGTCATCAATACATCATCACAGCATCATCACATCATTATCACAGCATCATCAGTGTCATCTCAGCATCATCACTGCATCATGACTGCATCATAGCAGCATAATCACAGCATCATCACAGAATCATCACAGCATCATCATAAGGTCATCACAGCATCATCACTACGTCATCAGATTGTAATCACAGCATCATCACAGTGTCCTCACTGAATCATCACTGCACCATCACTGCAACATCACAGCATCATCTCAGCATCATCATGGCATCATTACTGCATCATCACTGCTTACTCACTGCATCATCACAGCATCATCTCAGCATCATCACAGAATCATTTCTGCATAATCATTGCATTTTCACAGCGTCATCACAGTATCATCACTGCATCATCACAGTGTCATCACAGCATCATCAAAGCATCACGACAGCGTCATCTCACCATCACGACAGCGTCATCAAAGCATCATCACTGCGTCATAATAACATCATCTCAGCATCATCACAGAATCATTTCTGCATAATCACTGCATCATCATAGTGTCATCACAGCATATTCACTGCATCATCACATCATCACAGTGTCATCACAGAATCATCACTGAATCATCCAAGCATCATCCAAGCATCATCACAGCACCACCAATGCATCATCACAGTATCATCACTGCATAATCACTGCATCATCACCGCATCATCACATCATCAACACTGCATCATTGCTGCATCATCACATCATTGTCACAGTATCATCAAAATATCATCACAGCATCATCACACCATCATAACAACATCATCACAGCGTCATCACAGTATCGTAAATGCATCATCACAGAATCATCACTGAATCATCAGAGCATCTTCATATCATCATCACAATATCATCACAGCATCATCGCATCATCATCACAGTGTCATGACAGCATCATCACTGCATAATCACCACATCATCACAGCATCATCACAGCATAATCACAGTATCATCACAGCGTCATCACTACATCATCACTGCATCATCACAGAATCATCACTGCGTCATCACAGCATCATCAGAGCATCATCACAGCATCATCACAGCATAATCACAGTATCATCACAGCATCATCACTACATCATCACTGCATCATCACAGAATCATCACTGCGTCATCACAGCATCATCAGAGCATCATCACAGCATCACAGAATCATCATCTCAGCATCATTACTGCTTACTCACTGCATCATCATAGCATCATCACATCATCATCACAACATCATCAGTTTCATGTCAGCATCATCACTGCATAATCACTGCATCATCACAGCATCCTCACAGCATCAACACAGCGTCATCAGAGCGTCATCAATGCATCATTACAGCATCATCTCAGTATAGTCACAGAATTATTACAGCATAATCACTGCATCATCATATCATCACTGCATCATCACTGCATCATCACAGCACCATCACAGCATCATTACTTCAGAATCACTGCATCATCACAGCATCCTCACAGCAACATCGCAGCATCATCACAGCATCATCACACTGTCATGACAGCATCATCACTGCATAATCACTGCATAATCTCCGCATAATCACAGCATCATCACATCATCATCACAATATCATCACAGCGTCATCACTACACATCACTGCATCATCACTACATCATCACAGCATCATCACTTCGTCATCATCAGAGCATCATCACAGCATCATCACTGCATCCTCACTGCATCATGAGTGCATCATCATCACAGCATCATAACTGCATCATCAAAGCATCATCTCGGCATAATCACAATGTCATAAATACATCATCACTCCATCATCACAGCATTATCACATCATCATCACAACGTTTTCAGTGTCATCACAGCATCATAACAACGTCATCAAACTGTCATCACAGCATCATCACCAAATCATCACAGAATCATCACAGCATCATTACTGCATCATCACAGCATCTTTGCATCGTCATCAGAGCATCACCACTGCATCATCACATCATCATCTCAGCATCATCACTGCTTACTCACTGCATCATCACAGCGTCATGACAGTGTCATCACTGCATCATAACATCATAGCTTCATCATCAGAACATTATCACAGCATCATCACTGCATCATCACATCATCATTATAGCATCTTCACTGTCATCAATACATCATCACAGCATCATCACATCATAATCACAGCATCATCAGTGTCATCTCAGCATCATCACTGCATCATGACTGCATCATAGCAGCATAATCACAGCATCATCACGGAATCATCACAGCATCATCATAAGGTCATCACAGCATCATCACTACGTCATCAGATTGTAATCACAGCATCATCACAGTGTCCTCACTGAATCATCACTGCACCATCACTGCAACATCACAGCATCATCTCAGCATCATCATGGCATCATTACTGCATCATCACTGCTTACTCACTGCATCATCACAGCATCATCTCAGCATCATCACAGAATCATTTCTGCATAATCACTGCATCATCATAGTGTCATCACAGTATATTCACTGCATCATCACATCATCACAGTGTCATCACAGAATCATCACTGAATCATCCAAGCATCATCCAAGCATCATCACAGCACCACCAATGCATCATCACAGTATCATCACTGCATAATCACTGCATCATCACCGCATCATCACTGCATCAACACTGCATCATTGCTGCATCATCACATCATTGTCACAGTATCATCAAAATATCATCACAGCATCATCACACCATCATAACAACATCATCACAGCGTCATCACAGTATCGTAAATGCATCATCACAGAATCATCACTGAATCATCATAGCATCTTCATATCATCATCACAATATCATCACAGCATCATCACTGCATCATCACAGCATCATCACTGCATAATCACTGCATCATCACCACATCATCACAGCATCATCACTGCATAATCACTGCATCATCACAGCATCATCACATCGTCATCAAAACATCATTACAAGTATCAACACAACATAATCACAGTGTCATCACAGCATCATCATTGCATCCTTACTGCATGATCACAGCATCTCCGCATCGTAATCACATCATCATCACTGACTCCTCACTGAATCATCACTGTACCATCACTGCATCATCAGAGCATAATCTGAGCATAATCTCAGCATAATCACAGCATCATCACAGAATCATCACAGCATCATTACTGCATCATCACAGCATCTTTGCATCGTCATCAGAGCATCACCACTGCATCATCACTACATCATCACATCATCATCACAGCATTTTAGCTACATAATCACAGAATCATCATAGCGTAACGACAGCATCATCACAACATCATTACAGCATCATCACAGCGTCATCGTAACATCATGACTGTATCATCACAGCATCATCACAGCATCACCGCAGCGTCATCACTGCATCATCACAGCATCATCACAGCATCATCACGGCATCGTTACAGCATCGTCATATCATCATAACTGCATCATCACAACAACATAACAAAACCATCAAAGCATCGTCACAGCATCATCACCGCGTCATCACAGCGTCATAACTGCATCGTCACTGCATCTAAACTGCATCATCACAAAATCATCACAGCTTCATCACTGCAGCATCACAGCATCATCAAAGCATCATCGCAGCATCATCACATCATCATCACTGCATCATCACAGAATCATTACTGTTTACTCACTGCGGCATCACAGCATTATCACGGTGTCATAACTGCATCATCACTGCACCATTACTGCATCATCACAGTGTCATCTCAGCATCATCACAGCATCATTACTGCCTAATCATTGCATTATCACAACGTCATCACAGTATCATCAGTGCATCATCACAGCATCATTACTGCATCATCACATCATCATCACAGAATCACGATAGTGTCATCACAGCGTCATCACTGCATCATCACAGCGTCATCTCAGCATCATCAGAGACTCATCACAGCGTCATCACTGCATCATCACTGCATCACCACAGTATCATCACAGCATCATCACAAAATTATAAGAGCGTCATCACAGCGTTATTACTGCATCATCACAGCATCAATAGAGCATCATCACAGCGTCATCACAGCGTTATCACAGCGTCATCACAGCATCACGACATCATCATCACAGCGTCACGACAGTGTCATGAGAGCGTCTTCACAGCATCATCACTACATCATCACAGCATCATCACTGCGTCATCAGAGCATCATCAAAAAATCATCACAGCGTCATCACCGCATCATCACTGCATTGTCACAACATCATGGCGTCATAATAACTGCATCATAACAGCATGATCAAAGCATCATCACAGCGTCATCACAGCGTCATAACTGCATAAACACTGCATCATCAAAGAACCATCACAGCATCATCACAGCGTCATAACAGCATCATCAGAGCATCATCACATCGTCATCACATCGTCATCAAAGAATCTTCACAGCATCATCGCTATGTCATCATAGCATCATCATAATATTATCACAGCTTCATCACAGCGTCATAACAACATCATCACTGCATCATCACAGCATCATCATTATTGCATCATGACTGCATCATTACAGCATCATCAGAGCAGAATCAGTGCGTCGTCACAGCATCATTACTGCATCACCACATCATCACTGTGTTATCGCAGCGTCATCACAGCATCATCACAACATCATCACAGAATCATCACAGCATCATTGCAGCATCATCACATCATCATCACAGCGTCATCACAACATCATCGTAGCATCATCATGCATCATCACAGCATCATTACTGCATCATCACAGCATCATCACAGCATCATCACTGAATAATCACAGCATCATCACTGCATCATCACGGCATCGTTACAGCATCGTCATATCATCATAACTGCATCATCACAACAACATAACAAAATCATCAAAGCATCATCACAGCATCATCACCGCGTCATCACAGCGTCATAACTGCATCGTCACTGCATCTAAACTGCATCATCACAAAATCATCACTGCATCACATCATAATCACAACATCATCAAAGCGTCATCACAGCATCATCACTGCGTTATCACAGCATCATCTCAGCATCATCACAGTATCATTACTGCTTATTCACTGCATCATCACAACATCATCACAGCGTCATTACAGTGTCATAAATGCATCATCACAGTGTCATCAAAGCGTCCTAACTGCATAATCACTGCATCATCGCAGCTTCATCACAGCATCATGACAGCGTCATCACAGCATCAAAAATGCATAATCACTTCATCCTCACATCATCATCATAGCATCATAGCTGCATAATCATAGAGTCATCACAGCATCATCACTACATCATCAAATTGTCATCACTGTATCATCACAGCATCATCATAGCATCATCACTGCATAATCACAGTGTCATAACAGCATCATTACAACACCATGACTACGTCATCACAGCATCACGACAGCGTCATTACAGTGTCATCACAGCATCATCACTGCATTATCACAACATCATCACAACATCATCACTGCGTCATCAGAGCGTCATCACTACATAATCACTTCTTACTCAGTGAATCATCACTGCATCATCACATCATCACAGCATCATCTCAGCATAATCACAGTATCATCACAGCGTCATCACTACATCATCAATGCATCATCACTGCATCATCACAGCATCATCACTGCATCATCACAGCATCATCAGAGCATCATCACAGCATCATCACAACATCATCACAGAGTCATCACAGCATCATCACTGCATAATCACTGCATCATCACAGCATCCTCACAGCATCAATACAGCGTCATCACAACGTCAACAATGAATCATTACAGCATCATCTCAGTATAGTCACAGCATAATCACTGCATAATCACTGCATCATCATATCGTCATCACTGCATCATCACAGCACCATCACAGCATCATTACTGCAGAATCACTGCATCATCACAGCATCATAGCTGCATAATCAGAGCATCATCACATCATCATCGCATAGTCATCACAGCGTCATCACTGCATCATCACAGCATCATCACAGCATCATTACTGCAGAATCACTGCATCATCACAGCATCCTCACAGCAACATCGCAGCATCATCACAGCATCATCGCATCATCATCACAACATCATCACAGTGTCATGACAGCATCATCACTGCATAATCACCGCATAATCACAGCATCATCACAGCATAATCACAGTATCATCACAGCGTCATCACTACATCATCACTGCATCATCACAGAATCATCACTGCGTCATCACAGCATCATCAGAGCATCATCACAGCATCATCAGAGCATCATCACAGCATCATCACATAATCATCTCAGCATCATTACTGCTTACTCACTGCATCATCATAGCATCATCACATCATCATCACAACATCATCAGTTTCATGTCAGCATCATCACTGCATAATCACTGCATCATCACAGCATCCTCACAGCATCAACACAGCGTCATCACAGCGTCATCAATGCATCATTACAGCATCATCTCAGTATAGTCACAGAATTATTACAGCATAATCACTGCATCATCATATCATCACTGCATCATCACAGCACCATCACAGCATCATTACTTCAGAATCACTGCATCATCACAGCATCCTCACAGCAACATCGCAGCATCATCACAGCATCATCACACTGTCATGACAGCATCATCACTGCATAATCACTGCATAATCTCCGCATAATCACAGCATCATCACATCATCATCACAATATCATCACAGCGTCATCACTACACATCACTGCATCATCACTACATCATCACAGCATCATCACTTCGTCATCATCAGAGCATCATCACAGCATCATCACTGCATCCTCACTGCATCATGAGTGCATCATCATCACAGCATCATAACTGCATCATCAAAGCATCATCTCGGCATAATCACAATGTCATAAATACATCATCACTCCATCATCACAGCATTATCACATCATCATCACAACGTTTTCAGTGTCATCACAGCATCATAACAACGTCATCAAACTGTCATCACAGCATCATCACCAAATCATCACAGAATCATCACAGCATCATTACTGCATCATCACAGCATCTTTGCATCGTCATCAGAGCATCACCACTGCATCATCACATCATCATCTCAGCATCATCACAGCATCATTACTGCTTACTCACTGCATCATCACAGCGTCATGACAGTGTCATCACTGCATCATAACATCATAGCTTCATCATCAGAACATTATCACAGCATCATCACTGCATCATCACATCATCATTATAGCATCTTCACTGTCATCAATACATCATCACAGCATCATCATAAGGTCATCACAGCATCATCAGTGTCATCTCAGCATCATCACTGCATCATGACTGCATCATAGCAGCATAATCACAGCATCATCACAGAATCATCACAGCATCATCATAAGGTCATCACAGCATCATCACTACGTCATCAAATTGTAATCACAGCATCATCACAGTGTCCTCACTGAATCATCACTGCACCATCACTGCACCATCACAGCATCATCTCAGCATCATCATGGCATCATTACTGCATCATCACTGCTTACTCACTGCATCATCACAGCATCATCTCAGCATCATCACAGAATCATTTCTGCATAATCATTGCATTTTCACAGCGTCATCACAGTATCATCACTGCATCATCACAGTGTCATCACAGCATCATCAAAGCATCACGACAGCGTCATCTCACCATCACGACAGCGTCATCAAAGCATCATCACTGCATCATAACAACATCATCTCAGCATCATCACAGAATCATTTCTGCATAATCACTGCATCATCATAGTGTCATCACAGTATATTCACTGCATCATCACATCATCACAGTGTCATCACAGAATCATCACTGAATCATCCAAGCATCATCCAAGCATCATCACAGCACCACCAATGCATCATCACAGTATCATCACACCATCATCACCGCATCATCACCGCATCATCACATCATCAACACTGCATCATTGCTGCATCATCACATCATTGTCACAGTATCATCAAAATATCATCACAGCATCATCACACCATCATAACAACATCATCACAGCATCATCACAGTATCGTAAATGCATCATCACAGAATCATCACTGAATCATCATAGCATCTTCATATCATCATCACAGCATCATCACTGCATCATCACAGCATCATCACTGCATAATCACTGCATCATCACCACATCATCACAGCATCATCACTGCATAATCACTGCATCATCACAGCATCATCACATCGTCATCAAAACATCATTACAAGTATCAACACAACATAATCACAGTGTCATCACAGCATCATCATTGCATCCTTACTGCATGATCACAGCATCTCCGCATCGTAATCACATCATCATCACTGACTCCTCACAGAATCATCACGGTACCATCACTGCATCATCAGAGCATAATCTGAGCATAATCACAGCATAATCACAGCATCATCACAGAATCATCACAGCATCATTACTGCATCATCACAGCATCTTTGCATCGTCATCAGAGCATCACCACTGCATCATCACTACATCATCACATCATCATCACAGCATTTTAGCTACATAATCACAGAATCATCATAGCGTAACGACAGCATCATCACAACATCATTACAGCATCATCACAGCGTCATCGTAACATCATGACTGTATCATCACAGCATCATCACAGCATCACCGCAGCGTCATCACTGCATCATCACAGCATCATCACAGCATCATCACGGCATCGTTACAGCATCGTCATATCATCATAACTGCATCATCACAACAACATAACAAAAACATCAAAGCATCGTCACAGCATCATCACCGCGTCATCACAGCGTCATAACTGCATCGTCACTGCATCTAAACTGCATCATCACAAAATCATCACAGCTTCATCACTGCAGCATCACAGCATCATCAAAGCATCATCGCAGCATCATCACATCATCATCACTGCATCATCACAGAATCATTACTGTTTACTCACTGCGGCATCACAGCATTATCACGGTGTCATAACTGCATCATCACTGCACCATTACTGCATCATCACAGTGTCATCTCAGCATCATCACAGCATCATTACTGCCTAATCATTGCATTATCACAACGTCATCACAGTATCATCAGTGCATCATCACAGCATCATTACTGCATCATCACATCATCATCACAGAATCACGATAGTGTCATCACAGCGTCATCACTGCATCATCACAGCGTCATCTCAGCATCATCAGAGACTCATCACAACGTCATCACTGCATCATCACTGCATCTCCACAGTATCATCACAGCATCATCACAAAATTATAAGAGCGTCATCACAGCGTTATTACTGCATCATCACAGCATCAATAGAGCATCATCACAGCGTCATCACAGCGTTATCACAGCGTCATCACAGCATCACGACATCATCATCACAGCTTCACGACAGTGTCATGAGAGCGTCTTCACAGCATCATCACTACATCATCACAGCATCATCACTGCGTCATCAGAGCATCATCACTGCATCATCACAGCGTCATCACCGCATCATCACTGCATTGTCACAACATCATGGCGTCATAATAACTGCATCATAACAGCATGATCAAAGCATCATCACAGCGTCATCACAGCGTCATAACTGCATAAACACTGCATCATCAAAGAACCATCACAGCATCATCACAGCGTCATAACAGCATCATCAGAGCATCATCACATCGTCATCACATCGTCATCAAAGAATCTTCACAGCATCATCGCTATGTCATCATAGCATCATCATAATATTATCACAGCTTCATCACAGCGTCATAACAACATCATCACTGCATCATCACAGCATCATCATTATTGCATCATGACTGCATCATTACAGCATCATCAGAGCAGAATCAGTGCGTCGTCACAGCATCATTACTGCATCACCACATCATCACTGTGTTATCGCAGCGTCATCACAGCATCATCACAACATCATCACAGAATCATCACAGCATCATTGCAGCATCATCACATCATCATCACAGCGTCATCACAACATCATCGTAGCATCATCATGCATCATCACAGCATCATTACTGCATCATCACAGCATCATCACAGCATCATCACTGCATCATCACTGAATAATCACAGCATCATCACTGCATCATCACGGCATCGTTACAGCATCGTCATATCATCATAACTGCATCATCACAACAACATAACAAAATCATCAAAGCATCATCACAGCATCATCACTGCGTCATCACAGCGTCATAACTGCATCGTCACTGCATCTAAACTGCATCATCACAAAATCATCACTGCATCACATCATAATCACAACATCATCAAAGCGTCATCACAGCATCATCACTGCGTTATCACAGCATCATCTCAGCATCATCACAGTATCATTACTGCTTATTCACTGCATCATCACAACATCATCACAGCGTCATTACAGTGTCATAAATGCATCATCACAGTGTCATCAAAGCGTCCTAACTGCATAATCACTGCATCATCGCAGCTTCATCACAGCATCATGACAGCGTCAAAAATGCATAATCACTTCATCCTCACATCATCATCATAGCATCATAGCTGCATAATCATAGAGTCATCACAGCATCATCACTACATCATCAAATTGTCATCACTGTATCATCACAGCATCATCATAGCATCATCACTGCATAATCACAGTGTCATAACAGCATCATTACAACACCATGACTACGTCATCACAGCATCACGACAGCGTCATTACAGTGTCATCACAGCATCATCACTGCATTATCACAACATCATCACAACATCATCACTGCGTCATCAGAGCGTCATCACTACATAATCACTTCTTACTCAGTGAATCATCACTGCATCATCACATCATCACAGCATCATCTCAGCATCATCACAGTATCATCACAGCGTCATCACTACATCATCAATGCATCATCACTGCATCATCACAGCATCATCACTGCGTCATCACAGCATCATCAGAGCATCATCACAGCATCATCACATCATCATCACAGAATCATCACTGCGTCATCAAAGCATCATCAGAGCATCATCACATCATCATCACAACATCATCAGTTTCATGTCAGCATCATCACTGCATAATCACTGCATCATCACAGCATCCTCACAGCATCAACACAGCGTCATCACAGCGTCATCAATGCATCATTACAGCATCATCTCAGTATAGTCACAGAATTATTACAGCATAATCACTGCATCATCATATCATCACTGCATCATCACAGCACCATCACAGCATCATTACTTCAGAATCACTGCATCATCACAGCATCCTCACAGAAACATCGCAGCATCATCACAGCATCATCACACTGTCATGACAGCATCATCACTGCATAATCACTGCATAATCTCCGCATAATCACAGCATCATCACATCATCATCACAATATCATCACAGCGTCATCACTACACATCACTGCATCATCACTACATCATCACAGCATCATCACTTCGTCATCATCAGAGCATCATCACAGCATCATCACTGCATCCTCACTGCATCATGAGTGCATCATCATCACAGCATCATAACTGCATCATCAAAGCATCATCTCGGCATAATCACAATGTCATAAATACATCATCACTCCATCATCACAGCATTATCACATCATCATCACAACGTTTTCAGTGTCATCACAGCATCATAACAACGTCATCAAACTGTCATCACAGCATCATCACCAAATCATCACAGAATCATCACAGCATCATTACTGCATCATCACAGCATCTTTGCATCGTCATCAGAGCATCACCACTGCATCATCACATCATCATCTCAGCATCATCACAGCATCATTACTGCTTACTCACTGCATCATCACAGCGTCATGACAGTGTCATCACTGCATCATAACATCATAGCTTCATCATCAGAACATTATCACAGCATCATCACTGCATCATCACATCATCATTATAGCATCTTCACTGTCATCAATACATCATCACAGCATCATCACATCATTATCACAGCATCATCAGTGT
The DNA here is from genome assembly GCA_963989345.1 of Clangula hyemalis. The sequence continues at coordinate 8,505,242 of OZ022448.1, read as the reverse complement.
CATCTCAGCATCATCACTGCATCATGACTGCATCATAGCAGCATAATCACAGCATCATCACAGAATCATCACAGCATCATCATAAGGTCATCACAGCATCATCACTACGTCATCAAATTGTAATCACAGCATCATCACAGTGTCCTCACTGAATCATCACTGCACCATCACTGCAACATCACAGCATCATCTCAGCATCATCATGGCATCATTACTGCATCATCACTGCTTACTCACTGCATCATCACAGCATCATCTCAGCATCATCACAGAATCATTTCTGCATAATCATTGCATTTTCACAGCGTCATCACAGTATCATCACTGCATCATCACAGTGTCATCACAGCATCATCAAAGCATCACGACAGCGTCATCTCACCATCACGACAGCGTCATCAAAGCATCATCACTGCATCATAACAACATCATCTCAGCATCATCACAGAATCATTTCTGCATAATCACTGCATCATCATAGTGTCATCACAGTATATTCACTGCATCATCACATCATCACAGTGTCATCACAGAATCATCACTGAATCATCCAAGCATCATCCAGGCATCATCACAGCACCACCAATGCATCATCACAGTATCATCACTGCATCATCACTGCATCATCACCGCATCATCACATCATCAACACTGCATCATTGCTGCATCATCACATCATTGTCACAGTATCATCAAAATATCATCACAGCATCATCACACCATCATAACAACATCATCACAGCGTCATCACAGTATCGTAAATGCATCATCACAGAATCATCACTGAATCATCATAGCATCTTCATATCATCATCACAATATCATCACAGCATCATCACTGCATCATCACAGCATCATCACATCGTCATCAAAACATCATTACAAGTATCAACACAACATAATCACAGTGTCATCACAGCATCATCATTGCATCCTTACTGCATGATCACAGCATCTCCGCATCGTAATCACATCATCATCACTGACTCCTCACTGAATCATCACGGTACCATCACTGCATCATCAGAGCATAATCTGAGCATAATCTCAGCATAATCACAGCATCATCACAGAATCATCACAGCATCATTACTGCATCATCACAGCATCTTTGCATTGTCATCAGAGCATCACCACTGCATCATCACTACATCATCACATCATCATCACAGCATTTTAGCTACATAATCACAGAATCATCATAGCGTAACGACAGCATCATCACAACATCATTACAGCATCATCACAGCGTCATCGTAACATCATGACTGTATCATCACAGCATCATCACAGCATCACCGCAGCGTCATCACTGCATCATCACAGCATCATCACGGCATCGTTACAGCATCGTTACAGCATCGTCATATCATCATAACTGCATCATCACAACAACATAACAAAACCATCAAAGCATCGTCACAGCATCATCACCGCGTCATCACAGCGTCATAACTGCATCGTCACTGCATCTAAACTGCATCATCACAAAATCATCACAGCTTCATCACTGCAGCATCACAGCATCATCAAAGCATCATCGCAGCATCATCACATCATCATCACTGCATCATCACAGAATCATTACTGTTTACTCACTGCGGCATCACAGCATTATCACGGTGTCATAACTGCATCATCACTGCACCATTACTGCATCATCACAGTGTCATCTCAGCATCATCACAGCATCATTACTGCCTAATCATTGCATTATCACAACGTCATCACAGTATCATCAGTGCATCATCACAGCATCATTACTGCATCATCACATCATCATCACAGAATCACGATAGTGTCATCACAGCGTCATCACTGCATCATCACAGCGTCATCTCAGCATCATCAGAGACTCATCACAGCGTCATCACTGCATCATCACTGCATCACCACACTATCATCACAGCATCATCACAAAATTATAAGAGCGTCATCACAGCGTTATTACTGCATCATCACAGCATCAATAGAGCATCATCACAGCGTCATCACAGCGTTATCACAGCGTCATCACAGCATCACGACATCATCATCACAGCTTCACGACAGTGTCATGAGAGCGTCTTCACAGCATCATCACTACATCATCACAGCATCATCACTGCGTCATCAGAGCATCATCACAAAATCATCACAGCGTCATTACTGCATCATCACTGCATCATCACAGCGTCATCACCGCATCATCACTGCATTGTCACAACATCATGGCGTCATAATAACTGCATCATAACAGCATGATCAAAGCATCATCACAGCGTCATCACAGCGTCATAACTGCATAAACACTGCATCATCAAAGAACCATCACAGCATCATCACAGCGTCATAACAGCATCATCAGAGCATCATCACATCGTCATCACATCGTCATCAAAGAATCTTCACAGCATCATCGCTATGTCATCATAGCATCATCATAATATTATCACAGCTTCATCACAGCGTCATAACAACATCATCACTGCATCATAACAGCATGATCAAAGCATCATCACAGCGTCATCAAAGCGTCATAACTGCAAAAACACTGCATCATCAAAGAACCATCACAGCATCATCACAGCGTCATAACAGCATCATCAGAGCATCATCACATCGTCATCACATCGTCATCAAAGAATCTTCACAGCATCATCGCTATGTCATCATAGCATCATCATAATATTATCACAGCTTCATCACAGCGTCATAACAACATCATCACTGCATCATCACAGCATCATCATTATTGCATCATGACTGCATCATTACAGCATCATCAGAGCAGAATCAGTGCGTCGTCACAGCATCATTACTGCATCACCACATCATCACTGTGTTATCGCAGCGTCATCACAGCATCATCACAACATCATCACAGAATCATCACAGCATCATTGCAGCATCATCACATCATCATCACAGCGTCATCACAACATCATCGTAGCATCATCATGCATCATCACAGCATCATTACTGCATCATCACAGCATCATCACAGCATCATCACTGCATCATCACTGAATAATCACAGCATCATCACTGCATCATCACGGCATCGTTACAGCATCGTCATATCATCATAACTGCATCATCACAACAACATAACAAAATCATCAAAGCATCATCACAGCATCATCACCGCGTCATCACAGCGTCATAACTGCATCGTCACTGCATCTAAACTGCATCATCACAAAATCATCACTGCATCACATCATAATCACAACATCATCAAAGCGTCATCACAGCATCATCACTGCGTTATCACAGCATCATCTCAGCATCATCACAGTATCATTACTGCTTATTCACTGCATCATCACAACATCATCACAGCGTCATTACAGTGTCATAAATGCATCATCACAGTGTCATCAAAGCGTCCTAACTGCATAATCACTGCATCATCGCAGCTTCATCACAGCATCATGACAGCGTCATCACAGCATCAAAAATGCATAATCACTTCATCCTCACATCATCATCATAGCATCATAGCTGCATAATCATAGAGTCATCACAGCATCATCACTACATCATCAAATTGTCATCACTGCATCATCACAGCATCATCATAGCATCATCACTGCATAATCACAGTGTCATAACAGCATCATTACAACACCATGACTACGTCATCACAGCATCACGACAGCGTCATTACAGTGTCATCACAGCATCATCACTGCATTATCACAACATCATCACAACATCATCACTGCGTCATCAGAGCGTCATCACTACATAATCACTTCTTACTCAGTGAATCATCACTGCATCATCACATCATCACAGCATCATCTCAGCATAATCACAGTATCATCACAGCGTCATCACTACATCATCAATGCATCATCACTGCATCATCACAGCATCATCACTGCATCATCACAGCATCATCAGAGCATCATCACAGCATCATCACAACATCATCACAGAGTCATCACAGCATCATCACTGCATAATCACTGCATCATCACAGCATCCTCACAGCATCAATACAGCGTCATCACAACGTCAACAATGAATCATTACAGCATCATCTCAGTATAGTCACAGCATAATCACTGCATAATCACTGCATCATCATATCGTCATCACTGCATCATCACAGCACCATCACAGCATCATTACTGCAGAATCACTGCATCATCACTACATCATCACAGCATAATTACTGCAGAATCACTGCATCATCACAGCATCCTCACAGCAACATCGCAGCATCATCACAGCATCATCGCATCATCATCACAACATCATCACAGTGTCATGACAGCATCATCACTGCATAATCACCGCATAATCACAGCATCATCACAGCATAATCACAGTATCATCACAGCGTCATCACTACATCATCACTGCATCATCACAGAATCATCACTGCGTCATCACAGCATCATCAGAGCATCATCACAGCATCATCAGAGCATCATCACAGCATCATCACATCATCATCTCAGCATCATTACTGCTTACTCACTGCATCATCATAGCATCATCACATCATCATCACAACATCATCAGTTTCATGTCAACATAATCACTGCATAATCACTGCATCATCACAGCATCCTCACAGCATCAACACAGCGTCATCACAGCGTCATCAATGCATCATTACAGCATCATCTCAGTATAGTCACAGAATTATTACAGCATAATCACTGCATCATCATATCATCACTGCATCATCACTGCATCATCACTGCATCATCACAGCACCATCACAGCATCATTACTTCAGAATCACTGCATCATCACAGCATCCTCACAGCAACATCGCAGCATCATCACAGCATCATCACACTGTCATGACAGCATCATCACTGCATAATCACTGCATAATCTCCGCATAATCACAGCATCATCACATCATCATCACAATATCATCACAGCGTCATCACTACACATCACTGCATCATCACTACATCATCACAGCATCATCACTTCGTCATCATCAGAGCATCATCACAGCATCATCACTGCATCCTCACTGCATCATGAGTGCATCATCATCACAGCATCATAACTGCATCATCAAAGCATCATCTCGGCATAATCACAATGTCATAAATACATCATCACTCCATCATCACAGCATTATCACATCATCATCACAACGTTTTCAGTGTCATCACAGCATCATAACAACGTCATCAAACTGTCATCACAGCATCATCACCAAATCATCACAGAATCATCACAGCATCATTACTGCATCATCACAGCATCTTTGCATCGTCATCAGAGCATCACCACTGCATCATCACATCATCATCTCAGCATCATCACAGCATCATTACTGCTTACTCACTGCATCATCACAGCGTCATGACAGTGTCATCACTGCATCATAACATCATAGCTTCATCATCAGAACATTATCACAGCATCATCACTGCATCATCACATCATCATTATAGCATCTTCACTGTCATCAATACATCATCACAGCATCATCACATCATTATCACAGCATCATCAGTGTCATCTCAGCATCATCACTGCATCATGACTGCATCATAGCAGCATAATCACAGCATCATCACAGAATCATCACAGCATCATCATAAGGTCATCACAGCATCATCACTACGTCATCAAATTGTAATCACAGCATCATCACAGTGTCCTCACTGAATCATCACTGCACCATCACTGCAACATCACAGCATCATCTCAGCATCATCATGGCATCATTACTGCATCATCACTGCTTACTCACTGCATCATCACAGCATCATCTCAGCATCATCACAGAATCATTTCTGCATAATCATTGCATTTTCACAGCGTCATCACAGTATCATCACTGCATCATCACAGTGTCATCACAGCATCATCAAAGCATCACGACAGCGTCATCTCACCATCACGACAGCGTCATCAAAGCATCATCACTGCATCATAACAACATCATCTCAGCATCATCACAGAATCATTTCTGCATAATCACTGCATCATCATAGTGTCATCACAGTATATTCACTGCATCATCACATCATCACAGTGTCATCACAGAATCATCACTGAATCATCCAAGCATCATCCAGGCATCATCACAGCACCACCAATGCATCATCACAGTATCATCACTGCATCATCACTGCATCATCACCGCATCATCACATCATCAACACTGCATCATTGCTGCATCATCACATCATTGTCACAGTATCATCAAAATATCATCACAGCATCATCACACCATCATAACAACATCATCACAGCGTCATCACAGTATCGTAAATGCATCATCACAGAATCATCACTGAATCATCATAGCATCTTCATATCATCATCACAATATCATCACAGCATCATCACTGCATCATCACAGCATCATCACTGCATAATCACTGCATCATCACCACATCATCACAGCATCATCACTGCATAATCACTGCATCATCACAGCATCATCACATCGTCATCAAAACATCATTACAAGTATCAACACAACATAATCACAGTGTCATCACAGCATCATCATTGCATCCTTACTGCATGATCACAGCATCTCCGCATCGTAATCACATCATCATCACTGACTCCTCACTGAATCATCACGGTACCATCACTGCATCATCAGAGCATAATCTGAGCATAATCTCAGCATAATCACAGCATCATCACAGCATCATTACTGCATCATCACAGCATCTTTGCATCGTCATCAGAGCATCACCACTGCATCATCACTACATCATCACATCATCATCACAGCATTTTAGCTACATAATCACAGAATCATCATAGCGTAACGACAGCATCATCACAGCGTCATCGTAACATCATGACTGTATCATCACAGCATCATCACAGCATCACCGCAGCGTCATCACTGCATCATCACAGCATCATCACGGCATCGTTACAGCATCGTTACAGCATCGTCATATCATCATAACTGCATCATCACAACAACATAACAAAACCATCAAAGCATCGTCACAGCATCATCACCGCGTCATCACAGCGTCATAACTGCATCGTCACTGCATCTAAACTGCATCATCACAAAATCATCACAGCTTCATCACTGCAGCATCACAGCATCATCAAAGCATCATCGCAGCATCATCACATCATCATCACTGCATCATCACAGAATCATTACTGTTTACTCACTGCGGCATCACAGCATTATCACGGTGTCATAACTGCATCGTCACTGCACCATTACTGCATCATCACAGTGTCATCTCAGCATCATCACAGCATCATTACTGCCTAATCATTGCATTATCACAACGTCATCACAGTATCATCAGTGCATCATCACAGCATCATTACTGCATCATCACATCATCATCACAGAATCACGATAGTGTCATCACAGCGTCATCACTGCATCATCACAGCGTCATCTCAGCATCATCAGAGACTCATCACAGCGTCATCACTGCATCATCACTGCATCACCACACTATCATCACAGCATCATCACAAAATTATAAGAGCGTCATCACAGCGTTATTACTGCATCATCACAGCATCAATAGAGCATCATCACAGCGTCATCACAGCGTTATCACAGCGTCATCACAGCATCACGACATCATCATCACAGCTTCACGACAGTGTCATGAGAGCGTCTTCACAGCATCATCACTACATCATCACAGCATCATCACTGCGTCATCAGAGCATCATCACAAAATCATCACAGCGTCATTACTGCATCATCACTGCATCATCACAGCGTCATCACCGCATCATCACTGCATTGTCACAACATCATGGCGTCATAATAACTGCATCATAACAGCATGATCAAAGCATCATCACAGCGTCATCACAGCGTCATAACTGCATAAACACTGCATCATCAAAGAACCATCACAGCATCATCACAGCGTCATAACAGCATCATCAGAGCATCATCACATCGTCATCACATCGTCATCAAAGAATCTTCACAGCATCATCGCTATGTCATCATAGCATCATCATAATATTATCACAGCTTCATCACAGCGTCATAACAACATCATCACTGCATCATCACAGCATCATCATTATTGCATCATGACTGCATCATTACAGCATCATCAGAGCAGAATCAGTGCGTCGTCACAGCATCATTACTGCATCACCACATCACCACTGTGTTATCGCAGCGTCATCACAGCATCATCACAACATCATCACAGAATCATCACAGCATCATTGCAGCATCATCACAGCGTCATCACAACATCATCGTAGCATCATCATGCATCATCACAGCATCATTACTGCATCATCACAGCATCATCACAGCATCATCACTGCATCATCACTGAATAATCACAGCATCATCACTGCATCATCACGGCATCGTTACAGCATCGTCATATCATCATAACTGCATCATCACAACAACATAACAAAATCATCAAAGCATCATCACAGCATCATCACCGCGTCATCACAGCGTCATAACTGCATCGTCACTGCATCTAAACTGCATCATCACAAAATCATCACTGCATCACATCATAATCACAACATCATCAAAGCGTCATCACAGCATCATCACTGCGTTATCACAGCATCATCTCAGCATCATCACAGTATCATTACTGCTTATTCACTGCATCATCACAACATCATCACAGCGTCATTACAGTGTCATAAATGCATCATCACAGTGTCATCAAAGCGTCCTAACTGCATAATCACTGCATCATCGCAGCTTCATCACAGCATCATGACAGCGTCATCACAGCATCAAAAATGCATAATCACTTCATCCTCACATCATCATCATAGCATCATAGCTGCATAATTTTAGAGTCATCACAGCATCATCACTACATCATCAAATTGTCATCACTGCATCATCACAGCATCATCATAGCATCATCACTGCATAATCACAGTGTCATAACAGCATCATTACAACACCATGACTACGTCATCACAGCATCACGACAGCGTCATTACAGTGTCATCACAGCATCATCACTGCATTATCACAACATCATCACAACATCATCACTGCGTCATCAGAGCGTCATCACTACATAATCACTTCTTACTCAGTGAATCATCACTGCATCATCACATCATCACAGCATCATCTCAGCATAATCACAGTATCATCACAGCGTCATCACTACATCATCAATGCATCATCACTGCATCATCACAGCATCATCACTGCATCATCACAGCATCATCAGAGCATCATCACAGCATCATCACAACATCATCACAGAGTCATCACAGCATCATCACTGCATAATCACTGCATCATCACAGCATCCTCACAGCATCAATACAGCGTCATCACAACGTCAACAATGCATCATTACAGCATCATCTCAGTATAGTCACAGCATAATCACTGCATAATCACTGCATCATCATATCGTCATCACTGCATCATCACTGCATCATCACAGCACCATCACAGCATCATTACTGCAGAATCACTGCATCATCACAGCATCATAGCTGCATAATCACAGCATCATCACATCATCATCGCATAGTCATCAGAGCGTCATCACTGCATCATCACAGCATCATCACAGCATCATTACTGCAGAATCACTGCATCATCACAGCATCCTCACAGCAACATCGCAGCATCATCACAGCATCATCGCATCATCATCACAGTGTCATGACAGCATCATCACTGCATAATCACCGCATAATCACAGCATCATCACAGCATAATCACAGTATCATCACAGCGTCATCACTACATCATCACTGCATCATCACAGAATCATCACTGCGTCATCACAGCATCATCAGAGCATCATCACAGCATCATCACAGCATAATCACAGTATCATCACAGCATCATCACTACATCATCACTGCATCATCACAGAATCATCACTGCGTCATCACAGCATCATCAGAGCATCATCACAGCATCATCACAGGATAATCACAGAATCATCACTGCGTCATCACAGCATCATCATAGCATCATCACATCATCATCACAACATCATCAGTTTCATGTCAGCATCATCACTGCATAATCACTGCATCATCACAGCATCCTCACAGCATCAACACAGCGTCATCACAGCGTCATCAATGCATCATTACAGCATCATCTCAGTATAGTCACAGAATTATTACAGCATAATCACTGCATCATCATATCATCACTGCATCATCACTGCATCATCACTGCATCATCACAGCACCATCACAGCATCATTACTTCAGAATCACTGCATCATCACAGCATCCTCACAGCAACATCGCAGCATCATCACAGCATCATCACACTGTCATGACAGCATCATCACTGCATAATCACTGCATAATCTCCGCATAATCACAGCATCATCACATCATCATCACAATATCATCACAGCGTCACCACTACACATCACTGCATCATCACTACATCATCACAGCATCATCACTTCGTCATCATCAGAGCATCATCACAGCATCATCACTGCATCCTCACTGCATCATGAGTGCATCATCATCACAGCATCATAACTGCATCATCAAAGCATCATCTCGGCATAATCACAATGTCATAAATACATCATCACTCCATCATCACAGCATTATCACATCATCATCACAACGTTTTCAGTGTCATCACAGCATCATAACAACGTCATCAAACTGTCATCACAGCATCATCACCAAATCATCACAGAATCATCACAGCATCATTACTGCATCATCACAGCATCTTTGCATCGTCATCAGAGCATCACCACTGCATCATCACATCATCATCTCAGCATCATCACAGCATCATTACTGCTTACTCACTGCATCATCACAGCGTCATGACAGTGTCATCACTGCATCATAACATCATAGCTTCATCATCAGAACATTATCACAGCATCATCACTGCATCATCACATCATCATTATAGCATCTTCACTGTCATCAATACATCATCACAGCATCATCATAAGGTCATCACAGCATCATCAGTGTCATCTCAGCATCATCACTGCATCATGACTGCATCATAGCAGCATAATCACAGCATCATCACAGAATCATCACAACATCATCATAAGGTCATCACAGCATCATCACTACGTCATCAAATTGTAATCACAGCATCATCACAGTGTCCTCACTGAATCATCACTGCACCATCACTGCACCATCACAGCATCATCTCAGCATCATCATGGCATCATTACTGCATCATCACTGCTTACTCACTGCATCATCACAGCATCATCTCAGCATCATCACAGAATCATTTCTGCATAATCATTGCATTTTCACAGCGTCATCACAGTATCATCACTGCATCATCACAGTGTCATCACAGCATCATCAAAGCATCACGACAGCGTCATCTCACCATCACGACAGCGTCATCAAAGCATCATCACTGCATCATAACAACATCATCTCAGCATCATCACAGAATCATTTCTGCATAATCACTGCATCATCATAGTGTCATCACAGTATATTCACTGCATCATCACATCATCACAGTGTCATCACAGTATATTCACTGCATCATCACATCATCACAGTGTCATCACAGAATCATCACTGAATCATCCAAGCATCATCCAAGCATCATCACAGCACCACCAATGCATCATCACAGTATCATCACTGCATAATCACTGCATCATCACCGCATCATCACTGCATCATCAACACTGCATCATTGCTGCATCATCACATCATTGTCACAGTATCATCAAAATATCATCACAGCATCATCACACCATCATAACAACATCATCACAGCGTCATCACAGTATCGTAAATGCATCATCACAGAATCATCACTGAATCATCATAGCATCTTCATATCATCATCACAATATCATCACAGCATCATCACTGCATCATCACAGCATCATCACTGCATAATCACTGCATCATCACCACATCATCACAGCATCATCACTGCATAATCACTGCATCATCACAGCATCATCACATCGTCATCAAAACATCATTACAAGTATCAACACAACATAATCACAGTGTCATCACAGCATCATCATTGCATCCTTACTGCATGATCACAGCATCTCCGCATCGTAATCACATCATCATCACTGACTCCTCACTGAATCATCACTGTACCATCACTGCATCATCAGAGCATAATCTGAGCATAATCTCAGCATAATCACAGCATCATCACAGAATCATCACAGCATCATTACTGCATCATCACAGCATCTTTGCATCGTCATCAGAGCATCACCACTGCATCATCACTACATCATCACATCATCATCACAGCATTTTAGCTACATAATCACAGAATCATCATAGCGTAACGACAGCATCATCACAACATCATTACAGCATCATCACAGCGTCATCGTAACATCATGACTGTATCATCACAGCATCATCACAGCATCACCGCAGCGTCATCACTGCATCATCACAGCATCATCACGGCATCGTTACAGCATCGTCATATCATCATAACTGCATCATCACAACAACATAACAAAACCATCAAAGCATCGTCACAGCATCATCACCGCGTCATCACAGCGTCATAACTGCATCGTCACTGCATCTAAACTGCATCATCACAAAATCATCACAGCTTCATCACTGCAGCATCACAGCATCATCAAAGCATCATCGCAGCATCATCACATCATCATCACTGCATCATCACAGAATCATTACTGTTTACTCACTGCGGCATCACAGCATTATCACGGTGTCATAACTGCATCATCACTGCACCATTACTGCATCATCACAGTGTCATCTCAGCATCATCACAGCATCATTACTGCCTAATCATTGCATTATCACAACGTCATCACAGTATCATCAGTGCATCATCACAGCATCATTACTGCATCATCACATCATCATCACAGAATCACGATAGTGTCATCACAGCGTCATCACTGCATCATCACAGCGTCATCTCAGCATCATCAGAGACTCATCACAGCGTCATCACTGCATCATCACTGCATCACCACAGTATCATCACAGCATCATCACAAAATTATAAGAGCGTCATCACAGCGTTATTACTGCATCATCACAGCATCAATAGAGCATCATCACAGCGTCATCACAGCGTTATCACAGCGTCATCACAGCATCACGACATCATCATCACAGCTTCACGACAGTGTCATGAGAGCGTCTTCACAGCATCATCACTACATCATCACAGCATCATCACTGCGTCATCAGAGCATCATCACAAAATCATCACAGCGTCATTACTGCATCATCACTGCATCATCACAGCGTCATCACCGCATCATCACTGCATTGTCACAACATCATGGCGTCATAATAACTGCATCATAACAGCATGATCAAAGCATCATCACAGCGTCATCACAGCGTCATAACTGCATAAACACTGCATCATCAAAGAACCATCACAGCATCATCACAGCGTCATAACAGCATCATCAGAGCATCATCACATCGTCATCACATCGTCATCAAAGAATCTTCACAGCATCATCGCTATGTCATCATAGCATCATCATATTATCACAGCTTCATCACAGCGTCATAACAACATCATCACTGCATCATCACAGCATCATCATTATTGCATCATGACTGCATCATTACAGCATCATCAGAGCAGAATCAGTGCGTCGTCACAGCATCATTACTGCATCACCACATCATCACTGTGTTATCGCAGCGTCATCACAGCATCATCACAACATCATCACAGAATCATCACAGCATCATTGCAGCATCATCACATCATCATCACAGCGTCATCACAACATCATCGTAGCATCATCATGCATCATCACAGCATCATTACTGCATCATCACAGCATCATCACAGCATCATCACTGCATCACATCATAATCACAACATCATCAAAGCGTCATCACAGCATCATCACTGCGTTATCACAGCATCATCTCAGCATCATCACAGTATCATTACTGCTTATTCACTGCATCATCACAACATCATCACAGCGTCATTACAGTGTCATAAATGCATCATCACAGTGTCATCAAAGCGTCCTAACTGCATAATCACTGCATCATCGCAGCTTCATCACAGCATCATGACAGCGTCATCACAGCATCAAAAATGCATAATCACTTCATCCTCACATCATCATCATAGCATCATAGCTGCATAATTTTAGAGTCATCACAGCATCATCACTACATCATCAAATTGTCATCACTGCATCATCACAGCATCATCATAGCATCATCACTGCATAATCACAGTGTCATAACAGCATCATTACAACACCATGACTACGTCATCACAGCATCACGACAGCGTCATTACAGTGTCATCACAGCATCATCACTGCATTATCACAACATCATCACAACATCATCACTGCGTCATCAGAGCGTCATCACTACATAATCACTTCTTACTCAGTGAATCATCACTGCATCATCACATCATCACAGCATCATCTCAGCATAATCACAGTATCATCACAGCGTCATCACTACATCATCAATGCATCATCACTGCATCATCACAGCATCATCACTGCATCATCACAGCATCATCAGAGCATCATCACAGCATCATCACAACATCATCACAGAGTCATCACAGCATCATCACTGCATAATCACTGCATCATCACAGCATCCTCACAGCATCAATACAGCGTCATCACAACGTCAACAATGCATCATTACAGCATCATCTCAGTATAGTCACAGCATAATCACTGCATAATCACTGCATCATCATATCGTCATCACTGCATCATCACTGCATCATCATAGCACCATCACAGGATCATTACTGCAGAATCACTGCATCATCACAGCATCATAGCTGCATAATCACAGCATCATCACATCATCATCGCATAGTCATCAGAGCGTCATCACTGCATCATCACAGCATCATCACAGCATCATTACTGCAGAATCACTGCATCATCACAGCATCCTCACAGCAACATCGCAGCATCATCACAGCATCATCGCATCATCATCACAGTGTCATGACAGCATCATCACTGCATAATCACCGCATAATCACAGCATCATCACAGCATAATCACAGTATCATCACAGCGTCATCACTACATCATCACTGCATCATCACAGAATCATCACTGCGTCATCACAGCATCATCAGAGCATCATCACAGCATCATCACAGCATAATCACAGTATCATCACAGCATCATCACTACATCATCACTGCATCATCACAGAATCATCACTGCGTCATCACAGCATCATCAGAGCATCATCACAGCATCACAGAATCATCATCTCAGCATCATTACTGCTTACTCACTGCATCATCATAGCATCATCACATCATCATCACAACATCATCAGTTTCATGTCAGCATCATCACTGCATAATCACTGCATCATCACAGCATCCTCACAGCATCAACACAGCGTCATCAGAGCGTCATCAATGCATCATTACAGCATCATCTCAGTATAGTCACAGAATTATTACAGCATCATCACTGCATCATCATATCATCACTGCATCATCACTGCATCATCACTGCATCATCACAGCACCATCACAGCATCATTACTTCAGAATCACTGCATCATCACAGCATCCTCACAGCAACATCGCAGCATCATCACAGCATCATCACACTGTCATGACAGCATCATCACTGCATAATCACTGCATAATCTCCGCATAATCACAGCATCATCACATCATCATCACAATATCATCACAGCGTCATCACTACACATCACTGCATCATCACTACATCATCACAGCATCATCACTTCGTCATCATCAGAGCATCATCACAGCATCATCACTGCATCCTCACTGCATCATGAGTGCATCATCATCACAGCATCATAACTGCATCATCAAAGCATCATCTCGGCATAATCACAATGTCATAAATACATCATCACTCCATCATCACAGCATTATCACATCATCATCACAACGTTTTCAGTGTCATCACAGCATCATAACAACGTCATCAAACTGTCATCACAGCATCATCACCAAATCATCACAGAATCATCACAGCATCATTACTGCATCATCACAGCATCTTTGCATCGTCATCAGAGCATCACCACTGCATCATCACATCATCATCTCAGCATCATCACAGCATCATTACTGCTTACTCACTGCATCATCACAGCGTCATGACAGTGTCATCACTGCATCATAACATCATAGCTTCATCATCAGAACATTATCACAGCATCATCACTGCATCATCACATCATCATTATAGCATCTTCACTGTCATCAATACATCATCACAGCATCATCATAAGGTCATCACAGCATCATCAGTGTCATCTCAGCATCATCACTGCATCATGACTGCATCATAGCAGCATAATCACAGCATCATCACAGAATCATCACAACATCATCATAAGGTCATCACAGCATCATCACTACGTCATCAAATTGTAATCACAGCATCATCACAGTGTCCTCACTGAATCATCACTGCACCATCACTGCGCCATCACAGCATCATCTCAGCATCATCATGGCATCATTACTGCATCATCACTGCTTACTCACTGCATCATCACAGCATCATCTCAGCATCATCACAGAATCATTTCTGCATAATCATTGCATTTTCACAGCGTCATCACAGTATCATCACTGCATCATCACAGTGTCATCACAGCATCATCAAAGCATCACGACAGCGTCATCTCACCATCACGACAGCGTCATCAAAGCATCATCACTGCATCATAACAACATCATCTCAGCATCATCACAGAATCATTTCTGCATAATCACTGCATCATCATAGTGTCATCACAGTATATTCACTGCATCATCACATCATCACAGTGTCATCACAGAATCATCACTGAATCATCCAAGCATCATCCAAGCATCATCACAGCACCACCAATGCATCATCACAGTATCATCACTGCATAATCACTGCATCATCACCGCATCATCACATCATCAACACTGCATCATTGCTGCATCATCACATCATTGTCACAGTATCATCAAAATATCATCACAGCATCATCACACCATCATAACATCATCATCACAGCGTCATCACAGTATCGTAAATGCATCATCACTGAATCATCATAGCATCTTCATATCATCATCACAATATCATCACAGCATCATCACTGCATCATCACAGCATCATCACTGCATAATCACTGCATCATCACCACATCATCACAGCATCATCACTGCATAATCACTGCATCATCACAGTTTCATCACATCGTCATCAAAACATCATTACAAGTATCAACACAACATAATCACAGTGTCATCACAGCATCATCATTGCATCCTTACTGCATGATCACAGCATCTCCGCATCGTAATCACATCATCATCACTGACTCCTCACTGAATCATCACTGTACCATCACTGCATCATCAGAGCATAATCTGAGCATAATCTCAGCATAATCACAGCATCATCACAGAATCATCACAGCATCATTACTGCATCATCACAGCATCTTTGCATCGTCATCAGAGCATCACCACTGCATCATCACTACATCATCACATCATCATCACAGCATTTTAGCTACATAATCACAGAATCATCATAGCGTAACGACAGCATCATCACATCATTACAGCATCATCACAGCGTCATCGTAACATCATGACTGTATCATCACAGCATCATCACAGCATCACCGCAGCGTCATCACTGCATCATCACAGCATCATCACGGCATCGTTACAGCATCGTCATATCATCATAACTGCATCATCACAACAACATAACAAAACCATCAAAGCATCGTCACAGCATCATCACCGCGTCATCACAGCGTCATAACTGCATCGTCACTGCATCTAAACTGCATCATCACAAAATCATCACAGCTTCATCACTGCAGCATCACAGCATCATCAAAGCATCATCGCAGCATCATCACATCATCATCACTGCATCATCACAGAATCATTACTGTTTACTCACTGCGGCATCACAGCATTATCACGGTGTCATAACTGCATCATCACTGCACCATTACTGCATCATCACAGTGTCATCTCAGCATCATCACAGCATCATTACTGCCTAATCATTGCATTATCACAACGTCATCACAGTATCATCAGTGCATCATCACAGCATCATTACTGCATCATCACATCATCATCACAGAATCACGATAGTGTCATCACAGCGTCATCACTGCATCATCACAGCGTCATCTCAGCATCATCAGAGACTCATCACAGCGTCATCACTGCATCATCACTGCATCACCACGGTATCATCACAGCATCATCACAAAATTATAAGAGCGTCATCACAGCGTTATTACTGCATCATCACAGCATCAATAGAGCATCATCACAGCGTCATCACAGCGTTATCACAGCGTCATCACAGCATCATCACAGCATCACGACATCATCATCACAGCTTCACGACAGTGTCATGAGAGCTTCTTCACAGCATCATCACTACATCATCACAGCATCATCACTGCGTCATCAGAGCATCATCACAAAATCATCACAGCGTCATTACTGCATCATCACTGCATCATCACAGCGTCATCACCGCATCATCACTGCATTGTCACAACATCATGGCGTCATAATAACTGCATCATAACAGCATGATCAAAGCATCATCACAGCGTCATCACAGCGTCATAACTGCATAAACACTGCATCATCAAAGAACCATCACAGCATCATCACAGCGTCATAACAGCATCATCAGAGCATCATCACATCGTCATCACATCGTCATCAAAGAATCTTCACAGCATCATCGCTATGTCATCATAGCATCATCATAATATTATCACAGCTTCATCACAGCGTCATAACAACATCATCACTGCATCATCACAGCATCATCATTATTGCATCATGACTGCATCATTACAGCATCATCAGAGCAGAATCAGTGCGTCGTCACAGCATCATTACTGCATCACCACATCACCACTGTGTTATCGCAGCGTCATCACAGCATCATCACAACATCATCACAGAATCATCACAGCATCATTGCAGCATCATCACATCATCATCACAGCGTCATCACAACATCATCGTAGCATCATCATGCATCATCACAGCATCATTACTGCATCATCACAGCATCATCACAGCATCATCACTGCATCATCACTGAATAATCACAGCATCATCACTGCATCATCACGGCATCGTTACAGCATCGTCATATCATCATAACTGCATCATCACAACAACATAACAAAATCATCAAAGCATCATCACAGCATCATCACCGCGTCATCACAGCGTCATAACTGCATCATCACTGCATCTAAACTGCATCATCAAAAAATCATCACTGCATCACATCATAATCACAAGCGTCATCACAGCATCATCACTGCGTTATCACAGCATCATCTCAGCATCATCACAGTATCATTACTGCTTATTCACTGCATCATCACAACATCATCACAGCGTCATTACAGTGTCATAAATGCATCATCACAGTGTCATCAAAGCGTCCTAACTGCATAATCACTGCATCATCGCAGCTTCATCACAGCATCATGACAGCGTCATCACAGCATCAAAAATGCATAATCACTTCATCCTCACATCATCACCATAGCATCATAGCTGCATAATCATAGAGTCATCACAGCATCATCACTACATCATCAAATTGTCATCACTGTATCATCACAGCATCATCATAGCATCATCACTGCATAATCACAGTGTCATAACAGCATCATTACAACACCATGACTACGTCATCACAGCATCACTACAGCGTCATTACAGTGTCATCACAGCATCATCACTGCATTATCACAACATCATCACAACATCATCACTGCGTCATCAGAGCGTCATCACTACATAATCACTTCTTACTCAGTGAATCATCACTGCATCATCACATCATCACAGCATCATCTCAGCATAATCACAGTATCATCACAGCGTCATCACTACATCATCAATGCATCATCACTGCATCATCACAGCATCATCACTGCATCATCACTGCATCATCACAGCATCATCACAGCATCATCACAACATCATCACAGAGTCATCACAGCATCATCACTGCATAATCACTGCATCATCACAGCATCCTCACAGCATCAATACAGCGTCATCACAACGTCAACAATGAATAATTACAGCATCATCTCAGTATAGTCACAGCATAATCACTGCATAATCACTGCATCATCATATCGTCATCACTGCATCATCACTGCATCATCACAGCACCATCACAGCATCATTACTGCAGAATCACTGCATCATCACAGCATCATAGCTGCATAATCACAGCATCATCACATCATCATCGCATAGTCATCACAGCGTCATCACTGCATCATCACAGCATCATCACAGCATCATTACTGCAGAATCACTGCATCATCACAGCATCCTCACAGCAACATCGCAGCATCATCACAGCATCATCGCATCATCATCACAGTGTCATGACAGCATCATCACTGCATAATCACAGCATCATCACAGCATAATCACAGTATCATCACAGCGTCATCACTACATCATCACTGCATCATCACAGAATCATCACTGCGTCATCACAGCATCATCAGAGCATCATCACAGCATCATCACAGCATAATCACAGAATCATCACTGCGTCATCACAGCATCATCATAGCATCATCACATCATCATCACAACATCATCAGTTTCATGTCAGCATCATCACTGCATAATCACTGCATCATCACAGCATCCTCACAGCATCAACACAGCGTCATCAGAGCGTCATCAATGCATCATTACAGCATCATCTCAGTATAGTCACAGAATTATTACAGCATAATCACTGCATCATCATATCATCACTGCATCATCACTGCATCATCACTGCATCATCACAGCACCATCACAGCATCATTACTTCAGAATCACTGCATCATCACAGCATCCTCACAGCAACATCGCAGCATCATCACAGCATCATCACACTGTCATGACAGCATCATCACTGCATAATCACTGCATAATCTCCGCATAATCACAGCATCATCACATCATCATCACAATATCATCACAGCGTCATCACTACACATCACTGCATCATCACTACATCATCACAGCATCATCGCTTCGTCATCATCAGAGCATCATCACAGCATCCTCACTGCATCATGAGTGCATCATCATCACAGCATCATAACTGCATCATCAAAGCATCATCTCGGCATAATCACAATGTCATAAATACATCATCACTCCATCATCACAGCATTATCACATCATCATCACAACGTTTTCAGTGTCATCACAGCATCATAACAACGTCATCAAACTGTCATCACAGCATCATCACCAAATCATCACAGAATCATCACAGCATCATTACTGCATCATCACAGCATCTTTGCATCGTCATCAGAGCATCACAACTGCATCATCACATCATCATCTCAGCATCATCACAGCATCATTACTGCTTACTCACTGCATCATCACAGCGTCATGACAGTGTCATCACTGCATCATAACATCATAGCTTCATCATCAGAACATTATCACAGCATCATCACTGCATCATCACATCATCATTATAGCATCTTCACTGTCATCAATACATCATCACAGCATCATCATAAGGTCATCACAGCATCATCAGTGTCATCTCAGCATCATCACTGCATCATGACTGCATCATAGCAGCATAATCACAGCATCATCACAGAATCATCACAGCATCATCATAAGGTCATCACAGCATCATCACTACGTCATCAGATTGTAATCACAGCATCATCACAGTGTCCTCACTGAATCATCACTGCACCATCACTGCAACATCACAGCATCATCTCAGCATCATCATGGCATCATTACTGCATCATCACTGCTTACTCACTGCATCATCACAGCATCATCTCAGCATCATCACAGAATCATTTCTGCATAATCATTGCATTTTCACAGTGTCATCACAGTATCATCACTGCATCATCACAGTGTCATCACAGCATCATCAAAGCATCACGACAGCGTCATCTCACCATCACGACAGCGTCATCAAAGTATCATCACTGCATCATAACAACATCATCTCAGCATCATCACAGAATCATTTCTGCATAATCACTGCATCATCATAGTGTCATCACAGTATATTCACTGCATCATCACATCATCACAGTGTCATCACAGAATCATCACTGAATCATCCAAGCATCATCCAAGCATCATCACAGCACCACCAATGCATCATCACAGTATCATCACTGCATAATCACTGCATCATCACCGCATCATCACTGCATCATCACCGCATCATCACATCATCAACACTGCATCATTGCTGCATCATCACATCATTGTCACAGTATCATCAAAATATCATCACAGCATCATCACACCATCATAACAACATCATCACAGCGTCATCACAGTATCGTAAATGCATCATCACAGAATCATCACTGAATCATCATAGCATCTTCATATCATCATCACAATATCATCACAGCATCATCACTGCATCATCACAGCATCATCACTGCATAATCACTGCATCATCACCACATCATCACAGCATCATCACTGCATAATCACTGCATCATCACAGCATCATCACATCGTCATCAAAACATCATTACAAGTATCAACACAACATAATCACAGTGTCATCACAGCATCATCATTGCATCCTTACTGCATGATCACAGCATCTCCGCATCGTAATCACATCATCATCACTGACTCCTCACTGAATCATCACTGTACCATCACTGCATCATCAGAGCATAATCTGAGCATAATCTCAGCATAATCACAGCATCATCACAGAATCATCACAGCATCATTACTGCATCATCACAGCATCTTTGCATCGTCATCAGAGCATCACCACTGCATCATCACTACATCATCACATCATCATCACAGCATTTTAGCTACATAATCACAGAATCATCATAGCGTAACGACAGCATCATCACAACATCATTACAGCATCATCACAGCGTCATCGTAACATCATGACTGTATCATCACAGCATCATCACAGCATCACCGCAGCGTCATCACTGCATCATCACAGCATCATCACAGCATCATCACGGCATCGTTACAGCATCGTCATATCATCATAACTGCATCATCACAACAACATAACAAAATCATCAAAGCATCGTCACAGCATCATCACCGCGTCATCACAGCATCATAACTGCATCGTCACTGCATCTAAACTGCATCATCACAAAATTATCACAGCTTCATCACTGCAGCATCACAGCATCATCAAAGCATCATCGCAGCATCATCACATCATCATCACTGCATCATCACAGAATCATTACTGTTTACTCACTGCGGCATCACAGCATTATCACGGTGTCATAACTGCATCATCACTGCACCATTACTGCATCATCACAGTGTCATCTCAGCATCATCACAGCATCATTACTGCCTAATCATTGCATTATCACAACGTCATCACAGTATCATCAGTGCATCATCACAGCATCATTACTGCATCATCACATCATCATCACAGAATCACGATAGTGTCATCACAGCGTCATCACTGCATCATCACAGCGTCATCTCAGCATCATCAGAGACTCATCACAGCGTCATCACTGCATCATCACTGCATCACCACACTATCATCACAGCATCATCACAAAATTAAAAGAGCGTCATCACAGCGTTATTACTGCATCATCACAGCATCAATAGAGCATCATCACAGCGTCATCACAGCGTTATCACAGCGTCATCACAGCATCACGACATCATCATCACAGCTTCACGACATCATCATCACAGCTTCACGACAGTGTCATGAGAGCGTCTTCACAGCATCATCACTACATCATCACAACATCATCACTGCGTCATCAGAGCATCATCACAAAATCATCACAGCGTCATTACTGCATCATCACTGCATCATCACAACGTCATCACCGCATCATCACTGCATTGTCACAACATCATGGCGTCATAATAACTGCATCATAACAGCATGATCAAAGCATCATCACAGCGTCATCACAGCGTCATAACTGCATAAACACTGCATCATCAAAGAACCATCACAGCATCATCACAGCGTCATAACAGCATCATCAGAGCATCATCACATCGTCATCACATCGTCATCAAAGAATCTTCACAGCATCATCGCTATGTCATCATAGCATCATCATAATATTATCACAGCTTCATCACAGCGTCATAACAACATCATCACTGCATCATCACAGCATCATCATTATTGCATCATGACTGCATCATTACAGCATCATCAGAGCAGAATCAGTGCGTCGTCACAGCATCATTACTGCATCACCACATCACCACTGTGTTATCGCAGCGTCATCACAGCATCATCACAACATCATCACAGAATCATCACAGCATCATTGCAGCATCATCACATCATCATCACAGCGTCATCACAACATCATCGTAGCATCATCATGCATCATCACAGCATCATTACTGCATCATCACAGCATCATCACAGCATCATCACTGCATCATCACTGAATAATCACAGCATCATCACTGCATCATCACGGCATCGTTACAGCATCGTCATATCATCATAACTGCATCATCACAACAACATAACAAAATCATCAAAGCATCATCACAGCATCATCACCGCGTCATCACAGCGTCATAACTGCATCATCACTGCATCTAAACTGCATCATCAAAAAATCATCACTGCATCACATCATAATCACAAGCGTCATCACAGCATCATCACTGCGTTATCACAGCATCATCTCAGCATCATCACAGTATCATTACTGCTTATTCACTGCATCATCACAACATCATCACAGCGTCATTACAGTGTCATAAATGCATCATCACAGTGTCATCAAAGCGTCCTAACTGCATAATCACTGCATCATCGCAGCTTCATCACAGCATCATGACAGCGTCATCACAGCATCAAAAATGCATAATCACTTCATCCTCACATCATCACCATAGCATCATAGCTGCATAATCATAGAGTCATCACAGCATCATCACTACATCATCAAATTGTCATCACTGTATCATCACAGCATCATCATAGCATCATCACTGCATAATCACAGTGTCATAACAGCATCATTACAACACCATGACTACGTCATCACAGCATCACGACAGCGTCATTACAGTGTCATCACAGCATCATCACTGCATTATCACAACATCATCACAACATCATCACTGCGTCATCAGAGCGTCATCACTACATAATCACTTCTTACTCAGTGAATCATCACTGCATCATCACATCATCACAGCATCATCTCAGCATAATCACAGTATCATCACAGCGTCATCACTACATCATCAATGCATCATCACTGCATCATCACAGCATCATCACTGCATCATCACTGCATCATCACAGCATCATCACAGCATCATCACAACATCATCACAGAGTCATCACAGCATCATCACTGCATAATCACTGCATCATCACAGCATCCTCACAGCATCAATACAGCGTCATCACAACGTCAACAATGAATCATTACAGCATCATCTCAGTATAGTCACAGCATAATCACTGCATAATCACTGCATCATCATATCGTCATCACTGCATCATCACTGCATCATCACAGCACCATCACAGCATCATTACTGCAGAATCACTGCATCATCACAGCATCATAGCTGCATAATCACAGCATCATCACATCATCATCGCATAGTCATCAGAGCGTCATCACTGCATCATCACAGCATCATCACAGCATCATTACTGCAGAATCACTGCATCATCACAGCATCCTCACAGCAACATCGCAGCATCATCACAGCATCATCGCATCATCATCACAGTGTCATGACAGCATCATCACTGCATAATCACCGCATAATCACAGCATCATCACAGCATAATCACAGTATCATCACAGCGTCATCACTACATCATCACTGCATCATCACAGAATCATCACTGCGTCATCACAGCATCATCAGAGCATCATCACAGCATCATCACAGCATAATCACAGAATCATCACTGCGTCATCACAGCATCATCATAGCATCATCACATCATCATCACAACATCATCAGTTTCATGTCAGCATCATCACTGCATAATCACTGCATCATCACAGCATCCTCACAGCATCAACACAGCGTCATCAGAGCGTCATCAATGCATCATTACAGCATCATCTCAGTATAGTCACAGAATTATTACAGCATAATCACTGCATCATCATATCATCACTGCATCATCACTGCATCATCACTGCATCATCACAGCACCATCACAGCATCATTACTTCAGAATCACTGCATCATCACAGCATCCTCACAGCAACATCGCAGCATCATCACAGCATCATCACACTGTCATGACAGCATCATCACTGCATAATCACTGCATAATCTCCGCATAATCACAGCATCATCACATCATCATCACAATATCATCACAGCGTCATCACTACACATCACTGCATCATCACTACATCATCACAGCATCATCGCTTCGTCATCATCAGAGCATCATCACAGCATCCTCACTGCATCATGAGTGCATCATCATCACAGCATCATAACTGCATCATCAAAGCATCATCTCGGCATAATCACAATGTCATAAATACATCATCACTCCATCATCACAGCATTATCACATCATCATCACAACGTTTTCAGTGTCATCACAGCATCATAACAACGTCATCAAACTGTCATCACAGCATCATCACCAAATCATCACAGAATCATCACAGCATCATTACTGCATCATCACAGCATCTTTGCATCGTCATCAGAGCATCACAACTGCATCATCACATCATCATCTCAGCATCATCACAGCATCATTACTGCTTACTCATTGCATCATCACAGCGTCATGACAGTGTCATCACTGCATCATAACATCATAGCTTCATCATCAGAACATTATCACAGCATCATCACTGCATCATCACATCATCATTATAGCATCTTCACTGTCATCAATACATCATCACAGCATCATCACATCATTATCACAGCATCATCAGTGTCATCTCAGCATCATCACTGCATCATGACTGCATCATAGCAGCATAATCACAGCATCATCACAGAATCATCACAGCATCATCATAAGGTCATCACAGCATCATCACTACGTCATCAGATTGTAATCACAGCATCATCACAGTGTCCTCACTGAATCATCACTGCACCATCACTGCAACATCACAGCATCATCTCAGCATCATCATGGCATCATTACTGCATCATCACTGCTTACTCACTGCATCATCACAGCATCATCTCAGCATCATCACAGAATCATTTCTGCATAATCATTGCATTTTCACAGCGTCATCACAGTATCATCACTGCATCATCACAGTGTCATCACAGCATCATCAAAGCATCACGACAGCGTCATCTCACCATCACGACAGCGTCATCAAAGCATCATCACTGCATCATAACAACATCATCTCAGCATCATCACAGAATCATTTCTGCATAATCACTGCATCATCATAGTGTCATCACAGTATATTCACTGCATCATCACATCATCACAGTGTCATCACAGAATCATCACTGAATCATCCAAGCATCATCCAAGCATCATCACAGCACCACCAATGCATCATCACAGTATCATCACTGCATAATCACTGCATCATCACCGCATCATCACTGCATCATCACCGCATCATCACATCATCAACACTGCATCATTGCTGCATCATCACATCATTGTCACAGTATCATCAAAATATCATCACAGCATCATCACACCATCATAACAACATCATCACAGCGTCATCACAGTATCGTAAATGCATCATCACAGAATCATCACTGAATCATCATAGCATCTTCATATCATCATCACAATATCATCACAGCATCATCACTGCATCATCACAGCATCATCACTGCATAATCACTGCATCATCACCACATCATCACAGCATCATCACTGCATAATCACTGCATCATCACAGCATCATCACATCGTCATCAAAACATCATTACAAGTATCAACACAACATAATCACAGTGTCATCACAGCATCATCATTGCATCCTTACTGCATGATCACAGCATCTCCGCATCGTAATCACATCATCATCACTGACTCCTCACTGAATCATCACTGTACCATCACTGCATCATCAGAGCATAATCTGAGCATAATCTCAGCATAATCACAGCATCATCACAGAATCATCACAGCATCATTACTGCATCATCACAGCATCTTTGCATCGTCATCAGAGCATCACCACTGCATCATCACTACATCATCACATCATCATCACAGCATTTTAGCTACATAATCACAGAATCATCATAGCGTAACGACAGCATCATCACAACATCATTACAGCATCATCACAGCGTCATCGTAACATCATGACTGTATCATCACAGCATCATCACAGCATCACCGCAGCGTCATCACTGCATCATCACAGCATCATCACAGCATCATCACGGCATCGTTACAGCATCGTCATATCATCATAACTGCATCATCACAACAACATAACAAAATCATCAAAGCATCGTCACAGCATCATCACCGCGTCATCACAGCATCATAACTGCATCGTCACTGCATCTAAACTGCATCATCACAAAATTATCACAGCTTCATCACTGCAGCATCACAGCATCATCAAAGCATCATCGCAGCATCATCACATCATCATCACTGCATCATCACAGTGTCATCACAGCATCATCAAAGCATCACGACAGCGTCATCTCACCATCACGACAGCGTCATCAAAGCATCATCACTGCATCATAACAACATCATCTCAGCATCATCACAGAATCATTTCTGCATAATCACTGCATCATCATAGTGTCATCACAGTATATTCACTGCATCATCACATCATCACAGTGTCATCACAGAATCATCACTGAATCATCCAAGCATCATCCAAGCATCATCACAGCACCACCAATGCATCATCACAGTATCATCACTGCATAATCACTGCATCATCACCGCATCATCACTGCATCATCACCGCATCATCACATCATCAACACTGCATCATTGCTGCATCATCACATCATTGTCACAGTATCATCAAAATATCATCACAGCATCATCACACCATCATAACAACATCATCACAGCGTCATCACAGTATCGTAAATGCATCATCACAGAATCATCACTGAATCATCATAGCATCTTCATATCATCATCACAATATCATCACAGCATCATCACTGCATCATCACAGCATCATCACTGCATAATCACTGCATCATCACCACATCATCACAGCATCATCACTGCATAATCACTGCATCATCACAGCATCATCACATCGTCATCAAAACATCATTACAAGTATCAACACAACATAATCACAGTGTCATCACAGCATCATCATTGCATCCTTACTGCATGATCACAGCATCTCCGCATCGTAATCACATCATCATCACTGACTCCTCACTGAATCATCACTGTACCATCACTGCATCATCAGAGCATAATCTGAGCATAATCTCAGCATAATCACAGCATCATCACAGAATCATCACAGCATCATTACTGCATCATCACAGCATCTTTGCATCGTCATCAGAGCATCACCACTGCATCATCACTACATCATCACATCATCATCACAGCATTTTAGCTACATAATCACAGAATCATCATAGCGTAACGACAGCATCATCACAACATCATTACAGCATCATCACAGCGTCATCGTAACATCATGACTGTATCATCACAGCATCATCACAGCATCACCGCAGCGTCATCACTGCATCATCACAGCATCATCACAGCATCATCACGGCATCGTTACAGCATCGTCATATCATCATAACTGCATCATCACAACAACATAACAAAATCATCAAAGCATCGTCACAGCATCATCACCGCGTCATCACAGCATCATAACTGCATCGTCACTGCATCTAAACTGCATCATCACAAAATTATCACAGCTTCATCACTGCAGCATCACAGCATCATCAAAGCATCATCGTAGCATCATCATGCATCATCACAGCATCATTACTGCATCATCACAGCATCATCACAGCATCACCACTGCATCATCACTGAATAATCACAGCATCATCACTGCATCATCACGGCATCGTTACAGCATCGTCATATCATCATAACTGCATCATCACAACAACATAACAAAATCATCAAAGCATCATCACAGCATCATCACCGCGTCATCACAGCGTCATAACTGCATCGTCACTGCATCTAAACTGCATCATCACAAAATCATCACTGCATCACATCATAATCACAACATCATCAAAGCGTCATCACAGCATCATCACTGCGTTATCACAGCATCATCTCAGCATCATCACAGTATCATTACTGCTTATTCACTGCATCATCACAACATCATCACAGCGTCATTACAGTGTCATAAATGCATCATCACAGTGTCATCAAAGCGTCCTAACTGCATAATCACTGCATCATCGCAGCTTCATCACAGCATCATGACAGCGTCATCACAGCATCAAAAATGCATAATCACTTCATCCTCACATCATCACCATAGCATCATAGCTGCATAATCATAGAGTCATCACAGCATCATCACTACATCATCAAATTGTCATCACTGCATCATCACAGCATCATCATAGCATCATCACTGCATAATCACAGTGTCATAACAGCATCATTACAACACCATGACTACGTCATCACAGCATCACGACAGCGTCATTACAGTGTCATCACAGCATCATCACTGCATTATCACAACATCATCACAACATCATCACTGCGTCATCAGAGCGTCATCACTACATAATCACTTCTTACTCAGTGAATCATCACTGCATCATCACATCATCACAGCATCATCTCAGCATAATCACAGTATCATCACAGCGTCATCACTACATCATCAATGCATCATCACTGCATCATCACAGCATCATCACTGCATCATCACAGCATCTTCACAGCATCAATACAGCGTCATCACAACGTCAACAATGCATCATTACAGCATCATCTCAGTATAGTCACAGCATAATCACTGCATAATCACTGCATCATCATATCGTCATCACTGCATCATCACTGCATCATCACAGCACCATCACAGCATCATTACTGCATCATCACAAAATCCTCACAGCAACATCGCAGCATCATCACAGCATCATCGCATCATCATCACAGTGTCATGACAGCATCATCACTGCATAATCACCGCATAATCACAGCATCATCACAGCATAATCACAGTATCATCACAGCGTCATCACTACATCATCACTGCATCATCACAGAATCATCACTGCGTCATCACAGCATCATCAGAGCATCATCACAGCATCATCACAGCATAATCACAGTATCATCACAGCATCATCACAGAATCATCACTGCGTCATCACAGCATCATCAGAGCATCATCACAGCATCATCACATCATCATGTCAGCATCATCACATCATCATCTCAGCATCATTACTGCTTACTCACTGCATCATCATAGCATCATCACATCATCATCACAACATCATCAGTTTCATGTCAGCATCATCACTGCATAATCACTGCATCATCACAGCATCCTCACAGCATCAACACAGCGTCATCACAGCGTCATCAATGCATCATTACAGCATCATCTCAGTATAGTCACAGAATTATTACAGCATAATCACTGCATCATCATATCATCACTGCATCATCACTGCATCATCACTGCATCATCACAGCACCATCACAGCATCATTACTTCAGAATCACTGCATCATCACAGCATCCTCACAGCAACATCGCAGCATCATCACAGCACCATCACACTGTCATGACAGCATCATCACTGCATAATCACTGCATAATCTCCGCATAATCACAGCATCATCACATCATCATCACAATATCATCACAGCGTCACCACTACACATCACTGCATCATCACTACATCATCACAGCATCATCACTTCGTCATCATCAGAGCATCATCACAGCATCATCACTGCATCCTCACTGCATCATGAGTGCATCATCATCACAGCATCATAACTGCATCATCAAAGCATCATCTCGGCATAATCACAATGTCATAAATACATCATCACTCCATCATCACAGCATTATCACATCATCATCACAACGTTTTCAGTGTCATCACAGCATCATAACAACGTCATCAAACTGTCATCACAGCATCATCACCAAATCATCACAGAATCATCACAGCATCATTACTGCATCATCACAGCATCTTTGCATCGTCATCAGAGCATCACCACTGCATCATCACATCATCATCTCAGCATCATCACAGCATCATTACTGCTTACTCACTGCATCATCACAGCGTCATGACAGTGTCATCACTGCATCATAACATCATAGCTTCATCATCAGAACATTATCACAGCATCATCACTGCATCATCACATCATCATTATAGCATCTTCACTGTCATCAATACATCATCACAGCATCATCACATCATTATCACAGCATCATCAGTGTCATCTCAGCATCATCACTGCATCATGACTGCATCATAGCAGCATAATCACAGCATCATCACAGAATCATCACAGCATCATCATAAGGTCATCACAGCATCATCACTACGTCATCAGATTGTAATCACAGCATCATCACAGTGTCCTCACTGCATCATCACTGCTTACTCACTGCAACATCACAGCATCATCTCAGCATCATCACAGAATCATTTCTGCATAATCATTGCATTTTCACAGCGTCATCACAGTATCATCACTGCATCATCACAGTGTCATCACAGCATCATCAAAGCATCACGACAGCGTCATCTCACCATCACGACAGCGTCATCAAAGCATCATCACTGCATCATAACAACATCATCTCAGCATCATCACAGAATCATTTCTGCATAATCACTGCATCATCATAGTGTCATCACAGTATATTCACTGCATCATCACATCATCACAGTGTCATCACAGAATCATCACTGAATCATCCAAGCATCATCCAAGCATCATCACAGCATCATCACAACATCATCACAGAGTCATCACAGCATCATCACTGCATAATCACTGCATCATCACAGCATCCTCACATCATCAACACTGCATCATTGCTGCATCATCACATCATTGTCACAGTATCATCAAAATATCATCACAGCATCATCACACCATCATAACAACATCATCACAGCGTCATCACAGTATCGTAAATGCATCATCACAGAATCATCACTGAATCATCATAGCATCTTCATATCATCATCACAATATCATCACTGCATCATCACAGCATCATCACTGCATAATCACTGCATCATCACCACATCATCACAGCATCATCACTGCATAATCACTGCATCATCACAGCATCATCACATCGTCATCAAAACATCATTACAAGTATCAACACAACATAATCACAGTGTCATCACAGCATCATCATTGCATCCTTACTGCATGATCACAGCATCTCCGCATCGTAATCACATCATCATCACTGACTCCTCACTGAATCATCACTGTACCATCACTGCATCATCAGAGCATAATCTGAGCATAATCTCAGCATAATCACAGCATCATCACAGAATCATCACAGCATCATTACTGCATCATCACAGCATCTTTGCATCGTCATCAGAGCATCACCACTGCATCATCACTACATCATCACATCATCATCACAGCATTTTAGCTACATAATCACAGAATCATCATAGCGTAACGACAGCATCATCACATCATTACAGCATCATCACAGCGTCATCGTAACATCATGACTGTATCATCACAGCATCATCACAGCATCACCGCAGCGTCATCACTGCATCATCACAGCATCATCACGGCATCGTTACAGCATCGTCATATCATCATAACTGCATCATCACAACAACATAACAAAATCATCAAAGCATCGTCACAGCATCATCACCGCGTCATCACAGCGTCATAACTGCATCGTCACTGCATCTAAACTGCATCATCACAAAATCATCACAGCTTCATCACTGCAGCATCACAGCATCATCAAAGCATCATCGCAGCATCATCACATCATCATCACTGCATCATCACAGAATCATTACTGTTTACTCACTGCGGCATCACAGCATTATCACGGTGTCATAACTGCATCATCACTGCACCATTACTGCATCATCACAGTGTCATCTCAGCATCATCACAGCATCATTACTGCCTAATCATTGCATTATCACAACGTCATCACAGTATCATCAGTGCATCATCACAGCATCATTACTGCATCATCACATCATCATCACAGAATCACGATAGTGTCATCACAGCGTCATCACTGCATCATCACAGCGTCATCTCAGCATCATCAGAGACTCATCACAGCGTCATCACTGCATCATCACTGCATCACCACAGTATCATCACAGCATCATCACAAAATTATAAGAGCGTCATCACAGCGTTATTTCTGCATCATCACAGCATCAATAGAGCATCATCACAGCGTCATCACAGCGTTATCACAGCGTCATCACAGCATCATCACAGCATCACGACATCATCATCACAGCGTCACGACAGTGTCATGAGAGCGTCTTCACAGCATCATCACTACATCATCACAGCATCATCACTGCGTCATCAGAGCATCATCACAAAATCATCACAGCGTCATTACTGCATCATCACTGCATCATCACAGCGTCATCACCGCATCATCACTGCATTGTCACAACATCATGGCGTCATAATAACTGCATCATAACAGCATGATCAAAGCATCATCACAGCGTCATCACAGCGTCATAACTGCATAAACACTGCATCATCAAAGAACCATCACAGCATCATCACAGCGTCATAACAGCATCATCAGAGCATCATCACATCGTCATCACATCGTCATCAAAGAATCTTCACAGCATCATCGCTATGTCATCATAGCATCATCATAATATTATCACAGCTTCATCACAGCGTCATAACAACATCATCACTGCATCATCACAGCATCATCATTATTGCATCATGACTGCATCATCACAGCATCATCAGAGCAGAATCAGTGCATAATCACAGTGTCATAACAGCATCATTACAACACCATGACTACGTCATCACAGCATCACGACAGCGTCATTACAGTGTCATCACAGCATCATCACTGCATTATCACAACATCATCACAACATCATCAGTGCGTCATCAGAGCGTCATCACTACATAATCACTTCTTACTCAGTGAATCACCACTGCATCATAACATCATCACAGCATCATCTCAGCATAATCAGAGTATCATCACAGCGTCATCACTACATCATCAATGCATCATCACTGCATCATCACAGCATCATCACTGCATCATCACAGCATCATCAGAGCATCATCACAGCATCATCACAGAGTCATCACAGCATCATCACTGCATAATCACTGCATCATCACAGCATCCTCACAGCATCAATACAGCGTCATCACAACGTCAACAATGCATCATTACAGCATCATCTCAGTATAGTCACAACATAATCACTGCATAATCACTGCATCATCATATCGTCATCACAGCATCATCACAGCATAATCACTGTATCATCACATCGTCATCACTACATCATCACTGCATCATCACAGAATCATCACTGCGTCATCACAGCATCATCAGAGCATCATCACAGCATCATCACAGCATCATTACTGCAGAATCACTGCATCATCACAGCATCCTCACAGCAACATCGCAGCATCATCACAGCATCATCGCATCATCATCACAGTGTCATGACAGCATCATCACTGCATAATCACCGCATAATCACAGCATCATCACAGCATAATCACAGTATCATCACAGCGTCATCACTACATCATCACTGCATCATCACAGAATCATCACTGCGTCATCACAGCATCATCAGAGCATCATCACAGCATCATCACAGCATAATCACAGTATCATCACAGCATCATCACTACATCATCACTGCATCATCACAGAATCATCACTGCGTCATCACAGCATCATCAGAGCATCATCACAGCATCATCACATCATCATCTCAGCATCATTACTGCTTACTCACTGCATCATCATAGCATCATCACATCATCATCACAACATCATCAGTTTCATGTCAGCATCATCACTGCATAATCACTGCATCATCACAGCATCCTCACAGCATCAACACAGCGTCATCACAGCGTCATCAATGCATCATTACAGCATCATCTCAGTATAGTCACAGAATTATTACAGCATAATCACTGCATCATCATATCATCACTGCATCATCACAGCACCATCACAGCATCATTACTTCAGAATCACTGCATCATTACTTCAGAATCACTGCATCATCACAGCATCCTCACAGCAACATTGCAGCATCATCACAGCATCATCACACTGTCATGACAGCATCATCACTGCATAATCACTGCATAATCTCCGCATAATCACAGCATCATCACATCATCATCACAATATCATCACAGCGTCATCACTACACATCACTGCATCATCACTACATCATCACAGCATCATCACTTCGTCATCATCAGAGCATCATCACAGCATCATCACTGCATCCTCACTGCATCATGAGTGCATCATCATCACAGCATCATAACTGCATCATCAAAGCATCATCTCGGCATAATCACAATGTCATAAATACATCATCACTCCATCATCACAGCATTATCACATCATCATCACAACGTTTTCAGTGTCATCACAGCATCATAACAACGTCATCAAACTGTCATCACAGCATCATCACCAAATCATCACAGAATCATCACAGCATCATTACTGCATCATCACAGCATCTTTGCATCGTCATCAGAGCATCACCACTGCATCATCACATCATCATCTCAGCATCATCACAGCATCATTACTGCTTACTCACTGCATCATCACAGCGTCATGACAGTGTCATCACTGCATCATAACATCATAGCTTCATCATCAGAACATTATCACAGCATCATCACTGCATCATCACATCATCATTATAGCATCTTCACTGTCATCAATACATCATCACAGCATCATCACATCATTATCACAGCATCATCAGTGTCATCTCAGCATCATCACTGCATCATGACTGCATCATAGCAGCATAATCACAGCATCATCACAGAATCATCACAGCATCATCATAAGGTCATCACAGCATCATCACTACGTCATCAGATTGTAATCACAGCATCATCACAGTGTCCTCACTGAATCATCACTGCACCATCACTGCACCATCACAGCATCATCTCAGCATCATCATGGCATCATTACTGCATCATCACTGCTTACTCACTGCATCATCACAGCATCATCTCA
This sequence comes from Clangula hyemalis, assembly GCA_963989345.1. Next base: position 8,467,974 of record OZ022448.1, on the reverse strand, counting down.
GCATCATCACAGAATCATTTCTGCATAATCATTGCATTTTCACAGCGTCATCACAGTATCATCACTGCATCATCACAGTGTCATCACAGCATCATCAAAGCATCACGACAGCGTCATCTCACCATCACGACAGCGTCATCAAAGCATCATCACTGCATCATAACAACATCATCTCAGCATCATCACAGAATCATTTCTGCATAATCACTGCATCATCATAGTGTCATCACAGCATATTCACTGCATCATCACATCATCACAGTGTCATCACAGAATCATCACTGAATCATCCAAGCATCATCCAAGCATCATCACAGCACCACCAATGCATCATCACAGTATCATCACTGCATAATCACTGCATCATCACCGCATCATCACATCATCAACACTGCATCATTGCTGCATCATCACATCATTGTCACAGTATCATCAAAATATCATCACAGCATCATCACACCATCATAACAACATCATCACAGCGTCATCACAGTATCGTAAATGCATCATCACAGAATCATCACTGAATCATCATAGCATCTTCATATCATCATCACAATATCATCACAGCATCATCGCATCATCATCACAGTGTCATGACAGCATCATCACTGCATAATCACCACATCATTACAGCATCATCACAGCATAATCACAGTATCATCACAGCATCATCACTACATCATCACTGCATCATCACAGAATCATCACTGCGTCATCACAGCATCATCAGAGCATCATCACAGCATCATCACATCATCATCTCAGCATCATTACTGCTTACTCACTGCATCATCATAGCATCATCACATCATCATCACAACATCATCAGTTTCATGTCAGCATCATCACTGCATAATCACTGCATCATCACAGCATCCTCACAGCATCAACACAGCGTCATCACAGCGTCATCAATGCATCATTACAGCATCATCTCAGTATAGTCACAGAATTATTACAGCATAATCACTGCATCATCATATCATCACTGCATCATCACTGCATCATCACTGCATCATCACAGCATCATTACTTCAGAATCACTGCATCATCACAGCATCCTCACAGCAACATCGCAGCATCATCACAGCATCATCACACTGTCATGACAGCATCATCACTGCATAATCACTGCATAATCTCCGCATAATCACAGCATCATCACATCATCATCACAATATCATCACAGCGTCATCACTACACATCACTGCATCATCACTACATCATCACTACACATCACTGCATCATCACTACATCATCACAGCATCATCACTTCGTCATCATCAGAGCATCATCACAGCATCATCACTGCATCCTCACTGCATCATGAGTGCATCATCATCACAGCATCATAACTGCATCATCAAAGCATCATCTCGGCATAATCACAATGTCATAAATACATCATCACTCCATCATCACAGCATTATCACATCATCATCACAACGTTTTCAGTGTCATCACAGCATCATAACAACGTCATCAAACTGTCATCACAGCATCATCACCAAATCATCACAGAATCATCACAGCATCATTACTGCATCATCACAGCATCTTTGCATCGTCATCAGAGCATCACCACTGCATCATCACATCATCATCTCAGCATCATCACAGCATCATTACTGCTTACTCACTGCATCATCACAGCGTCATGACAGTGTCATCACTGCATCATAACATCATAGCTTCATCATCAGAACATTATCACAGCATCATCACTGCATCATCACATCATCATTATAGCATCTTCACTGTCATCAATACATCATCACAGCATCATCACATCATTATCACAGCATCATCAGTGTCATCTCAGCATCATCACTGCATCATGACTGCATCATAGCAGCATAATCACAGCATCATCACAGAATCATCACAGCATCATCATAAGGTCATCACAGCATCATCACTACGTCATCAGATTGTAATCACAGCATCATCACAGTGTCCTCACTGAATCATCACTGCACCATCACTGCAACATCACAGCATCATCTCAGCATCATCATGGCATCATTACTGCATCATCACTGCTTACTCACTGCATCATCACAGCATCATCTCAGCATCATCACAGAATCATTTCTGCATAATCATTGCATTTTCACAGCGTCATCACAGTATCATCACTGCATCATCACAGTGTCATCACAGCATCATCAAAGCATCACGACAGCGTCATCTCACCATCACGACAGCGTCATCAAAGCATCATCACTGCATCATAACAACATCATCTCAGCATCATCACAGAATCATTTCTGCATAATCACTGCATCATCATAGTGTCATCACAGCATATTCACTGCATCATCACATCATCACAGTGTCATCACAGAATCATCACTGAATCATCCAAGCATCATCCAAGCATCATCACAGCACCACCAATGCATCATCACAGTATCATCACTGCATAATCACTGCATCATCACCGCATCATCACATCATCAACACTGCATCATTGCTGCATCATCACATCATTGTCACAGTATCATCAAAATATCATCACAGCATCATCACACCATCATAACAACATCATCACAGCGTCATCACAGTATCGTAAATGCATCATCACAGAATCATCACTGAATCATCATAGCATCTTCATATCATCATCACAATATCATCACAGCATCATCACTGCATCATCACAGCATCATCACTGCATAATCACTGCATCATCACCACATCATCACAGCATCATCACTGCATAATCACTGCATCATCACAGCATCATCACATCGTCATCAAAACATCATTACAAGTATCAACACAACATAATCACAGTGTCATCACAGCATCATCATTGCATCCTTACTGCATGATCACAGCATCTCCGCATCGTAATCACATCATCATCACTGACTCCTCACTGAATCATCACTGTACCATCACTGCATCATCAGAGCATAATCTGAGCATAATCTCAGCATAATCACAGCATCATCACAGAATCATCACAGCATCATTACTGCATCATCACAGCATCTTTGCATCGTCATCAGAGCATCACCACTGCATCATCACTACATCATCACATCATCATCACAGCATTTTAGCTACATAATCACAGAATCATCATAGCGTAACGACAGCATCATCACAACATCATTACAGCATCATCACAGCGTCATCGTAACATCATGACTGTATCATCACAGCATCATCACAGCATCACCGCAGCGTCATCACTGCATCATCACAGCATCATCACAGCATCATCACGGCATCGTTACAGCATCGTCATATCATCATAACTGCATCATCACAACAACATAACAAAACCATCAAAGCATCGTCACAGCATCATCACCGCGTCATCACAGCGTCATAACTGCATCGTCACTGCATCTAAACTGCATCATCACAAAATCATCACAGCTTCATCACTGCAGCATCACAGCATCATCAAAGCATCATCGCAGCATCATCACATCATCATCACTGCATCATCACAGAATCATTACTGTTTACTCACTGCAGCATCACAGCATTATCACGGTGTCATAACTGCATCATCACTGCACCATTACTGCATCATCACAGTGTCATCTCAGCATCATCACAGCATCATTACTGCCTAATCATTGCATTATCACAACGTCATCACAGTATCATCAGTGCATCATCACAGCATCATTACTGCATCATCACTGCATCATCACAGAATCACGATAGTGTCATCACAGCGTCATCACTGCATCATCACAGCGTCATCTCAGCATCATCAGAGACTCATCACAGCGTCATCACTGCATCATCACTGCATCACCACAGTATCATCACAGCATCATCACAAAATTATAAGAGCGTCATCACAGCGTTATTTCTGCATCATCACAGCATCAATAGAGCATCATCACAGCGTCATCACAGCGTTATCACAGCGTCATCACAGCATCATCACAGCATCACGACATCATCATCACAGCGTCACGACAGTGTCATGAGAGCGTCTTCACAGCATCATCACTACATCATCACAGCATCATCACTGCGTCATCAGAGCATCATCACAAAATCATCACAGCGTCATTACTGCATCATCACTGCATCATCACAGCGTCATCACCGCATCATCACTGCATTGTCACAACATCATGGCGTCATAATAACTGCATCATAACAGCATGATCAAAGCATCATCACAGCGTCATCACAGCGTCATAACTGCATAAACACTGCATCATCAAAGAACCATCACAGCATCATCACAGCGTCATAACAGCATCATCAGAGCATCATCACATCGTCATCACATCGTCATCAAAGAATCTTCACAGCATCATCGCTATGTCATCATAGCATCATCATAATATTATCACAGCTTCATCACAGCGTCATAACAACATCATCACTGCATCATCACAGCATCATCATTATTGCATCATGACTGCATCATTACAGCATCATCAGAGCAGAATCAGTGCGTCGTCACAGCATCATTACTGCATCACCACATCATCACTGTGTTATCGCAGCGTCATCACAGCATCATCACAACATCATCACAGAATCATCACAGCATCATTGCAGCATCATCACATCATCATCACAGCGTCATCACAACATCATCGTAGCATCATCATGCATCATCACAGCATCATTACTGCATCATCACAGCATCATCACAGCATCATCACTGCATCATCACTGAATAATCACAGCATCATCACTGCATCATCACGGCATCGTTACAGCATCGTCATATCATCATAACTGCATCATCACAACAACATAACAAAATCATCAAAGCATCATCACAGCATCATCACCGCGTCATCACAGCGTCATAACTGCATCGTCACTGCATCTAAACTGCATCATCAAAAAATCATCACTGCATCACATCATAATCACAACATCATCAAAGCGTCATCACAGCATCATCACTGCGTTATCACAGCATCATCTCAGCATCATCACAGTATCATTACTGCTTATTCACTGCATCATCACAACATCATCACAGCGTCATTACAGTGTCATAAATGCATCATCACAGTGTCATCAAAGCGTCCTAACTGCATAATCACTGCATCATCGCAGCTTCATCACAGCATCATGACAGCGTCATCACAGCATCAAAAATGCATAATCACTTCATCCTCACATCATCATCATAGCATCATAGCTGCATAATCATAGAGTCATCACAGCATCATCACTACATCATCAAATTGTCATCACTGTATCATCACAGCATCATCATAGCATCATCACTGCATAATCACAGTGTCATAACAGCATCATTACAACACCATGACTACGTCATCACAGCATCACGACAGCGTCATTACAGTGTCATCACAGCATCATCACTGCATTATCACAACATCATCACAACATCATCACTGCGTCATCAGAGCGTCATCACTACATAATCACTTCTTACTCAGTGAATCATCACTGCATCATCACATCATCACAGCATCATCTCAGCATAATCACAGTATCATCACAGCGTCATCACTACATCATCAATGCATCATCACTGCATCATCACTGCATCATCACAGCATCATCAGAGCATCATCACAGCATCATCACAACATCATCACAGAGTCATCACAGCATCATCACTGCATAATCACTGCATCATCACAGCATCCTCACAGCATCAATACAGCGTCATCACAACGTCAACAATGCATCATTACAGCATCATCTCAGTATAGTCACAGCATAATCACTGCATAATCACTGCATCATCATATCGTCATCACTACATCATCACTGCATCATCACAGAATCATCACTGCGTCATCACAGCATCATCAGAGCATCATCACAGCATCATCACAGCATAATCACAGTATCATCACAGCATCATCACTACATCATCACTGCATCATCACAGAATCATCACTGCGTCATCACAGCATCATCAGAGCATCATCACAGCATCATCACATCATCATCTCAGCATCATTACTGCTTACTCACTGCATCATCATAGCATCATCACATCATCATCACAACATCATCAGTTTCATGTCAGCATCATCACTGCATAATCACTGCATCATCACAGCATCCTCACAGCATCAACACAGCGTCATCACAGCGTCATCAATGCATCATTACAGCATCATCTCAGTATAGTCACAGAATTATTACAGCATAATCACTGCATCATCATATCATCACTGCATTATCACTGCATCATCACTGCATCATCACAGCACCATCACAGCATCATTACTTCAGAATCACTGCATCATCACAGCATCCTCACAGCAACATCGCAGCATCATCACAGCATCATCACAGTGTCATGACAGCATCATCACTGCATAATCACTGCATAATCTCCGCATAATCACAGCATCATCACATCATCATCACAATATCATCACAGCGTCATCACTACACATCACTGCATCATCACTACATCATCACAGCATCATCACTTCGTCATCATCAGAGCATCATCACAGCATCATCACTGCATCCTCACTGCATCATGAGTGCATCATCATCACAGCATCATAACTGCATCATCAAAGCATCATCTCGGCATAATCACAATGTCATAAATACATCATCACTCCATCATCACAGCATTATCACATCATCATCACAACGTTTTCAGTGTCATCACAGCATCATAACAACGTCATCAAACTGTCATCACAGCATCATCACCAAATCATCACAGAATCATCACAGCATCATTACTGCATCATCACAGCATCTTTGCATCGTCATCAGAGCATCACCACTGCATCATCACATCATCATCTCAGCATCATCACAGCATCATTACTGCTTACTCACTGCATCATCACAGCGTCATGACAGTGTCATCACTGCATCATAACATCATAGCTTCATCATCAGAACATTATCACAGCATCATCACTGCATCATCACATCATCATTATAGCATCTTCACTGTCATCAATACATCATCACAGCATCATCACATCATTATCACAGCATCATCAGTGTCATCTCAGCATCATCACTGCATCATGACTGCATCATAGCAGCATAATCACAGCATCATCACAGAATCATCACAGCATCATCATAAGGTCATCACAGCATCATCACTACGTCATCAAATTGTAATCACAGCATCATCACAGTGTCCTCACTGAATCATCACTGCACCATCACTGCAACATCACAGCATCATCTCAGCATCATCATGGCATCATTACTGCATCATCACTGCTTACTCACTGCATCATCACAGCATCATCTCAGCATCATCACAGAATCATTTCTGCATAATCATTGCATTTTCACAGCGTCATCACAGTATCATCACTGCATCATCACAGTGTCATCACAGCATCATCAAAGCATCACGACAGCGTCATCTCACCATCACGACAGCGTCATCAAAGCATCATCACTGCATCATAACAACATCATCTCAGCATCATCACAGAATCATTTCTGCATAATCACTGCATCATCATAGTGTCATCACAGTATATTCACTGCATCATCACATCATCACAGTGTCATCACAGAATCATCACTGAATCATCCAAGCATCATCCAAGCATCATCACAGCACCACCAATGCATCATCACAGTATCATCACTGCATAATCACTGCATCATCACCGCATCATCACATCATCAACACTGCATCATTGCTGCATCATCACATCATTGTCACAGTATCATCAAAATATCATCACAGCATCATCACACCATCATAACAACATCATCACAGCGTCATCACAGTATCGTAAATGCATCATCACAGAATCATCACTGAATCATCATAGCATCTTCATATCATCATCACAATATCATCACAGCATCATCACTGCATCATCACAGCATCATCACTGCATAATCACTGCATCATCACCACATCATCACAGCATCATCACTGCATAATCACTGCATCATCACAGCATCATCACATCGTCATCAAAACATCATTACAAGTATCAACACAACATAATCACAGTGTCATCACAGCATCATCATTGCATCCTTACTGCATGATCACAGCATCTCCGCATCGTAATCACATCATCATCACTGACTCCTCACTGAATCATCACTGTACCATCACTGCATCATCAGAGCATAATCTGAGCATAATCTCAGCATAATCACAGCATCATCACAGAATCATCACAGCATCATTACTGCATCATCACAGCATCTTTGCATCGTCATCAGAGCATCACCACTGCATCATCACTACATCATCACATCATCATCACAGCATTTTAGCTACATAATCACAGAATCATCATAGCGTAACGACAGCATCATCACAACATCATTACAGCATCATCACAGCGTCATCGTAACATCATGACTGTATCATCACAGCATCATCACAGCATCACCGCAGCGTCATCACTGCATCATCACAGCATCATCACGGCATCGTTACAGCATCGTCATATCATCATAACTGCATCATCACAACAACATAACAAAATCATCAAAGCATCGTCACAGCATCATCACCGCGTCATCACAGCGTCATAACTGCATCGTCACTGCATCTAAACTGCATCATCACAAAATCATCACAGCTTCATCACTGCAGCATCACAGCATCATCAAAGCATCATCGCAGCATCATCACATCATCATCACTGCATCATCACAGAATCATTACTGTTTACTCACTGCGGCATCACAGCATTATCACGGTGTCATAACTGCATCATCACTGCACCATTACTGCATCATCACAGTGTCATCTCAGCATCATCACAGCATCATTACTGCCTAATCATTGCATTATCACAACGTCATCACAGTATCATCAGTGCATCATCACAACATCATTACTGCATCATCACATCATCATCACAGAATCACGATAGTGTCATCACAGCGTCATCACTGCATCATCACAGTGTCATCTCAGCATCATCAGAGACTCATCACAGCGTCATCACTGCATCATCACTGCATCACCACACTATCATCACAGCATCATCACAAAATTATAAGAGCGTCATCACAGCGTTATTACTGCATCATCACAGCATCAATAGAGCATCATCACAGCGTCATCACAGCGTTATCACAGCGTCATCACAGCATCATCACAGCATCACGACAGTGTCATGAGAGCGTCTTCACAGCATCATCACTGCGTCATCAGAGCATCATCACAAAATCATCACAGCGTCATTACTGCATCATCACTGCATCATCACAGCGTCATCACCGCATCATCACTGCATTGTCACAACATCATGGCGTCATAATAACTGCATCATAACAGCATGATCAAAGCATCATCACAGCGTCATCACAGCGTCATAACTGCATAAACACTGCATCATCAAAGAACCATCACAGCATCATCACAGCGTCATAACAGCATCATCAGAGCATCATCACAGCATCATCATTATTGCATCATGACTGCATCATTACAGCATCATCAGAGCAGAATGAGTGCGTCGTCACAGCATCATTACTGCATCACCACATCATCACTGTGTTATCGCAGCGTCATCACAGCATCATCACAGAATCATCACAGCATCATTGCAGCATCATCACATCATCATCACAGCGTCATCACAACATCATCGTAGCATCATCATGCATCATCACAGCATCATTACTGCATCATCACAGCATCATCACAGCATTATCACTGCATCATCACAGCATCATCAGAGCATCATCACAGCATCATCACAACATCATCACAGAATCATCACAGCATCATTGCAGCATCATCACATCATCATCACAGCGTCATCACAACATCATCGTAGCATCATCATGCATCATCACTGCATCATCACAGCATCATCACAGCATCATCACTGCATCATCACTGAATAATCACAGCATCATCACTGCATCATCACGGCATCGTTACAGCATCGTCATATCATCATAACTGCATCATCACAACAACATAACAAAATCATCAAAGCATCATCACAGCATCATCACCGCGTCATCACAGCGTCATAACTGCATCGTCACTGCATCTAAACTGCATCATCACAAAATCATCGCTGCATCACATCATAATCACAACATCATCAAAGCGTCATCACAGCATCATCACTGCGTTATCACAGCATCATCTCAGCATCATCACAGTATCATTACTGCTTATTCACTGCATCATCACAACATCATCACAGCGTCATTACAGTGTCATAAATGCATCATCACAGTGTCATCAAAGCGTCCTAACTGCATAATCACTGCATCATCGCAGCTTCATCACAGCATCATGACAGCGTCATCACAGCATCAAAAATGCATAATCACTTCATCCTCACATCATCATCATAGCATCATAGCTGCATAATCATAGAGTCATCACAGCATCATCACTACATCATCAAATTGTCATCACTGTATCATCACAGCATCATCATAGCATCATCACTGCATAATCACAGTGTCATAACAGCATCATTACAACACCATGACTACGTCATCACAGCATCACGACAGCGTCATTACAGTGTCATCACAGCATCATCACTGCATTATCACAACATCATCACAACATCATCACTGCGTCATCAGAGCGTCATCACTACATAATCACTTCTTACTCAGTGAATCATCACTGCATCATCACATCATCACAGCATCATCTCAGCATAATCACAGTATCATCACAGCGTCATCACTACATCATCAATGCATCATCACTGCATCATCACAGCATCATCACTGCATCATCACAGCATCATCAGAGCATCATCACAGCATCATCACAACATCATCACAGAGTCATCACAGCATCATCACTGCATAATCACTGCATCATCACAGCATCCTCACAGCATCAATACAGCGTCATCACAACGTCAACAATGCATCATTACAGCATCATCTCAGTATAGTCACAGCATAATCACTGCATAATCACTGCATCATCATATCGTCATCACTGCATCATCACAGCACCATCACAGCATCATTACTGCAGAATCACTGCATCATCACAGCATCATAGCTGCATAATCACAGCATCATCACATCATCATCGCATAGTCATCACAGCGTCATCACTGCATCATCACAGCATCATCACAGCATCATTACTGCAGAATCACTGCATCATCACAGCATCCTCACAGCAACATCGCAGCATCATCACAGCATCATCGCATCATCATCACAGTGTCATGACAGCATCATCACTGCATAATCACCGCATAATCACAGCATCATCACAGCATAATCACAGTATCATCACAGCATCATCACTACATCATCACTGCATCATCACAGAATCATCACTGCGTCATCACAGCATCATCAGAGCATCATCACAGCATCATCACAGCATAATCACAGTATCATCACAGCATCATCACTACATCATCACTGCATCATCACAGAATCATCACTGCGTCATCACAGCATCATCAGAGCATCATCACAGCATCATCACATCATCATCTCAGCATCATTACTGCTTACTCACTGCATCATCATAGCATCATCACATCATCATCACAACATCATCAGTTTCATGTCAGCATCATCACTGCATAATCACTGCATCATCACAGCATCATCACAGCATCATCACTGCATAATCACTGCATCATCACAGCATCATCACATCATCATCAAAACATCATTACAATTATCAACACAACATAATCACAGTGTCATCACAGCATCATCATTGCATCCTTACTGCATGATCACAGCATCTCCGCATCGTAATCACATCATCATCACTGACTCCTCACTGAATCATCACTGTACCATCACTGCATCATCAGAGCATAATCTGAGCATAATCTCAGCATAATCACAGCATCATCACAGAATCATCACAGCATCATTACTGCATCATCACAGCATCTTTGCATCGTCATCAGAGCATCACCACTGCATCATCACTACATCATCACATCATCATCACAGCATTTTAGCTACATAATCACAGAATCATCATAGCGTAACGACAGCATCATCACAACATCATTACAGCATCATCACAGCGTCATCGTAACATCATGACTGTATCATCACAGCATCATCACAGCATCACCGCAGCGTCATCACTGCATCATCACAGCATCATCACGGCATCGTTACAGCATCGTCATATCATCATAACTGCATCATCACAACAACATAACAAAATCATCAAAGCATCGTCACAGCATCATCACCGCGTCATCACAGCGTCATAACTGCATCGTCACTGCATCTAAACTGCATCATCACAAAATCATCACAGCTTCATCACTGCAGCATCACAGCATCATCAAAGCATCATCGCAGCATCATCACATCATCATCACTGCATCATCACAGAATCATTACTGTTTACTCACTGCGGCATCACAGCATTATCACGGTGTCATAACTGCATCATCACTGCACCATTACTGCATCATCACAGTGTCATCTCAGCATCATCACAGCATCATTACTGCCTAATCATTGCATTATCACAACGTCATCACAGTATCATCAGTGCATCATCACAGCATCATTACTGCATCATCACATCATCATCACAGAATCACGATAGTGTCATCACAGCGTCATCACTGCATCATCACAGCGTCATCTCAGCATCATCAGAGACTCATCACAGCGTCATCACTGCATCATCACTGCATCACCACAGTATCATCACAGCATCATCACAAAATTATAAGAGCGTCATCACAGCGTTATTACTGCATCATCACAGCATCAATAGAGCATCATCACAGCGTCATCACAGCGTTATCACAGCGTCATCACAGCATCATCACAGCATCACGACATCATCATCACAGCTTCACGACAGTGTCATGAGAGCGTCTTCACAGCATCATCACTACATCATCACAGCATCATCACTGCGTCATCAGAGCATCATCACAAAATCATCACAGCGTCATTACTGCATCATCACTGCATCATCACAGCGTCATCACCGCATCATCACTGCATTGTCACAACATCATGGCGTCATAATAACTGCATCATAACAGCATGATCAAAGCATCATCACAGCGTCATCACAGCGTCATAACTGCATAAACACTGCATCATCAAAGAACCATCACAGCATCATCACAGCGTCATAACAGCATCATCAGAGCATCATCACATCGTCATCACATCGTCATCAAAGAATCTTCACAGCATCATCGCTATGTCATCATAGCATCATCATAATATTATCACAGCTTCATCACAGCGTCATAACAACATCATCACTGCATCATCACAGCATCATCATTATTGCATCATGACTGCATCATTACAGCATCATCAGAGCAGAATCAGTGCGTCGTCACAGCATCATTACTGCATCACCACATCATCACTGTGTTATCGCAGCGTCATCACAGCATCATCACAACATCATCACAGAATCATCACAGCATCATTGCAGCATCATCACATCATCATCACAGCGTCATCACAACATCATCGTAGCATCATCATGCATCATCACAGCATCATTACTGCATCATCACAGCATCATCACTGCATCATCACTGAATAATCACAGCATCATCACTGCATCATCACGGCATCGTTACAGCATCGTCATATCATCATAACTGCATCATCACAACAACATAACAAAATCATCAAAGCATCATCACAGCATCATCACCGCGTCATCACAGCGTCATAACTGCATCGTCACTGCATCTAAACTGCATCATCACAAAATCATCACTGCATCACATCATAATCACAACATCATCAAAGCGTCATCACAGCATCATCACTGCGTTATCACAGCATCATCTCAGCATCATCACAGTATCATTACTGCTTATTCACTGCATCATCACAACATCATCACAGCGTCATTACAGTGTCATAAATGCATCATCACAGTGTCATCAAAGCGTCCTAACTGCATAATCACTGCATCATCGCAGCTTCATCACAGCATCATGACAGCGTCATCACAGCATCAAAAATGCATAATCACTTCATCCTCACATCATCATCATAGCATCATAGCTGCATAATCATAGAGTCATCACAGCATCATCACTACATCATCAAATTGTCATCACTGTATCATCACAGCATCATCATAGCATCATCACTGCATAATCACAGTGTCATAACAGCATCATTACAACACCATGACTACGTCATCACAGCATCACGACAGCGTCATTACAGTGTCATCACAGCATCATCACTGCATTATCACAACATCATCACAACATCATCACTGCGTCATCAGAGCGTCATCACTACATAATCACTTCTTACTCAGTGAATCATCACTGCATCATCACATCATCACAGCATCATCTCAGCATAATCACAGTATCATCACAACGTCATCACTACATCATCAATGCATCATCACTGCATCATCACAGCATCATCACTGCATCATCACAGCATCATCAGAGCATCATCACAGCATCATCACAACATCATCACAGAGTCATCACAGCATCATCACTGCATAATCACTGCATCATCACAGCATCCTCACAGCATCAATACAGCGTCATCACAACGTCAACAATGCATCATTACAGCATCATCTCAGTATAGTCACAGCATAATCACTGCATAATCACTGCATCATCATATCGTCATCTCTGCATCATCACTGCATCATCACAGCACCATCACAGCATCATTACTGCAGAATCACTGCATCATCACAGCATCATAGCTGCATAATCACAGCATCATCACATCATCATCGCATAGTCATCACAGCGTCATCACTGCATCATCACAGCATCATCACAGCATCATTACTGCAGAATCACTGCATCATCACAGCATCCTCACAGCAACATCGCAGCATCATCACAGCATCATCGCATCATCATCACAGTGTCATGACAGCATCATCACTGCATAATCACCACATCATCACAGCATCATCACAGCATAATCACAGTATCATCACAGCGTCATCACTACATCATCACTGCATCATCACAGAATCATCACTGCGTCATCACAGCATCATCAGAGCATCATCACAGCATCATCACAGCATAATCACAGTATCATCACAGCATCATCACTACATCATCACTGCATCATCACAGAATCATCACTGCGTCATCACAGCATCATCAGAGCATCATCACAGCATCATCACATCATCATCTCAGCATCATTACTGCTTACTCACTGCATCATCATAGCATCATCACATCATCATCACAACATCATCAGTTTCATGTCAGCATCATCACTGCATAATCACTGCATCATCACAGCATCCTCACAGCATCAACACAGCGTCATCACAGCGTCATCAATGCATCATTACAGCATCATCTCAGTATAGTCACAGAATTATTACAGCATAATCACTGCATCATCATATCATCACTGCATCATCACTGCATCATCACTGCATCATCACAGCACCATCACAGCATCATTACTTCAGAATCACTGCATCATCACAGCATCCTCACAGCAACATCGCAGCATCATCACAGCATCATCACACTGTCATGACAGCATCATCACTGCATAATCACTGCATAATCTCCGCATAATCACAGCATCATCACATCATCATCACAATATCATCACAGCGTCATCACTACACATCACTGCATCATCACTACATCATCACAGCATCATCACTTCGTCATCATCAGAGCATCATCACAGCATCATCACTGCATCCTCACTGCATCATGAGTGCATCATCATCACAGCATCATAACTGCATCATCAAAGCATCATCTCGGCATAATCACAATGTCATAAATACATCATCACTCCATCATCACAGCATTATCACATCATCATCACAACGTTTTCAGTGTCATCACAGCATCATAACAACGTCATCAAACTGTCATCACAGCATCATCACCAAATCATCACAGAATCATCACAGCATCATTACTGCATCATCACAGCATCTTTGCATCGTCATCAGAGCATCACCACTGCATCATCACATCATCATCTCAGCATCATCACAGCATCATTACTGCTTACTCACTGCATCATCACAGCGTCATGACAGTGTCATCACTGCATCATAACATCATAGCTTCATCATCAGAACATTATCACAGCATCATCACTGCATCATCACATCATCATTATAGCATCTTCACTGTCATCAATACATCATCACAGCATCATCACATCATTATCACAGCATCATCAGTGTCATCTCAGCATCATCACTGCATCATGACTGCATCATAGCAGCATAATCACAGCATCATCACAGAATCATCACAGCATCATCATAAGGTCATCACAGCATCATCACTACGTCATCAGATTGTAATCACAGCATCATCACAGTGTCCTCACTGAATCATCACTGCACCATCACTGCAACATCACAGCATCATCTCAGCATCATCATGGCATCATTACTGCATCATCACTGCTTACTCACTGCATCATCACAGCATCATCTCAGCATCATCACAGAATCATTTCTGCATAATCATTGCATTTTCACAGCGTCATCACAGTATCATCACTGCATCATCACAGTGTCATCACAGCATCATCAAAGCATCACGACAGCGTCATCTCACCATCACGACAGCGTCATCAAAGCATCATCACTGCGTCATAATAACATCATCTCAGCATCATCACAGAATCATTTCTGCATAATCACTGCATCATCATAGTGTCATCACAGCATATTCACTGCATCATCACATCATCACAGTGTCATCACAGAATCATCACTGAATCATCCAAGCATCATCCAAGCATCATCACAGCACCACCAATGCATCATCACAGTATCATCACTGCATAATCACTGCATCATCACCGCATCATCACATCATCAACACTGCATCATTGCTGCATCATCACATCATTGTCACAGTATCATCAAAATATCATCACAGCATCATCACACCATCATAACAACATCATCACAGCGTCATCACAGTATCGTAAATGCATCATCACAGAATCATCACTGAATCATCATAGCATCTTCATATCATCATCACAATATCATCACAGCATCATCACTGCATCATCACAGCATCATCACTGCATAATCACTGCATCATCACCACATCATCACAGCATCATCACTGCATAATCACTGCATCATCACAGCATCATCACATCGTCATCAAAACATCATTACAAGTATCAACACAACATAATCACAGTGTCATCACAGCATCATCATTGCATCCTTACTGCATGATCACAGCATCTCCGCATCGTAATCACATCATCATCACTGACTCCTCACTGAATCATCACTGTACCATCACTGCATCATCAGAGCATAATCTGAGCATAATCTCAGCATAATCACAGCATCATCACAGAATCATCACAGCATCATTACTGCATCATCACAGCATCTTTGCATCGTCATCAGAGCATCACCACTGCATCATCACTACATCATCACATCATCATCACAGCATTTTAGCTACATAATCACAGAATCATCATAGCGTAACGACAGCATCATCACAACATCATTACAGCATCATCACAGCGTCATCGTAACATCATGACTGTATCATCACAGCATCATCACAGCATCACCGCAGCGTCATCACTGCATCATCACAGCATCATCACAGCATCATCACGGCATCGTTACAGCATCGTCATATCATCATAACTGCATCATCACAACAACATAACAAAATCATCAAAGCATCGTCACAGCATCATCACCGCGTCATCACAGCGTCATAACTGCATCGTCACTGCATCTAAACTGCATCATCACAAAATCATCACAGCTTCATCACTGCAGCATCACAGCATCATCAAAGCATCATCGCAGCATCATCACATCATCATCACTGCATCATCACAGAATCATTACTGTTTACTCACTGCGGCATCACAGCATTATCACGGTGTCATAACTGCATCATCACTGCACCATTACTGCATCATCACAGTGTCATCTCAGCATCATCACAGCATCATTACTGCCTAATCATTGCATTATCACAACGTCATCACAGTATCATCAGTGCATCATCACAGCATCATTACTGCATCATCACATCATCATCACAGAATCACGATAGTGTCATCACAGCGTCATCACTGCATCATCACAGCGTCATCTCAGCATCATCAGAGACTCATCACAGCGTCATCACTGCATCATCACTGCATCACCACAGTATCATCACAGCATCATCACAAAATTATAAGAGCGTCATCACAGCGTTATTACTGCATCATCACAGCATCAATAGAGCATCATCACAGCGTCATCACAGCGTTATCACAGCGTCATCACAGCATCATCACAGCATCACGACATCATCATCACAGCTTCACGACAGTATCATGAGAGCGTCTTCACAGCATCATCACTACATCATCACAGCATCATCACTGCGTCATCAGAGCATCATCACAAAATCATCACAGCGTCATTACTGCATCATCACTGCATCATCACAGCGTCATCACCGCATCATCACTGCATTGTCACAACATCATGGCGTCATAATAACTGCATCATAACAGCATGATCAAAGCATCATCACAGCGTCATCACAGCGTCATAACTGCATAAACACTGCATCATCAAAGAACCATCACAGCATCATCACAGCATCATAACAGCATCATCAGAGCATCATCACAGCATCATCATTATTGCATCATGACTGCATCATTACAGCATCATCAGAGCAGAATGAGTGCGTCGTCACAGCATCATTACTGCATCACCACATCATCACTGTGTTATCGCAGCGTCATCACAGCATCATCACAACATCATCACAGAATCATCACAGCATCATTGCAGCATCATCACATCATCATCACAGCGTCATCACAACATCATCGTAGCATCATCATGCATCATCACAGCATCATTACTGCATCATCACAGCATCATCACAGCATCATCACTGAATAATCACAGCATCATCACTGCATCATCACGGCATCGTTACAGCATCGTCATATCATCATAACTGCATCATCACAACAACATAACAAAATCATCAAAGCATTATCACAGCATCATCACCGCGTCATCACAGCGTCATAACTGCATCGTCACTGCATCTAAACTGCATCATCACAAAATCATCACTGCATCACATCATAATCACAACATCATCAAAGCGTCATCACAGCATCATCACTGCGTTATCACAGCATCATCTCAGCATCATCACAGTATCATTACTGCTTATTCACTGCATCATCACAACATCATCACGGCGTCATTACAGTGTCATAAATGCATCATCACAGTGTCATCAAAGCGTCCTAACTGCATAATCACTGCATCATCGCAGCTTCATCACAGCATCATGACAGCGTCATCACAGCATCAAAAATGCATAATCACTTCATCCTCACATCATCATCATAGCATCATAGCTGCATAATCATAGAGTCATCACAGCATCATCACTACATCATCAAATTGTCATCACTGTATCATCACAGCATCATCATAGCATCATCACTGCATAATCACAGTGTCATAACAGCATCATTACAACACCATGACTACGTCATCACAGCATCACGACAGCGTCATTACAGTGTCATCACAGCATCATCACTGCATTATCACAACATCATCACAACATCATCACTGCGTCATCAGAGCGTCATCACTACATAATCACTTCTTACTCAGTGAATCATCACTGCATCATCACATCATCACAGCATCATCTCAGCATAATCACAGTATCATCACAGCGTCATCACTACATCATCAATGCATCATCACTGCATCATCACAGCATCATCACTGCATCATCACAGCATCATCAGAGCATCATCACAGCATCATCACAACATCATCACAGAGTCATCACAGCATCATCACTGCATAATCACTGCATCATCACAGCATCCTCACAGCATCAATACAGCGTCATCACAACGTCAACAATGCATCATTACAGCATCATCTCAGTATAGTCACAGCATAATCACTGCATAATCACTGCATCATCATATCGTCATCACTGCATCATCACAGCACCATCACAGCATCATTACTGCAGAATCACTGCATCATCACAGCATCATAGCTGCATAATCACAGCATCATCACATCATCATCGCATAGTCATCACAGCGTCATCACTGCATCATCACAGCATCATCACAGCATCATTACTGCAGAATCACTGCATCATCACAGCATCCTCACAGCAACATCGCAGCATCATCACAGCATCATCGCATCATCATCACAGTGTCATGACAGCATCATCACTGCATAATCACCACATCATCACAGCATCATCACAGCATAATCACAGTATCATCACAGCATCATCACTACATCATCACTGCATCATCACAGAATCATCACTGCGTCATCACAGCATCATCAGAGCATCATCACAGCATCATCACAGCATAATCACAGTATCATCACAGCATCATCACTACATCATCACTGCATCATCACAGAATCATCACTGCGTCATCACAGCATCATCAGAGCATCATCACAGCATCATCACATCATCATCTCAGCATCATTACTGCTTACTCACTGCATCATCATAGCATCATCACATCATCATCACAACATCATCAGTTTCATGTCAGCATCATCACTGCATAATCACTGCATCATCACAGCATCCTCACAGCATCAACACAGCGTCATCACAGCGTCATCAATGCATCATTACAGCATCATCTCAGTATAGTCACAGAATTATTACAGCATAATCACTGCATCATCATATCATCACTGCATTATCACTGCATCATCACTGCATCATCACAGCACCATCACAGCATCATTACTTCAGAATCACTGCATCATCACAGCATCCTCACAGCAACATCGCAGCATCATCACAGCATCATCACAGTGTCATGACAGCATCATCACTGCATAATCACTGCATAATCTCCGCATAATCACAGCATCATCACATCATCATCACAATATCATCACAGCGTCATCACTACACATCACTGCATCATCACTACATCATCACAGCATCATCACTTCGTCATCATCAGAGCATCATCACAGCATCATCACTGCATCCTCACTGCATCATGAGTGCATCATCATCACAGCATCATAACTGCATCATCAAAGCATCATCTCGGCATAATCACAATGTCATAAATACATCATCACTCCATCATCACAGCATTATCACATCATCATCACAACGTTTTCAGTGTCATCACAGCATCATAACAACGTCATCAAACTGTCATCACAGCATCATCACCAAATCATCACAGAATCATCACAGCATCATTACTGCATCATCACAGCATCTTTGCATCGTCATCAGAGCATCACCACTGCATCATCACATCATCATCTCAGCATCATCACAGCATCATTACTGCTTACTCACTGCATCATCACAGCGTCATGACAGTGTCATCACTGCATCATAACATCATAGCTTCATCATCAGAACATTATCACAGCATCATCACTGCATCATCACATCATCATTATAGCATCTTCACTGTCATCAATACATCATCACAGCATCATCACATCATTATCACAGCATCATCAGTGTCATCTCAGCATCATCACTGCATCATGACTGCATCATAGCAGCATAATCACAGCATCATCACAGAATCATCACAGCATCATCATAAGGTCATCACAGCATCATCACTACGTCATCAAATTGTAATCACAGCATCATCACAGTGTCCTCACTGAATCATCACTGCACCATCACTGCAACATCACAGCATCATCTCAGCATCATCATGGCATCATTACTGCATCATCACTGCTTACTCACTGCATCATCACAGCATCATCTCAGCATCATCACAGAATCATTTCTGCATAATCATTGCATTTTCACAGCGTCATCACAGTATCATCACTGCATCATCACAGTGTCATCACAGCATCATCAAAGCATCACGACAGCGTCATCTCACCATCACGACAGCGTCATCAAAGCATCATCACTGCATCATAACAACATCATCTCAGCATCATCACAGAATCATTTCTGCATAATCACTGCATCATCATAGTGTCATCACAGTATATTCACTGCATCATCACATCATCACAGTGTCATCACAGAATCATCACTGAATCATCCAAGCATCATCCAAGCATCATCACAGCACCACCAATGCATCATCACAGTATCATCACTGCATAATCACTGCATCATCACCGCATCATCACATCATCAACACTGCATCATTGCTGCATCATCACATCATTGTCACAGTATCATCAAAATATCATCACAGCATCATCACACCATCATAACAACATCATCACAGCGTCATCACAGTATCGTAAATGCATCATCACAGAATCATCACTGAATCATCATAGCATCTTCATATCATCATCACAATATCATCACAGCATCATCACTGCATCATCACAGCATCATCACTGCATAATCACTGCATCATCACCACATCATCACAGCATCATCACTGCATAATCACTGCATCATCACAGCATCATCACATCGTCATCAAAACATCATTACAAGTATCAACACAACATAATCACAGTGTCATCACAGCATCATCATTGCATCCTTACTGCATGATCACAGCATCTCCGCATCGTAATCACATCATCATCACTGACTCCTCACTGAATCATCACTGTACCATCACTGCATCATCAGAGCATAATCTGAGCATAATCTCAGCATAATCACAGCATCATCACAGAATCATCACAGCATCATTACTGCATCATCACAGCATCTTTGCATCGTCATCAGAGCATCACCACTGCATCATCACTACATCATCACATCATCATCACAGCATTTTAGCTACATAATCACAGAATCATCATAGCGTAACGACAGCATCATCACAACATCATTACAGCATCATCACAGCGTCATCGTAACATCATGACTGTATCATCACAGCATCATCACAGCATCACCGCAGCGTCATCACTGCATCATCACAGCATCATCACGGCATCGTTACAGCATCGTCATATCATCATAACTGCATCATCACAACAACATAACAAAATCATCAAAGCATCGTCACAGCATCATCACCGCGTCATCACAGCGTCATAACTGCATCGTCACTGCATCTAAACTGCATCATCACAAAATCATCACAGCTTCATCACTGCAGCATCACAGCATCATCAAAGCATCATCGCAGCATCATCACATCATCATCACTGCATCATCACAGAATCATTACTGTTTACTCACTGCGGCATCACAGCATTATCACGGTGTCATAACTGCATCATCACTGCACCATTACTGCATCATCACAGTGTCATCTCAGCATCATCACAGCATCATTACTGCCTAATCATTGCATTATCACAACGTCATCACAGTATCATCAGTGCATCATCACAGCATCATTACTGCATCATCACATCATCATCACAGAATCACGATAGTGTCATCACAGCGTCATCACTGCATCATCACAGCGTCATCTCAGCATCATCAGAGACTCATCACAACGTCATCACTGCATCATCACTGCATCACCACAGTATCATCACAGCATCATCACAAAATTATAAGAGCGTCATCACAGCGTTATTACTGCATCATCACAGCATCAATAGAGCATCATCACAGCGTCATCACAGCGTTATCACAGCGTCATCACAGCATCATCACAGCATCACGACATCATCATCACAGCTTCACGACAGTGTCATGAGAGCGTCTTCACAGCATCATCACTAAATCATCACAGCATCATCACTGCGTCATCAGAGCATCATCACAAAATCATCACAGCGTCATTACTGCATCATCACTGCATCATCACAGCGTCATCACCGCATCATCACTGCATTGTCACAACATCATGGCGTCATAATAACTGCATCATAACAGCATGATCAAAGCATCATCACAGCGTCATCACAGCGTCATAACTGCATAAACACTGCATCATCAAAGAACCATCACAGCATCATCACAGCGTCATAACAGCATCATCAGAGCATCATCACAGCATCATCATTATTGCATCATGACTGCATCATTACAGCATCATCAGAGCAGAATGAGTGCGTCGTCACAGCATCATTACTGCATCACCACATCATCACTGTGTTATCGCAGCGTCATCACAGCATCATCACAACATCATCACAGAATCATCACAGCATCATTGCAGCATCATCACATCATCATCACAGCGTCATCACAACATCATCGTAGCATCATCATGCATCATCACAGCATCATTACTGCATCATCACAGCATCATCACAGCATTATCACTGCATCATCACAGCATCATCAGAGCATCATCACAGCATCATCACAACATCATCACAGAATCATCACAGCATCATTGCAGCATCATCACATCATCATCACAGCGTCATCACAACATCATCGTAGCATCATCATGCATCATCACTGCATCATCACAGCATCATCACAGCATCATCACTGCATCATCACTGAATAATCACAGCATCATCACTGCATCATCACGGCATCGTTACAGCATCGTCATATCATCATAACTGCATCATCACAACAACATAACAAAATCATCAAAGCATCATCACAGCATCATCACCGCGTCATCACAGCGTCATAACTGCATCGTCACTGCATCTAAACTGCATCATCACAAAATCATCACTGCATCACATCATAATCACAACATCATCAAAGCGTCATCACAGCATCATCACTGCGTTATCACAGCATCATCTCAGCATCATCACAGTATCATTACTGCTTATTCACTGCATCATCACAACATCATCACAGCGTCATTACAGTGTCATAAATGCATCATCACAGTGTCATCAAAGCGTCCTAACTGCATAATCACTGCATCATCGCAGCTTCATCACAGCATCATGACAGCGTCATCACAGCATCAAAAATGCATAATCACTTCATCCTCACATCATCATCATAGCATCATAGCTGCATAATCATAGAGTCATCACAGCATCATCACTACATCATCAAATTGTCATCACTGTATCATCACAGCATCATCATAGCATCATCACTGCAAAATCACAGTGTCATAACAGCATCATTACAACACCATGACTACGTCATCACAGCATCACGACAGCGTCATTACAGTGTCATCACAGCATCATCACTGCATTATCACAACATCATCACAACATCATCACTGCGTCATCAGAGCGTCATCACTACATAATCACTTCTTACTCAGTGAATCATCACTGCATCATCACATCATCACAGCATCATCTCAGCATAATCACAGTATCATCACAGCGTCATCACTACATCATCAATGCATCATCACTGCATCATCACAGCATCATCACTGCATCATCACAGCATCATCAGAGCATCATCACAGCATCATCACAACATCATCACAGAGTCATCACAGCATCATCACTGCATAATCACTGCATCATCACAGCATCCTCACAGCATCAATACAGCGTCATCACAACGTCAACAATGCATCATTACAGCATCATCTCAGTATAGTCACAGCATAATCACTGCATAATCACTGCATCATCATATCGTCATCACTGCATCATCACAGCACCATCACAGCATCATTACTGCAGAATCACTGCATCATCACAGCATCATAGCTGCATAATCACAGCATCATCACATCATCATCGCATAGTCATCACAGCGTCATCACTGCATCATCACAGCATCATCACAGCATCATTACTGCAGAATCACTGCATCATCACAGCATCCTCACAGCAACATCGCAGCATCATCACAGCATCATCGCATCATCATCACAGTGTCATGACAGCATCATCACTGCATAATCACCGCATAATCACAGCATCATCACAGCATAATCACAGTATCATCACAGCATCATCACTACATCATCACTGCATCATCACAGAATCATCACTGCGTCATCACAGCATCATCAGAGCATCATCACAGCATCATCACAGCATAATCACAGTATCATCACAGCATCATCACTACATCATCACTGCATCATCACAGAATCATCACTGCGTCATCACAGCATCATCAGAGCATCATCACAGCATCATCACATCATCATCTCAGCATCATTACTGCTTACTCACTGCATCATCATAGCATCATCACATCATCATCACAACATCATCAGTTTCATGTCAGCATCATCACTGCATAATCACTGCATCATCACAGCATCATCACAGCATCATCACTGCATAATCACTGCATCATCACAGCATCATCACATCATCATCAAAACATCATTACAAGTATCAACACAACATAATCACAGTGTCATCACAGCATCATCATTGCATCCTTACTGCATGATCACAGCATCTCCGCATCGTAATCACATCATCATCACTGACTCCTCACTGAATCATCACTGTACCATCACTGCATCATCAGAGCATAATCTGAGCATAATCTCAGCATAATCACAGCATCATCACAGAATCATCACAGCATCATTACTGCATCATCACAGCATCTTTGCATCGTCATCAGAGCATCACCACTGCATCATCACTACATCATCACATCATCATCACAGCATTTTAGCTACATAATCACAGAATCATCATAGCGTAACGACAGCATCATCACAACATCATTACAGCATCATCACAGCGTCATCGTAACATCATGACTGTATCATCACAGCATCATCACAGCATCACCGCAGCGTCATCACTGCATCATCACAGCATCATCACGGCATCGTTACAGCATCGTCATATCATCATAACTGCATCATCACAACAACATAACAAAATCATCAAAGCATCGTCACAGCATCATCACCGCGTCATCACAGCGTCATAACTGCATCGTCACTGCATCTAAACTGCATCATCACAAAATCATCACAGCTTCATCACTGCAGCATCACAGCATCATCAAAGCATCATCGCAGCATCATCACATCATCATCACTGCATCATCACAGAATCATTACTGTTTACTCACTGCGGCATCACAGCATTATCACGGTGTCATAACTGCATCATCACTGCACCATTACTGCATCATCACAGTGTCATCTCAGCATCATCACAGCATCATTACTGCCTAATCATTGCATTATCACAACGTCATCACAGTATCATCAGTGCATCATCACAGCATCATTACTGCATCATCACATCATCATCACAGAATCACGATAGTGTCATCACAGCGTCATCACTGCATCATCACAGCGTCATCTCAGCATCATCAGAGACTCATCACAACGTCATCACTGCATCATCACTGCATCACCACAGTATCATCACAGCATCATCACAAAATTATAAGAGCGTCATCACAG
The DNA here is from genome assembly GCA_963989345.1 of Clangula hyemalis. The sequence goes on along the minus strand of OZ022448.1, from coordinate 8,440,791 downwards.
CGTTATTACTGCATCATCACAGCATCAATAGAGCATCATCACAGCGTCATCACAGCGTTATCACAGCGTCATCACAGCATCATCACAGCATCACGACATCATCATCACAGCTTCACGACAGTGTCATGAGAGCGTCTTCACAGCATCATCACTACATCATCACAGCATCATCACTGCGTCATCAGAGCATCATCACAAAATCATCACAGCGTCATTACTGCATCATCACTGCATCATCACAGCGTCATCACCGCATCATCACTGCATTGTCACAACATCATGGCGTCATAATAACTGCATCATAACAGCATGATCAAAGCATCATCACAGCGTCATCACAGCGTCATAACTGCATAAACACTGCATCATCAAAGAACCATCACAGCATCATCACAGCGTCATAACAGCATCATCAGAGCATCATCACATCGTCATCACATCGTCATCAAAGAATCTTCACAGCATCATCGCTATGTCATCATAGCATCATCATAATATTATCACAGCTTCATCACAGCGTCATAACAACATCATCACTGCATCATCACAGCATCATCATTATTGCATCATGACTGCATCATTACAGCATCATCAGAGCAGAATCAGTGCGTCGTCACAGCATCATTACTGCATCACCACATCATCACTGTGTTATCGCAGCGTCATCACAGCATCATCACAACATCATCACAGAATCATCACAGCATCATTGCAGCATCATCACATCATCATCACAGCGTCATCACAACATCATCGTAGCATCATCATGCATCATCACAGCATCATTACTGCATCATCACAGCATCATCACTGCATCATCACTGAATAATCACAGCATCATCACTGCATCATCACGGCATCGTTACAGCATCGTCATATCATCATAACTACATCATCACAACAACATAACAAAATCATCAAAGCATCATCACAGCATCATCACCGCGTCATCACAGCGTCATAACTGCATCGTCACTGCATCTAAACTGCATCATCAAAAAATCATCACTGCATCACATCATAATCACAACATCATCAAAGCGTCATCACAGCATCATCACTGCGTTATCACAGCATCATCTCAGCATCATCACAGTATCATTACTGCTTATTCACTGCATCATCACAACATCATCACAGCGTCATTACAGTGTCATAAATGCATCATCACAGTGTCATCAAAGCGTCCTAACTGCATAATCACTGCATCATCGCAGCTTCATCACAGCATCATGACAGCGTCATCACAGCATCAAAAATGCATAATCACTTCATCCTCACATCATCACCATAGCATCATAGCTGCATAATCATAGAGTCATCACAGCATCATCACTACATCATCAAATTGTCATCACTGTATCATCACAGCATCATCATAGCATCATCACTGCATAATCACAGTGTCATAACAGCATCATTACAACACCATGACTACGTCATCACAGCATCACGACAGCGTCATTACAGTGTCATCACAGCATCATCACTGCATTATCACAACATCATCACAACATCATCACTGCGTCATCAGAGCGTCATCACTACATAATCACTTCTTACTCAGTGAATCATCACTGCATCATCACATCATCACAGCATCATCTCAGCATAATCACAGTATCATCACAGCGTCATCACTACATCATCAATGCATCATCACTGCATCATCACAGCATCATCACTGCATCATCACAGCATCATCAGAGCATCATCACAGCATCATCACAACATCATCACAGAGTCATCACAGCATCATCACTGCATAATCACTGCATCATCACAGCATCCTCACAGCATCAATACAGCGTCATCACAACGTCAACAATGCATCATTACAGCATCATCTCAGTATAGTCACAGCATAATCACTGCATAATCACTGCATCATCATATCGTCATCTCTGCATCATCACTGCATCATCACAGCACCATCACAGCATCATTACTGCAGAATCACTGCATCATCACAGCATCATAGCTGCATAATCACAGCATCATCACATCATCATCGCATAGTCATCACAGCGTCATCACTGCATCATCACAGCATCATCACAGCATCATTACTGCAGAATCACTGCATCATCACAGCAACATCGCAGCATCATCACAGCATCATCGCATCATCATCACAGTGTCATGACAGCATCATCACTGCATAATCACCGCATAATCACAGCATCATCACAGCATAATCACAGTATCATCACAGCGTCATCACTACATCATCACTGCATCATCACAGAATCATCACTGCGTCATCACAGCATCATCAGAGCATCATCACAGCATCATCACAGCATAATCACAGTATCATCACAGCATCATCACTACATCATCACTGCATCATCACAGAATCATCACTGCGTCATCACAGCATCATCAGAGCATCATCACAGCATCATCACATCATCATCTCAGCATCATTACTGCTTACTCACTGCATCATCATAGCATCATCACATCATCATCACAACATCATCAGTTTCATGTCAGCATCATCACTGCATAATCACTGCATCATCACAGCATCCTCACAGCATCAACACAGCGTCATCACAGCGTCATCAATGCATCATTACAGCATCATCTCAGTATAGTCACAGAATTATTACAGCATAATCACTGCATCATCATATCATCACTGCATCATCACTGCATCATCACTGCATCATCACAGCACCATCACAGCATCATTACTTCAGAATCACTGCATCATCACAGCATCCTCACAGCAACATCGCAGCATCATCACAGCATCATCACACTGTCATGACAGCATCATCACTGCATAATCACTGCATAATCTCCGCATAATCACAGCATCATCACATCATCATCACAATATCATCACAGCGTCATCACTACACATCACTGCCTCATCACTACATCATCACAGCATCATCACTTCGTCATCATCAGAGCATCATCACAGCATCATCACAGCATCCTCACTGCATCATGAGTGCATCATCATCACAGCATCATAACTGCATCATCTCGGCATAATCACAATGTCATAAATACATCATCACTCCATCATCACAGCATTATCACATCATCATCACAACGTTTTCAGTGTCATCACAGCATCATAACAACGTCATCAAACTGTCATCACAGCATCATCACCAAATCATCACAGAATCATCACAGCATCATTACTGCATCATCACAGCATCTTTGCATCGCCATCAGAGCATCACCACTGCATCATCACATCATCATCTCAGCATCATCACAGCATCATTACTGCTTACTCACTGCATCATCACAGCGTCATGACAGTGTCATCACTGCATCATAACATCATAGCTTCATCATCAGAACATTATCACAGCATCATCACTGCATCATCACATCATCATTATAGCATCTTCACTGTCATCAATACATCATCACAGCATCATCACATCATTATCACAGCATCATCAGTGTCATCTCAGCATCATCACTGCATCATGACTGCATCATAGCAGCATAATCACAGCATCATCACAGAATCATCACAGCATCATCATAAGGTCATCACAGCATCATCACTACGTCATCAGATTGTAATCACAGCATCATCACAGTGTCCTCACTGAATCATCACTGCACCATCACTGCAACATCACAGCATCATCTCAGCATCATCATGGCATCATTACTGCATCATCACTGCTTACTCACTGCATCATCACAGCATCATCTCAGCATCATCACAGAATCATTTCTGCATAATCATTGCATTTTCACAGCGTCATCACAGTATCATCACTGCATCATCACAGTGTCATCACAGCATCATCAAAGCATCACGACAGCGTCATCTCACCATCACGACAGCGTCATCAAAGCATCATCACTGCGTCATAATAACATCATCTCAGCATCATCACAGAATCATTTCTGCATAATCACTGCATCATCATAGTGTCATCACAGCATATTCACTGCATCATCACATCATCACAGTGTCATCACAGAATCATCACTGAATCATCCAAGCATCATCCAAGCATCATCACAGCACCACCAATGCATCATCACAGTATCATCACTGCATAATCACTGCATCATCACCGCATCATCACATCATCAACACTGCATCATTGCTGCATCATCACATCATTGTCACAGTATCATCAAAATATCATCACAGCATCATCACACCATCATAACAACATCATCACAGCGTCATCACAGTATCGTAAATGCATCATCACAGAATCATCACTGAATCATCATAGCATCTTCATATCATCATCACAATATCATCACAGCATCATCGCATCATCATCACAGTGTCATGACAGCATCATCACTGCATAATCACCACATCATCACAGCATCATCACAGCATAATCACAGTATCATCACAGCGTCATCACTACATCATCACTGCATCATCACAGAATCATCACTGCGTCATCACAGCATCATCAGAGCATCATCACAGCATCATCACAGCATAATCACAGTATCATCACAGCATCATCACTACATCATCACTGCATCATCACAGAATCATCACTGCGTCATCACAGCATCATCAGAGCATCATCACAGCATCATCACATCATCATCTCAGCATCATTACTGCTTACTCACTGCATCATCATAGCATCATCACATCATCATCACAACATCATCAGTTTCATGTCAGCATCATCACTGCATAATCACTGCATCATCACAGCATCCTCACAGCATCAACACAGCGTCATCAGAGCGTCATCAATGCATCATTACAGCATCATCTCAGTATAGTCACAGAATTATTACAGCATAATCACTGCATCATCATATCATCACTGCATCATCACTGCATCATCACAGCACCATCACAGCATCATTACTTCAGAATCACTGCATCATCACAGCATCCTCACAGCAACATCGCAGCATCATCACAGCATCATCACACTGTCATGACAGCATCATCACTGCATAATCACTGCATAATCTCCGCATAATCACAGCATCATCACATCATCATCACAATATCATCACAGCGTCATCACTACACATCACTGCATCATCACTACATCATCACAGCATCATCACTTCGTCATCATCAGAGCATCATCACAGCATCATCACTGCATCCTCACTGCATCATGAGTGCATCATCATCACAGCATCATAACTGCATCATCTCGGCATAATCACAATGTCATAAATACATCATCACTCCATCATCACAGCATTATCACATCATCATCACAACGTTTTCAGTGTCATCACAGCATCATAACAACGTCATCAAACTGTCATCACAGCATCATCACCAAATCATCACAGAATCATCACAGCATCATTACTGCATCATCACAGCATCTTTGCATCGTCATCAGAGCATCACCACTGCATCATCACATCATCATCTCAGCATCATCACTGCTTACTCACTGCATCATCACAGCGTCATGACAGTGTCATCACTGCATCATAACATCATAGCTTCATCATCAGAACATTATCACAGCATCATCACTGCATCATCACATCATCATTATAGCATCTTCACTGTCATCAATACATCATCACAGCATCATCACATCATAATCACAGCATCATCAGTGTCATCTCAGCATCATCACTGCATCATGACTGCATCATAGCAGCATAATCACAGCATCATCACAGAATCATCACAGCATCATCATAAGGTCATCACAGCATCATCACTACGTCATCAGATTGTAATCACAGCATCATCACAGTGTCCTCACTGAATCATCACTGCACCATCACTGCAACATCACAGCATCATCTCAGCATCATCATGGCATCATTACTGCATCATCACTGCTTACTCACTGCATCATCACAGCATCATCTCAGCATCATCACAGAATCATTTCTGCATAATCACTGCATCATCATAGTGTCATCACAGTATATTCACTGCATCATCACATCATCACAGTGTCATCACAGAATCATCACTGAATCATCCAAGCATCATCCAAGCATCATCACAGCACCACCAATGCATCATCACAGTATCATCACTGCATAATCACTGCATCATCACCGCATCATCACATCATCAACACTGCATCATTGCTGCATCATCACATCATTGTCACAGTATCATCAAAATATCATCACAGCATCATCACACCATCATAACAACATCATCACAGCGTCATCACAGTATCGTAAATGCATCATCACAGAATCATCACTGAATCATCATAGCATCTTCATATCATCATCACAATATCATCACAGCATCATCACTGCATCATCACAGCATCATCACTGCATAATCACTGCATCATCACCACATCATCACAGCATCATCACTGCATAATCACTGCATCATCACAGCATCATCACATCGTCATCAAAACATCATTACAAGTATCAACACAACATAATCACAGTGTCATCACAGCATCATCATTGCATCCTTACTGCATGATCACAGCATCTCCGCATCGTAATCACATCATCATCACTGACTCCTCACTGAATCATCACTGTACCATCACTGCATCATCAGAGCATAATCTGAGCATAATCTCAGCATAATCACAGCATCATCACAGAATCATCACAGCATCATTACTGCATCATCACAGCATCTTTGCATCGTCATCAGAGCATCACCACTGCATCATCACTACATGATCACATCATCATCACAGCATTTTAGCTACATAATCACAGAATCATCATAGCGTAACGACAGCATCATCACAACATCATTACAGCATCATCACAGCGTCATCGTAACATCATGACTGTATCATCACAGCATCATCACAGCATCACCGCAGCGTCATCACTGCATCATCACAGCATCATCACAGCATCATCACGGCATCGTTACAGCATCGTCATATCATCATAACTGCATCATCACAACAACATAACAAAATCATCAAAGCATCGTCACAGCATCATCACCGCGTCATCACAGCGTCATAACTGCATCGTCACTGCATCTAAACTGCATCATCACAAAATCATCACAGCTTCATCACTGCAGCATCACAGCATCATCAAAGCATCATCGCAGCATCATCACATCATCATCACTGCATCATCACAGAATCATTACTGTTTACTCACTGCGGCATCACAGCATTATCACGGTGTCATAACTGCATCATCACTGCACCATTACTGCATCATCACAGTGTCATCTCAGCATCATCACAGCATCATTACTGCCTAATCATTGCATTATCACAACGTCATCACAGTATCATCAGTGCATCATCACAGCATCATTACTGCATCATCACATCATCATCACAGAATCACGATAGTGTCATCACAGCGTCATCACTGCATCATCACAGCGTCATCTCAGCATCATCAGAGACTCATCACAGCGTCATCACTGCATCATCACTGCATCACCACAGTATCATCACAGCATCATCACAAAATTATAAGAGCGTCATCACAGCGTTATTACTGCATCATCACAGCATCAATAGAGCATCATCACAGCGTCATCACAGCGTTATCACAGCGTCATCACAGCATCATCACAGCATCACGACATCATCATCACAGCGTCACGACAGTGTCATGAGAGCGTCTTCACAGCATCATCACTACATCATCACAGCATCATCACTGCGTCATCAGAGCATCATCACAAAATCATCACAGCGTCATTACTGCATCATCACTGCATCATCACTGAATAATCACAGCATCATCACTGCATCATCACGGCATCGTTACAGCATCGTCATATCATCATAACTGCATCATCACAACAACATAACAAAATCATCAAAGCATCATCACAGCATCATCACCGCGTCATCACAGCGTCATAACTGCATCGTCACTGCATCTAAACTGCATCATCACAAAATCATCACTGCATCACATCATAATCACAACATCATCAAAGCATCATCACAGCATCATCACTGCGTTATCACAGCATCATCTCAGCATCATCACAGTATCATTACTGCTTATTCACTGCATCATCACAACATCATCACAGCGTCATTACAGTGTCATAAATGCATCATCACAGTGTCATCAAAGCGTCCTAACTGCATAATCACTGCATCATCGCAGCTTCATCACAGCATCATGACAGCGTCATCACAGCATCAAAAATGCATAATCACTTCATCCTCACATCATCATCATAGCATCATAGCTGCATAATCATAGAGTCATCACAGCATCATCACTACATCATCAAATTGTCATCACTGTATCACCACAGCATCATCATAGCATCATCACTGCATAATCACAGTGTCATAACAGCATCATTACAACACCATGACTACGTCATCACAGCAACACGACAGCGTCATTACAGTGTCATCAGAGCATCATCACTGCATTATCACAACATCATCACAACATCATCACTGCGTCATCAGAGCGTCATCACTACATAATCACTTCTTACTCAGTGAATCATCACTGCATCATCACATCAGCACAGCATCATCTCAGCATAATCAGAGTATCATCACAGCGTCATCACTACATAATCAATGCATCATCACTGCATCATCACAGAATCATCACTGCGTCATCACAGCATCATCAGAGCATCATCACAGCATCATCACATCATCATCACAGAATCATCACTGCGTCATCACTGCATCACCACAGTATCATCACAGCATCATCACAAAATTATAAGAGCGTCATCACAGCGTTATTACTGCATCATCACAGCATCAATAGAGCATCATCACAGCGTCATCACAGCGTTATCACAGCGTCATCACAGCATCACGACATCATCATCACAGCTTCACGACAGTGTCATGAGAGCGTCTTCACAGCATCATCACTACATCATCACAGCATCATCACTGCGTCATCAGAGCATCATCACTGCATCATCACAGCGTCATCACCGCATCATCACTGCATTGTCACAACATCATGGCGTCATAATAACTGCATCATAACAGCATGATCAAAGCATCATCACAGCGTCATCACAGCGTCATAACTGCATAAACACTGCATCATCAAAGAACCATCACAGCATCATCACAGCGTCATAACAGCATCATCAGAGCATCATCACATCGTCATCACATCGTCATCAAAGAATCTTCACAGCATCATCGCTATGTCATCATAGCATCATCATAATATTATCACAGCTTCATCACAGCGTCATAACAACATCATCACTGCATCATCACAGCGTCATCAGAGCAGAATCAGTGCGTCGTCACAGCATCATTACTGCATCACCACATCATCACTGTGTTATCGCAGCGTCATCACAGCATCATCACAACATCATCACAGAATCATCACAGCATCATTGCAGCATCATCACATCATCATCACAGCGTCATCACAACATCATCGTAGCATCATCATGCATCATCACAGCATCATTACTGCATCATCACAGCATCATCACAGCATCATCACTGCATCATCACTGAATAATCACAGCATCATCACTGCATCATCACGGCATCGTTACAGCATCGTCATATCATCATAACTGCATCATCACAACAACATAACAAAATCATCAAAGCATCATCACAGCATCATCACCGCGTCATCACAGCGTCATAACTGCATCGTCACTGCATCTAAACTGCATCATCACAAAATCATCACTGCATCACATCATAATCACAACATCATCAAAGCGTCATCACAGCATCATCACTGCGTTATCACAGCATCATCTCAGCATCATCACAGTATCATTACTGCTTATTCACTGCATCATCACAACATCATCACAGCGTCATTACAGTGTCATAAATGCATCATCACAGTGTCATCAAAGCGTCCTAACTGCATAATCACTGCATCATCGCAGCTTCATCACAGCATCATGACAGCGTCATCACAGCATCAAAAATGCATAATCACTTCATCCTCACATCATCATCATAGCATCATAGCTGCATAATCATAGAGTCATCACAGCATCATCACTACATCATCAAATTGTCATCACTGTATCATCACAGCATCATCATAGCATCATCACTGCATAATCACAGTGTCATAACAGCATCATTACAACACCATGACTACGTCATCACAGCATCACGACAGCGTCATTACAGTGTCATCACAGCATCATCACTGCATTATCACAACATCATCACAACATCATCACTGCGTCATCAGAGCGTCATCACTACATAATCACTTCTTACTCAGTGAATCATCACTGCATCATCACATCATCACAGCATCATCTCAGCATAATCACAGTATCATCACAGCGTCATCACTACATCATCAATGCATCATCACTGCATCATCACAGCATCATCACTGCATCATCACAGCATCATCAGAGCATCATCACAGCATCATCACAACATCATCACAGAGTCATCACAGCATCATCACTGCATAATCACTGCATCATCACAGCATCCTCACAGCATCAATACAGCGTCATCACAACGTCAACAATGAATCATTACAGCATCATCTCAGTATAGTCACAGCATAATCACTGCATAATCACTGCATCATCATATCGTCATCACTGCATCATCACTGCATCATAGCTGCATAATCACAGCATCATCACATCATCATCGCATAGTCATCACAGCGTCATCACTGCATCATCACAGCATCATCACAGCATCATTACTGCAGAATCACTGCATCATCACAGCATCCTCACAGCAACATCGCAGCATCATCACAGCATCATCGCATCATCATCACAGTGTCATGACAGCATCATCACTGCATAATCACCGCATAATCACAGCATCATCACAGCATAATCACAGTATCATCACAGCATCATCACTACATCATCACTGCATCATCACAGAATCGTCACTGCGTCATCACAGCATCATCAGAGCATCATCACAGCATCATCACATCATCATCTCAGCATCATTACTGCTTACTCACTGCATCATCATAGCATCATCACATCATCATCACAACATCATCAGTTTCATGTCAGCATCATCACTGCATAATCACTGCATCATCACAGCATCCTCACAGCATCAACACAGCGTCATCACAGCGTCATCAATGCATCATTACAGCATCATCTCAGTATAGTCACAGAATTATTACAGCATAATCACTGCATCATCATATCATCACTGCATCATCACAGCACCATCACAGCATCATTACTTCAGAATCACTGCATCATCACAGCATCATCACAGCATCCTCACAGCAACATCGCAGCATCATCACACTGTCATGACAGCATCATCACTGCATAATCACTGCATAATCTCCGCATAATCACAGCATCATCACATCATCATCACAATATCATCACAGCGTCATCACTACACATCACTGCATCATCACTACATCATCACAGCATCATCACTTCGTCATCATCAGAGCATCATCACAGCATCATCACTGCATCCTCACTGCATCATGAGTGCATCATCATCACAGCATCATAACTGCATCATCAAAGCATCATCTCGGCATAATCACAATGTCATAAATACATCATCACTCCATCATCACAGCATTATCACATCATCATCACAACGTTTTCAGTGTCATCACAGCATCATAACAACGTCATCAAACTGTCATCACAGCATCATCACCAAATCATCACAGAATCATCACAGCATCATTACTGCATCATCACAGCATCTTTGCATCGTCATCAGAGCATCACCACTGCATCATCACATCATCATCTCAGCATCATCACAGCATCATTACTGCTTACTCACTGCATCATCACAGCGTCATGACAGTGTCATCACTGCATCATAACATCATAGCTTCATCATCAGAACATTATCACAGCATCATCACTGCATCATCACATCATCATTATAGCATCTTCACTGTCATCAATACATCATCACAGCATCATCACATCATTATCACAGCATCATCAGTGTCATCTCAGCATCATCACTGCATCATGACTGCATCATAGCAGCATAATCACAGCATCATCACAGAATCATCACAGCATCATCATAAGGTCATCACAGCATCATCACTACGTCATCAGATTGTAATCACAGCATCATCACAGTGTCCTCACTGAATCATCACTGCACCATCACTGCAACATCACAGCATCATCTCAGCATCATCATGGCATCATTACTGCATCATCACTGCTTACTCACTGCATCATCACAGCATCATCTCAGCATCATCACAGAATCATTTCTGCATAATCATTGCATTTTCACAGCGTCATCACAGTATCATCACTGCATCATCACAGTGTCATCACAGCATCATCAAAGCATCACGACAGCGTCATCTCACCATCACGACAGCGTCATCAAAGCATCATCACTGCATCATAACAACATCATCTCAGCATCATCACAGAATCATTTCTGCATAATCACTGCATCATCATAGTGTCATCACAGTATATTCACTGCATCATCATATCATCACAGTGTCATCACAGAATCATCACTGAATCATCCAAGCATCATCCAAGCATCATCACAGCACCACCAATGCATCATCACAGTATCATCACTGCATAATCACTGCATCATCACCGCATCATCACATCATCAACACTGCATCATTGCTGCATCATCACATCATTGTCACAGTATCATCAAAATATCATCACAGCATCATCACACCATCATAACAACATCATCACAGCGTCATCACAGTATCGTAAATGCATCATCACTGAATCATCATAGCATCTTCATATCATCATCACAATATCATCACAGCATCATCACTGCATCATCACAACATCATCACTGCATAATCACTGCATCATCACCACATCATCACAGCATCATCACTGCATAATCACTGCATCATCACAGCATCATCACATCGTCATCAAAACATCATTACAAGTATCAACACAACATAATCACAGTGTCATCACAGCATCATCATTGCATCCTTACTGCATGATCACAGCATCTCCGCATCGTAATCACATCATCATCACTGACTCCTCACTGAATCATCACTGTACCATCACTGCATCATCAGAGCATAATCTGAGCATAATCTCAGCATAATCACAGCATCATCACAGAATCATCACAGCATCATTACTGCATCATCACAGCATCTTTGCATTGTCATCAGAGCATCACCACTGCATCATCACTACATCATCACATCATCATCACAGCATTTTAGCTACATAATCACAGAATCATCATAGCGTAACGACAGCATCATCACAACATCATTACAGCATCATCACAGCGTCATCACAGTGTTATCACAGCGTCATCACAGCATCACGACATCATCATCACAGCTTCACGACAGTGTCATGAGAGCGTCTTCACAGCATCATCACTACATCATCACAGCATCATCACTGCGTCATCAGAGCATCATCACAAAATCATCACTGCACCATTACTGCATCATCACAGTGTCATCTCAGCATCATCACAGCATCATTACTGCCTAATCATTGCATTATCACAACGTCATCACAGTATCATCAGTGCATCATCACAGCATCATTACTGCATCATCACATCATCATCACAGAATCACGATAGTGTCATCACAGCGTCATCACTGCATCATCACAGCGTCATCTCAGCATCATCAGAGACTCATCACAACGTCATCACTGCATCATCACTGCATCACCACAGTATCATCACAGCATCATCACAAAATTATAAGAGCGTCATCACAGCGTTATTACTGCATCATCACAGCATCAATAAAGCATCATCACAGCGTCATCACAGCGTTATCACAGCGTCATCACAGCATCACGACATCATCATCACAGCTTCACGACAGTGTCATGAGAGCGTCTTCACAGCATCATCACTACATCATCACAGCATCATCACTGCGTCATCAGAGCATCATCACAAAATCATCACAGCGTCATCACCGCATCATCACTGCATTGTCACAACATCATGGCGTCATAATAACTGCATCATAACAGCATGATCAAAGCATCATCACAGCGTCATCACAGCGTCATAACTGCATAAACACTGCATCATCAAAGAACCATCACAGCATCATCACAGCGTCATAACAGCATCATCAGAGCATCATCACATCGTCATCACATCGTCATCAAAGAATCTTCACAGCATCATCGCTATGTCATCATAGCATCATCATAATATTATCACAGCTTCATCACAGCGTCATAACAACATCATCACTGCATCATCACAGCATCATCATTATTGCATCATGACTGCATCATTACAGCATCATCAGAGCAGAATCAGTGCGTCGTCACAGCATCATTACTGCATCACCACATCATCACTGTGTTATCGCAGCGTCATCACAGCATCATCACAACATCATCACAGAATCATCACAGCATCATTGCAGCATCATCACATCATCATCACAGCGTCATCACAACATCATCGTAGCATCATCATGCATCATCACAGCATCATTACTGCATCATCACAGCATCATCACAGCATCATCACTGCATCATCACTGAATAATCACAGCATCATCACTGCATCATCACGGCATCGTTACAGCATCGTCATATCATCATAACTGCATCATCACAACAACATAACAAAATCATCAAAGCATCATCACAGCATCATCACCGCGTCATCACAGCGTCATAACTGCATCGTCACTGCATCTAAACTGCATCATCACAAAATCATCACTGCATCACATCATAATCACAACATCATCAAAGCGTCATCACAGCATCATCACTGCGTTATCACAGCATCATCTCAGCATCATCACAGTATCATTACTGCTTATTCACTGCATCATCACAACATCATCACAGCGTCATTACAGTGTCATAAATGCATCATCACAGTGTCATCAAAGCGTCCTAACTGCATAATCACTGCATCATCGCAGCTTCATCACAGCATCATGACAGCGTCATCACAGCATCAAAAATGCATAATCACTTCATCCTCACATCATCATCATAGCATCATAGCTGCATAATCATAGAGTCATCACAGCATCATCACTACATCATCAAATTGTCATCACTGTATCATCACAGCATCATCATAGCATCATCACTGCATAATCACAGTGTCATAACAGCATCATTACAACACCATGACTACGTCATCACAGCATCACGACAGCGTCATTACAGTGTCATCACAGCATCATCACTGCATTATCACAACATCATCACAACATCATCACTGCGTCATCAGAGCGTCATCACTACATAATCACTTCTTACTCAGTGCATCATCACTGCATCATCACATCATCACAGCATCATCTCAGCATAATCACAGTATCATCACAGCGTCATCACTACATCATCAATGCATCATCACTGCATCATCACAACATCATCACTGCATCATCACTGCATCATCACAGCATCCTCACAGCATCAATACAGCGTCATCACAACGTCAACAATGCATCATTACAGCATCATCTCAGTATAGTCACAGCATAATCACTGCATAATCACTGCATCATCATATCGTCATCACTGCATCATCACTGCATCATCACAGCACCATCACAGCATCATTACTGTAGAATCACTGCATCATCACAGCATCATAGCTGCATAATCACAGCATCATCACATCATCATCACATAGTCATCACAGCGTCATCACTGCATCATCACAGCATCATCACAGCATCATTACTGCAGAATCACTGCATCATCACAGCATCCTCACAGCAACATCGCAGCATCACAGCATCATCGCATCATCATCACAACATCATCACAGTGTCATGACAGCATCATCACTGCATAATCACCGCATAATCACAGCATCATCACAGCATAATCACAGTATCATCACAGCGTCATCACTACATCATCACTGCATCATCACAGAATCATCACTGCGTCATCACAGCATCATCAGAGCATCATCACAGCATCATCAGAGCATCATCACAGCATCATCACATCATCATCTCAGCATCATTACTGCTTACTCACTGCATCATCATAGCATCATCACATCATCATCACAACATCATCAGTTTCATGTCAGCATCATCACTGCATCATCACAGCATCCTCACAGCATCAACACAGCGTCATCACAGCATCATCAATGCATCATTACAGCATCATCTCAGTATAGTCACAGAATTATTACAGCATAATCACTGCATCATCATATCATCACTGCATCATCACTGCATCATCACTGCATCATCACAGCACCATCACAGCATCATTACTTCAGAATCACTGCATCATCACAGCATCCTCACAGCAACATCGCAGCATCATCACAGCATCATCACACTGTCATGACAGCATCAGCACTGCATAATCACTGCATAATCTCCGCATAATCACAGCATCATCACATCATCATCACAATATCATCACAGCGTCATCACTACACATCACTGTATCATCACAGCACCATCACAGCATCACCGCAGCGTCATCATCAGAGCATCATCACAGCATCATCACTGCATCCTCACTGCATCATGAGTGCATCATCATCACAGCATCATAACTGCATCATCAAAGCATCATCTCGGCATAATCACAATGTCATAAATACATCATCACTCCATCATCACAGCATTATCACATCATCATCACAACGTTTTCAGTGTCATCACAGCATCATAACAACGTCATCAAACTGTCATCACAGCATCATCACCAAATCATCACAGAATCATCACAGCATCATTACTGCATCATCACAGCATCTTTGCATCGTCATCAGAGCATCACCACTGCATCATCACATCATCATCTCAGCATCATCACAGCATCATTACTGCTTACTCACTGCATCATCACAGCGTCATGACAGTGTCATCACTGCATCATAACATCATAGCTTCATCATCAGAACATTATCACAGCATCATCACTGCATCATCACATCATCATTATAGCATCTTCACTGTCATCAATACATCATCACAGCATCATCACATCATTATCACAGCATCATCAGTGTCATCTCAGCATCATCACTGCATCATGACTGCATCATAGCAGCATAATCACAGCATCATCACAGAATCATCACAGCATCATCATAAGGTCATCACAGCATCATCACTACGTCATCAGATTGTAATCACAGCATCATCACAGTGTCCTCACTGAATCATCACTGCACCATCACTGCAACATCACAGCATCATCTCAGCATCATCATGGCATCATTACTGCATCATCACTGCTTACTCACTGCATCATCACAGCATCATCTCAGCATCATCACAGAATCATTTCTGCATAATCATTGCATTTTCACAGCGTCATCACAGTATCATCACTGCATCATCACAGTGTCATCACAGCATCATCAAAGCATCACGACAGCGTCATCTCACCATCACGACAGCGTCATCAAAGCATCATCACTGCATCATAACAACATCATCTCAGCATCATCACAGAATCATTTCTGCATAATCACTGCATCATCATAGTGTCATCACAGTATATTCACTGCATCATCACATCATCACAGTGTCATCACAGAATCATCACTGAATCATCCAAGCATCATCCAAGCATCATCACAGCACCACCAATGCATCATCACAGTATCATCACTGCATAATCACTGCATCATCACCGCATCATCACATCATCAACACTGCATCATTGCTGCATCATCACATCATTGTCACAGTATCATCAAAATATCATCACAGCATCATCACACCATCATAACAACATCATCACAGCGTCATCACAGTATCGTAAATGCATCATCACAGAATCATCACTGAATCATCATAGCATCTTCATATCATCATCACAATATCATCACAGCATCATCACTGCATCATCACAGCATCATCACTGCATAATCACTGCATCATCACCACATCATCACAGCATCATCACTGCATAATCACTGCATCATCACAGCATCATCACATCGTCATCAAAACATCATTACAAGTATCAACACAACATAATCACAGTGTCATCACAGCATCATCATTGCATCCTTACTGCATGATCACAGCATCTCCGCATCGTAATCACATCATCATCACTGACTCCTCACTGAATCATCACTGTACCATCACTGCATCATCAGAGCATAATCTGAGCATAATCTCAGCATAATCACAGCATCATCACAGAATCATCACAGCATCATTACTGCATCATCACAGCATCTTTGCATCGTCATCAGAGCATCACCACTGCATCATCACTACATCATCACATCATCATCACAGCATTTTAGCTACATAATCACAGAATCATCATAGCGTAACGACAGCATCATCACAACATCATTACAGCATCATCACAGCGTCATCGTAACATCATGACTGTATCATCACAGCATCATCACAGCATCACCGCAGCGTCATCACTGCATCATCACAGCATCATCACAGCATCATCACGGCATCGTTACAGCATCGTCATATCATCATAACTGCATCATCACAACAACATAACAAAACCATCAAAGCATCGTCACAGCATCATCACCGCGTCATCACAGCGTCATAACTGCATCGTCACTGCATCTAAACTGCATCATCACAAAATCATCACAGCTTCATCACTGCAGCATCACAGCATCATCAAAGCATCATCGCAGCATCATCACATCATCATCACTGCATCATCACAGAATCATTACTGTTTACTCACTGCGGCATCACAGCATTATCACGGTGTCATAACTGCATCATCACTGCACCATTACTGCATCATCACAGTGTCATCTCAGCATCATCACAGCATCATTACTGCCTAATCATTGCATTATCACAACGTCATCACAGTATCATCAGTGCATCATCACAGCATCATTACTGCATCATCACATCATCATCACAGAATCACGATAGTGTCATCACAGCGTCATCACTGCATCATCACAGCGTCATCTCAGCATCATCAGAGACTCATCACAGCGTCATCACTGCATCATCACTGCATCACCACAGTATCATCACAGCATCATCACAAAATTATAAGAGCGTCATCACAGCGTTATTACTGCATCATCACAGCATCAATAGAGCATCATCACAGCGTCATCACAGCGTTATCACAGCGTCATCACAGCATCACGACATCATCATCACAGCGTCATGACAGTGTCATGAGAGCGTCTTCACAGCATCATCACTACATCATCACAGCATCATCACTGCGTCATCAGAGCATCATCACAAAATCATCACAGCGTCATCACCGCATCATCACTGCATTGTCACAACATCATGGCGTCATAATAACTGCATCATAACAGCATGATCAAAGCATCATCACAGCGTCATCACAGCGTCATAACTGCATAAACACTGCATCATCAAAGAACCATCACAGCATCATCACAGCGTCATAACAGCATCATCAGAGCATCATCACATCGTCATCACATCGTCATCAAAGAATCTTCACAGCATCATCGCTATGTCATCATAGCATCATCATAATATTATCACAGCTTCATCACAGCGTCATAACAACATCATCACTGCATCATCACAGCATCATCATTATTGCATCATGACTGCATCATTACAGCATCATCAGAGCAGAATCAGTGCGTCGTCACAGCATCATTACTGCATCACCACATCATCACTGTGTTATCGCAGCGTCATCACAGCATCATCACAACATCATCACAGAATCATCACAGCATCATTGCAGCATCATCACATCATCATCACAGCGTCATCACAACATCATCGTAGCATCATCATGCATCATCACAGCATCATTACTGCATCATCACAGCATCATCACAGCATCATCACTGCATCATCACTGAATAATCACAGCATCATCACTGCATCATCACGGCATCGTTACAGCATCGTCATATCATCATAACTGCATCATCACAACAACATAACAAAATCATCAAAGCATCATCACAGCATCATCACCGCGTCATCACAGCGTCATAACTGCATCGTCACTGCATCTAAACTGCATCATCACAAAATCATCACTGCATCACATCATAATCACAACATCATCAAAGCGTCATCACAGCATCATCACTGCGTTATCACAGCATCATCTCAGCATCATCACAGTATCATTACTGCTTATTCACTGCATCATCACAACATCATCACAGCGTCATTACAGTGTCATAAATGCATCATCACAGTGTCATCAAAGCGTCCTAACTGCATAATCACTGCATCATCGCAGCTTCATCACAGCATCATGACAGCGTCATCACAGCATCAAAAATGCATAATCACTTCATCCTCACATCATCATCATAGCATCATAGCTGCATAATCATAGAGTCATCACAGCATCATCACTACATCATCAAATTGTCATCACTGTATCATCACAGCATCATCATAGCATCATCACTGCATAATCACAGTGTCATAACAGCATCATTACAACACCATGACTACGTCATCACAGCATCACGACAGCGTCATTACAGTGTCATCACAGCATCATCACTGCATTATCACAACATCATCACAACATCATCACTGCGTCATCAGAGCGTCATCACTACATAATCACTTCTTACTCAGTGAATCATCACTGCATCATCACATCATCACAGCATCATCTCAGCATAATCACAGTATCATCACAGCGTCATCACTACATCATCACTGCATCATCACAGAATCATCACTGCGTCATCACAGCATCATCAGAGCATCATCACAGCATCATCAGAGCATCATCACAGCATCATCACATCATCATCTCAGCATCATTACTGCTTACTCACTGCATCATCATAGCATCATCACATCATCATCACAACATCATCAGTTTCATGTCAGCATCATCACTGCATCATCACAGCATCCTCACAGCATCAACACAGCGTCATCACAGCGTCATCAATGCATCATTACAGCATCATCTCAGTATAGTCACAGAATTATTACAGCATAATCACTGCATCATCATATCATCACTGCATCATCACTGCATCATCACTGCATCATCACAGCACCATCACAGCATCATTACTTCAGAATCACTGCATCATCACAGCATCCTCACAGCAACATCGCAGCATCATCACAGCATCATCACACTGTCATGACAGCATCATCACTGCATAATCACTGCATAATCTCCGCATAATCACAGCATCATCACATCATCATCACAATATCATCACAGCGTCATCACTACACATCACTGCCTCATCACTACATCATCACAGCATCATCACTTCGTCATCATCAGAGCATCATCACAGCATCATCACAGCATCCTCACTGCATCATGAGTGCATCATCATCACAGCATCATAACTGCATCATCAAAGCATCATCTCGGCATAATCACAATGTCATAAATACATCATCACTCCATCATCACAGCATTATCACATCATCATCACAACGTTTTCAGTGTCATCACAGCATCATAACAACGTCATCAAACTGTCATCACAGCATCATCACCAAATCATCACAGAATCATCACAGCATCATTACTGCATCATCACAGCATCTTTGCATCGTCATCAGAGCATCACCACTGCATCATCACATCATCATCTCAGCATCATCACAGCATCATTACTGCTTACTCACTGCATCATCACAGCGTCATGACAGTGTCATCACTGCATCATAACATCATAGCTTCATCATCAGAACATTATCACAGCATCATCACTGCATCATCACATCATCATTATAGCATCTTCACTGTCATCAATACATCATCACAGCATCATCACATCATTATCACAGCATCATCAGTGTCATCTCAGCATCATCACTGCATCATGACTGCATCATAGCAGCATAATCACAGCATCATCACAGAATCATCACAGCATCATCATAAGGTCATCACAGCATCATCACTACGTCATCAGATTGTAATCACAGCATCATCACAGTGTCCTCACTGAATCATCACTGCACCATCACTGCAACATCACAGCATCATCTCAGCATCATCATGGCATCATTACTGCATCATCACTGCTTACTCACTGCATCATCACAGCATCATCTCAGCATCATCACAGAATCATTTCTGCATAATCATTGCATTTTCACAGCGTCATCACAGTATCATCACTGCATCATCACAGTGTCATCACAGCATCATCAAAGCATCACGACAGCGTCATCTCACCATCACGACCGCGTCATCAAAGCATCATCACTGCATCATAACAACATCATCTCAGCATCATCACAGAATCATTTCTGCATAATCACTGCATCATCATAGTGTCATCACAGTATATTCACTGCATCATCACATCATCACAGTGTCATCACAGAATCATCACTGAATCATCCAAGCATCATCCAAGCATCATCACAGCACCACCAATGCATCATCACAGTATCATCACTGCATAATCACTGCATCATCACCGCATCATCACTGCATCATCACTGCATAATCACTGCATCATCACAGCATCATCACATCGTCATCAAAACATCATTACAAGTATCAACACAACATAATCACAGTGTCATCACAGCATCATCATTGCATCCTTACTGCATGATCACAGCATCTCCGCATCGTAATCACATCATCATCACTGACTCCTCACTGAATCATCACTGTACCATCACTGCATCATCAGAGCATAATCTGAGCATAATCTCAGCATAATCACAGCATCATCACAGAATCATCACAGCATCATTACTGCATCATCACAGCATCTTTGCATCGTCATCAGAGCATCACCACTGCATCATCACTACATCATCACATCATCATCACAGCATTTTAGCTACATAATCACAGAATCATCATAGCGTAACGACAGCATCATCACAACATCATTACAGCATCATCACAGCGTCATCGTAACATCATGACTGTATCATCACAGCATCATCACAGCATCACCGCAGCGTCATCACTGCATCATCACAGCATCATCACAGCATCATCACGGCATCGTTACAGCATCGTCATATCATCATAACTGCATCATCACAACAACATAACAAAATCATCAAAGCATCGTCACAGCATCATCACCGCGTCATCACAGCGTCATAACTGCATCGTCACTGCATCTAAACTGCATCATCACAAAATCATCACAGCTTCATCACTGCAGCATCACAGCATCATCAAAGCATCATCGCAGCATCATCACATCATCATCACTGCATCATCACAGAATCATTACTGTTTACTCACTGCGGCATCACAGCATTATCACGGTGTCATAACTGCATCATCACTGCACCATTACTGCATCATCACAGTGTCATCTCAGCATCATCACAGCATCATTACTGCCTAATCATTGCATTATCACAACGTCATCACAGTATCATCAGTGCATCATCACAGCATCATTACTGCATCATCACATCATCATCACAGAATCACGATAGTGTCATCACAGCGTCATCACTGCATCATCACAGCGTCATCTCAGCATCATCAGAGACTCATCACAGCGTCATCACTGCATCATCACTGCATCACCACAGTATCATCTCAGCATCATCACAGCATCACGACATCATCATCACAGCTTCACGACAGTGTCATGAGAGCGTCTTCACAGCATCATCACTACATCATCACAGCATCATCACTGCGTCATCAGAGCATCATCACAAAATCATCACAGCGTCATCACCGCATCATCACTGCATTGTCACAACATCATGGCGTCATAATAACTGCATCATAACAGCATGATCAAAGCATCATCACAGCGTCATCACAGCGTCATAACTGCATAAACACTGCATCATCAAAGAACCATCACAGCATCATCACAGCGTCATAACAGCATCATCAGAGCATCATCACATCGTCATCACATCGTCATCAAAGAATCTTCACAGCATCATCGCTATGTCATCATAGCATCATCATAATATTATCACAGCTTCATCACAGCGTCATAACAACATCATCACTGCATCATCACAGCATCATCATTATTGCATCATGACTGCATCATTACAGCATCATCAGAGCAGAATCAGTGCGTCGTAACAGCATCATTACTGCATCACCACATCATCACTGTGTTATCGCAGCGTCATCACAGCATCATCACAACATCATCACAGAATCATCACAGCATCATTGCAGCATCATCACATCATCATCACAGCGTCATCACCGCATCATCACTGCATTGTCACAACATCATGGCGTCATAATAACTGCATCATAACAGCATGATCAAAGCATCATCACAGCGTCATCACAGCGTCATAACTGCATCGTCACTGCATCTAAACTGCATCATCACAAAATCATCACAGCTTCATCACTGCAGCATCACAGCATCATCAAAGCATCATCGCAGCATCATCACATCATCATCACTGCATCATCACAGAATCATTACTGTTTACTCACTGCGGCATCACAGCATTATCACGGTGTCATAACTGCATCATCACTGCACCATTACTGCATCATCACAGTGTCATCTCAGCATCATCACAGCATCATTACTGCCTAATCATTGCATTATCACAACGTCATCACAGTATCATCAGTGCATCATCACAGCATCATTACTGCATCATCACATCATCATCACAGAATCACGATAGTGTCATCACAGCGTCATCACTGCATCATCACAGCGTCATCTCAGCATCATCAGAGACTCATCACAGCGTCATCACTGCATCATCACTGCATCACCACAGTATCATCTCAGCATCATCACAAAATTATAAGAGCGTCATCACAGCGTTATTACTGCATCATCACAGCATCAATAAAGCATCATCACAGCGTCATCACAGCGTTATCACAGCGTCATCACAGCATCATCACAGCATCACGACATCATCATCACAGCTTCACGACAGTGTCATGAGAGCGTCTTCACAGCATCATCACTACATCATCACAGCATCATCACTGCGTCATCAGAGCATCATCACAAAATCATCACAGCGTCATCACCGCATCATCACTGCATTGTCACAACATCATGGCGTCATAATAACTGCATCATAACAGCATGATCAAAGCATCATCACAGCGTCATCACAGCGTCATAACTGCATAAACACTGCATCATCAAAGAACCATCACAGCATCATCACAGCGTCATAACAGCATCATCAGAGCATCATCACATCGTCATCACATCGTCATCAAAGAATCTTCACAGCATCATCGCTATGTCATCATAGCATCATCATAATATTATCACAGCTTCATCACAGCGTCATAACAACATCATCACTGCATCATCACAGCATCATCATTATTGCATCATGACTGCATCATTACAGCATCATCAGAGCAGAATCAGTGCGTCGTCACAGCATCATTACTGCATCACCACATCATCACTGTGTTATCGCAGCGTCATCACAGCATCATCACAACATCATCACAGAATCATCACAGCATCATTGCAGCATCATCACATCATCATCACAGCGTCATCACAACATCATCGTAGCATCATCATGCATCATCACAGCATCATTACTGCATCATCACAGCATCATCACAGCATCATCACTGCATCATCACTGAATAATCACAGCATCATCACTGCATCATCACGGCATCGTTACAGCATCGTCATATCATCATAACTGCATCATCACAACAACATAACAAAATCATCAAAGCATCATCACAGCATCATCACCGCGTCATCACAGCGTCATAACTGCATCGTCACTGCATCTAAACTGCATCATCACAAAATCATCACTGCATCACATCATAATCACAACATCATCAAAGCGTCATCACAGCATCATCACTGCGTTATCACAGCATCATCTCAGCATCATCACAGTATCATTACTGCTTATTCACTGCATCATCACAACATCATCACAGCGTCATTACAGTGTCATAAATGCATCATCACAGTGTCATCAAAGCGTCCTAACTGCATAATCACTGCATCATCGCAGCTTCATCACAGCATCATGACAGCGTCATCACAGCATCAAAAATGCATAATCACTTCATCCTCACATCATCATCATAGCATCATAGCTGCATAATCATAGAGTCATCACAGCATCATCACTACATCATCAAATTGTCATCACTGTATCATCACAGCATCATCATAGCATCATCACTGCATAATCACAGTGTCATAACAGCATCATTACAACACCATGACTACGTCATCACAGCATCACGACAGCGTCATTACAGTGTCATCACAGCATCATCACTGCATTATCACAACATCATCACATCATCACTGCGTCATCAGAGCGTCATCACTACATAATCACTTCTTACTCAGTGAATCATCACTGCATCATCACATCATCACAGCATCATCTCAGCATAATCACAGTATCATCACAGCGTCATCACTACATCATCAATGCATCATCACTGCATCATCACAACATCATCACTGCATCATCACTGCATCATCACAGCATCCTCACAGCATCAATACAGCGTCATCACAACGTCAACAATGCATCATTACAGCATCATCTCAGTATAGTCACAGCATAATCACTGCATAATCACTGCATCATCATATCGTCATCACTGCATCATCACTGCATCATCACAGCACCATCACAGCATCATTACTGCAGAATCACTGCATCATCACAGCATCATAGCTGCATAATCACAGCATCATCACATCATCATCGCATAGTCATCACAGCGTCATCACTGCATCATCACAGCATCATCACAGCATCATTACTGCAGAATCACTGCATCATCACAGCATCCTCACAGCAACATCGCAGCATCACAGCATCATCGCATCATCATCACAACATCATCACAGTGTCATGACAGCATCATCACTGCATAATCACCGCATAATCACAGCATCATCACAGCATAATCACAGTATCATCACAGCGTCATCACTACATCATCACTGCATCATCACAGAATCATCACTGCGTCATCACAGCATCATCAGAGCATCATCACAGCATCATCAGAGCATCATCACAGCATCATCACATCATCATCTCAGCATCATTACTGCTTACTCACTGCATCATCATAGCATCATCACATCATCATCACAACATCATCAGTTTCATGTCAGCATCATCACTGCATCATCACAGCATCCTCACAGCATCAACACAGCGTCATCACAGCGTCATCAATGCATCATTACAGCATCATCTCAGTATAGTCACAGAATTATTACAGCATAATCACTGCATCATCATATCATCACTGCATCATCACTGCATCATCACTGCATCATCACAGCACCATCACAGCATCATTACTTCAGAATCACTGCATCATCACAGCATCCTCACAGCAACATCACAGCATCATCACACTGTCATGACAGCATCATCACTGCATAATCACTGCATAATCTCCGCATAATCACAGCATCATCACATCATCATCACAATATCATCACAGCGTCATCACTACACATCACTGTATCATCACAGCACCATCACAGCATCACCGCAGCGTCATCATCAGAGCATCATCACAGCATCATCACTGCATCCTCACTGCATCATGAGTGCATCATCATCACAGCATCATAACTGCATCATCAAAGCATCATCTCGGCATAATCACAATGTCATAAATACATCATCACTCCATCATCACAGCATTATCACATCATCATCACAACGTTTTCAGTGTCATCACAGCATCATAACAACGTCATCAAACTGTCATCACAGCATCATCACCAAATCATCACAGAATCATCACAGCATCATTACTGCATCATCACAGCATCTTTGCATCGTCATCAGAGCATCACCACTGCATCATCACATCATCATCTCAGCATCATCACAGCATCATTACTGCTTACTCACTGCATCATCACAGCGTCATGACAGTGTCATCACTGCATCATAACATCATAGCTTCATCATCAGAACATTATCACAGCATCATCACTGCATCATCACATCATCATTATAGCATCTTCACTGTCATCAATACATCATCACAGCATCATCACATCATTATCACAGCATCATCAGTGTCATCTCAGCATCATCACTGCATCATGACTGCATCATAGCAGCATAATCACAGCATCATCACAGAATCATCACAGCATCATCATAAGGTCATCACAGCATCATCACTACGTCATCAGATTGTAATCACAGCATCATCACAGTGTCCTCACTGAATCATCACTGCACCATCACTGCAACATCACAGCATCATCTCAGCATCATCATGGCATCATTACTGCATCATCACTGCTTACTCACTGCATCATCACAGCATCATCTCAGCATCATCACAGAATCATTTCTGCATAATCATTGCATTTTCACAGCGTCATCACAGTATCATCACTGCATCATCACAGTGTCATCACAGCATCATCAAAGCATCACGACAGCGTCATCTCACCATCACGACAGCGTCATCAAAGCATCATCACTGCATCATAACAACATCATCTCAGCATCATCACAGAATCATTTCTGCATAATCACTGCATCATCATAGTGTCATCACAGTATATTCACTGCATCATCACATCATCACAGTGTCATCACAGAATCATCACTGAATCATCCAAGCATCATCCAAGCATCATCACAGCACCACCAATGCATCATCACAGTATCATCACTGCATAATCACTGCATCATCACCGCATCATCACATCATCAACACTGCATCATTGCTGCATCATCACATCATTGTCACAGTATCATCAAAATATCATCACAGCATCATCACACCATCATAACAACATCATCACAGCGTCATCACAGTATCGTAAATGCATCATCACAGAATCATCACTGAATCATCATAGCATCTTCATATCATCATCACAATATCATCACAGCATCATCACTGCATCATCACAGCATCATCACTGCATAATCACTGCATCATCACCACATCATCACAGCATCATCACTGCATAATCACTGCATCATCACAGCATCATCACATCGTCATCAAAACATCATTACAAGTATCAACACAACATAATCACAGTGTCATCACAGCATCATCATTGCATCCTTACTGCATGATCACAGCATCTCCGCATCGTAATCACATCATCATCACTGACTCCTCACTGAATCATCACTGTACCATCACTGCATCATCAGAGCATAATCTGAGCATAATCTCAGCATAATCACAGCATCATCACAGAATCATCACAGCATCATTACTGCATCATCACAGCATCTTTGCATCGTCATCAGAGCATCACCACTGCATCATCACTACATCATCACATCATCATCACAGCATTTTAGCTACATAATCACAGAATCATCATAGCGTAACGACAGCATCATCACAACATCATTACAGCATCATCACAGCGTCATCGTAACATCATGACTGTATCATCACAGCATCATCACAGCATCACCGCAGCGTCATCACTGCATCATCACAGCATCATCACAGCATCATCACGGCATCGTTACAGCATCGTCATATCATCATAACTGCATCATCACAACAACATAACAAAACCATCAAAGCATCGTCACAGCATCATCACCGCGTCATCACAGCGTCATAACTGCATCGTCACTGCATCTAAACTGCATCATCACAAAATCATCACAGCTTCATCACTGCAGCATCACAGCATCATCAAAGCATCATCGCAGCATCATCACATCATCATCACTGCATCATCACAGAATCATTACTGTTTACTCACTGCGGCATCACAGCATTATCACGGTGTCATAACTGCATCATCACTGCACCATTACTGCATCATCACAGTGTCATCTCAGCATCATCACAGCATCATTACTGCCTAATCATTGCATTATCACAACGTCATCACAGTATCATCAGTGCATCATCACAGCATCATTACTGCATCATCACATCATCATCACAGAATCACGATAGTGTCATCACAGCGTCATCACTGCATCATCACAGCGTCATCTCAGCATCATCAGAGACTCATCACAGCGTCATCACTGCATCATCACTGCATCACCACAGTATCATCACAGCATCATCACAAAATTATAAGAGCGTCATCACAGCGTTATTACTGCATCATCACAGCATCAATAGAGCATCATCACAGCGTCATCACAGCGTTATCACAGCGTCATCACAGCATCACGACATCATCATCACAGCGTCACGACAGTGTCATGAGAGCGTCTTCACAGCATCATCACTACATCATCACAGCATCATCACTGCGTCATCAGAGCATCATCACAAAATCATCACAGCGTCATCACCGCATCATCACTGCATTGTCACAACATCATGGCGTCATAATAACTGCATCATAACAGCATGATCAAAGCATCATCACAGCGTCATCACAGCGTCATAACTGCATAAACACTGCATCATCAAAGAACCATCACAGCATCATCACAGCGTCATAACAGCATCATCAGAGCATCATCACATCGTCATCACATCGTCATCAAAGAATCTTCACAGCATCATCGCTATGTCATCATAGCATCATCATAATATTATCACAGCTTCATCACAGCGTCATAACAACATCATCACTGCATCATCACAGCATCATCATTATTGCATCATGACTGCATCATTACAGCATCATCAGAGCAGAATCAGTGTGTCGTCACAGCATCATTACTGCATCACCACATCATCACTGTGTTATCGCAGCGTCATCACAGCATCATCACAACATCATCACAGAATCATCACAGCATCATTGCAGCATCATCACATCATCACCACAGCGTCAACACAACATCATCGTAGCATCATCATGCATCATCACAGCATCATTACTGCATCATCACAGCATCATCACAGCATCATCACTGCATCATCACTGAATAATCACAGCATCATCACTGCATCATCACGGCATCGTTACAGCATCGTCATATCATCATAACTGCATCATCACAACAACATAACAAAATCATCAAAGCATCATCACAGCATCATCACCGCGTCATCACAGCGTCATAACTGCATCGTCACTGCATCTAAACTGCATCATCACAAAATCATCACTGCATCACATCATAATCACAACATCATCAAAGCGTCATCACAGCATCATCACTGCGTTATCACAGCATCATCTCAGCATCATCACAGTATCATTACTGCTTATTCACTGCATCATCACAACATCATCACAGCGTCATTACAGTGTCATAAATGCATCATCACAGTGTCATCAAAGCGTCCTAACTGCATAATCACTGCATCATCGCAGCTTCATCACAGCATCATGACAGCGTCATCACAGCATCAAAAATGCATAATCACTTCATCCTCACATCATCATCATAGCATCCTAGCTGCATAATCATAGAGTCATCACAGCATCATCACTACATCATCAAATTGTCATCACTGTATCATCACAGCATCATCATAGCATCATCACTGCATAATCACAGTGTCATAACAGCATCATTACAACACCATGACTACGTCATCACAGCATCACGACAGCGTCATTACAGTGTCATCACAGCATCATCACTGCATTATCACAACATCATCACAACATCATCACTGCGTCATCAGAGCGTCATCACTACATAATCACTTCTTACTCAGTGAATCATCACTGCATCATCACATCATCACAGCATCATCTCAGCATAATCACAGTATCATCACAGCGTCATCACTACATCATCAATGCATCATCACTGCATCATCACAGCATCATCACTGCATCATCACAGCATCATCAGAGCATCATCACAGCATCATCACAACATCATCACAGAGTCATCACAGCATCATCACTGCATAATCACTGCATCATCACAGCATCCTCACAGCATCAATACAGCGTCATCACAACGTCAACAATGAATCATTACAGCATCATCTCAGTATAGTCACAGCATAATCACTGCATAATCACTGCATCATCATATCGTCATCACTGCATCATCACTGCACCATCACAGCACCATCACAGCATCATTACTGCAGAATCCCTTCATCATCACAGCATCATAGCTGCATAATCACAGCATCATCACATCATCATCGCATAGTCATCACAGCGTCATCACTGCATCATCACAGCATCATCACAGCATCATTACTGCAGAATCACTGCATCATCACAGCATCCTCACAGCAACATCGCAGCATCATCACAGCATCATCGCATCATCATCACAGTGTCATGACAGCATCATCACTGCATAATCACCGCATAATCACAGCATCATCACAGCATAATCACAGTATCATCACAGCGTCATCACTACATCATCACTGCATCATCACAGAATCATCACTGCGTCATCACAGCATCATCAGAGCATCATCACAGCATCATCACAGCATAATCACAGTATCATCACAGCATCATCACTACATCATCACTGCATCATCACAGAATCATCACTGCGTCATCACAGCATCATCAGAGCATCATCACAGCATCATCACATCATCATCTCAGCATCATTACTGCTTACTCACTGCATCATCATAGCATCATCACATCATCATCACAACATCATCAGTTTCATGTCAGCATCATCACTGCATAATCACTGCATCATCACAGCATCCTCACAGCATCAACACAGCGTCATCACAGCGTCATCAATGCATCATTACAGCATCATCTCAGTATAGTCACAGAATTATTACAGCATAATCACTGCATCATCATATCATCACTGCATCATCACTGCATCATCACTGCATCATCACAGCACCATCACAGCATCATTACTTCAGAATCACTGCATCATCACAGCATCCTCACAGCAACATCGCAGCATCATCACAGCATCATCACACTGTCATGACAGCATCATCACTGCATAATCACTGCATAATCTCCGCATAATCACAGCATCATCACATCATCATCACAATATCATCACAGCGTCATCACTACACATCACTGCATCATCACTACATCATCACAGCATCATCACTTCGTCATCATCAGAGCATCATCACAGCATCATCACTGCATCCTCACTGCATCATGAGTGCATCATCATCACAGCATCATAACTGCATCATCAAAGCATCATCTTGGCATAATCACAATGTCATAAATACATCATCACTCCATCATCACAGCATTATCACATCATCATCACAACGTTTTCAGTGTCATCACAGCATCATAACAACGTCATCAAACTGTCATCACAGCATCATCACCAAATCATCACAGAATCATCACAGCATCATTACTGCATCATCACAGCATCTTTGCATCGTCATCAGAGCATCACCACTGCATCATCACTACATCATCACATCATCATCACAGCATTTTAGCTACATAATCACAGAATCATCATAGCGTAACGACAGCATCATCACAACATCATTACAGCATCATCACAGCGTCATCGTAACATCATGACTGTATCATCACAGCATCATCACAGCATCACCGCAGCGTCATCACTGCATCATCACAGCATCATCACGGCATCGTTACAGCATCATAACTGCATCATAACTGCATCATCACAACAACATAACAAAACCATCAAAGCATCGTCACAGCATCATCACCGCGTCATCACAGCGTCATAACTGCATCGTCACTGCATCTAAACTGCATCATCACAAAATCATCACAGCTTCATCACTGCAGCATCACAGCATCATCAAAGCATCATCGCAGCATCATCACATCATCATCACTGCATCATCACAGAATCATTACTGTTTACTCACTGCGGCATCACAGCATTATCACGGTGTCATAACTGCATCATCACTGCACCATTACTGCATCATCACAGTGTCATCTCAGCATCATCACAGCATCATTACTGCCTAATCATTGCATTATCACAACGTCATCACAGTATCATCAGTGCATCATCACAGCATCATTACTGCATCATCACATCATCATCACAGAATCACGATAGTGTCATCACAGCGTCATCACTGCATCATCACAGCGTCATCTCAGCATCATCAGAGACTCATCACAGCGTCATCACTGCATCATCACTGCATCACCACAGTATCATCACAGCATCATCACAAAATTATAAGAGCGTCATCACAGCGTTATTACTGCATCATCACAGCATCAATAGAGCATCATCATAGCGTCATCACAGCGTTATCACAGCGTCATCACAGCATCATCACAGCATCACGACATCATCATCACAGCGTCACGACAGTGTCATGAGAGCGTCTTCACAGCATCATCACTACATCATCACAGCATCATCACTGCGTCATCAGAGCATCATCACAAAATCATCACAGCGTCATTACTGCATCATCACTGCATCATCACAGCGTCATCACCGCATCATCACTGCCTTGTCACAACATCATGGCGTCATAATAACTGCATCATAACAGCATGATCAAAGCATCATCACAGCGTCATCACAGCGTCATAACTGCATAAACACTGCATCATCAAAGAACCATCACAGCATCATCACAGCGTCATAACAGCATCATCAGAGCATCATCACATCGTCATCACATCGTCATCAAAGAATCTTCACAGCATCATCGCTATGTCATCATAGCATCATCATAATATTATCACAGCTTCATCACAGCGTCATAACAACATCATCACTGCATCATCACAGCATCATCACTGAATAATCACAGCATCATCACTGCATCATCACGGCATCGTTACAGCATCGTCATATCATCATAACTGCATCATCACAACAACATAACAAAATCATCAAAGCATCATCACAGCATCATCACCGCGTCATCACAGCGTCATAACTGCATCGTCACTGCATCTAAACTGCATCATCAAAAAATCATCACTGCATCACATCATAATCACAACATCATCAAAGCGTCATCACAGCATCATCTCAGCATCATCACAGTATCATTACTGCTTATTCACTGCATCATCACAACATCATCACAGCGTCATTACAGTGTCATAAATGCATCATCACAGTGTCATCAAAGCGTCCTAACTGCATAATCACTGCATCATCGCAGCTTCATCACAGCATCATGACAGCGTCATCACAGCATCAAAAATGCATAATCACTTCATCCTCACATCATCATCATAGCATCATAGCTGCATAATCATAGAGTCATCACAGCATCATCACTACATCATCAAATTGTCATCACTGTATCATCACAGCATCATCATAGCATCATCACTGCATAATCACAGTGTCATAACAGCATCATTACAACACCATGACTACGTCATCACAGCATCACGACAGCGTCATTACAGTGTCATCACAGCATCATCACTGCATTATCACAACATCATCACAACATCATCACTGCGTCATCAGAGCGTCATCACTACATAATCACTTCTTACTCAGTGAATCATCACTGCATCATCACATCATCACAGCATCATCTCAGCATAATCACAGTATCATCACAGCGTCATCACTACATCATCAATGCATCATCACTGCATCATCACAGCATCATCACTGCATCATCACAGCATCATCAGAGCATCATCACAACATCATCACAGAGTCATCACAGCATCATCACTGCATAATCACTGCATCATCACAGCATCCTCACAGCATCAATACAGCGTCATCACAACGTCAACAATGCATCATTACAGCATCATCTCAGTATAGTCACAGCATAATCACTGCATAATCACTGCATCATCATATCGTCATCACTGCATCATCACTGCATCATCACAGCACCATCACAGCATCATTACTGCAGAATCACTGCATCATCACAGCATCATAGCTGCATAATCACAGCATCATCACATCATCATCGCATAGTCATCACAGCGTCATCACTGCATCATCACAGCATCATCACAGCATCATTACTGCAGAATCACTGCATCATCACAGGATCCTCACAGCAACATCGCAGCATCATCACAGCATCATCGCATCATCATCACAGTGTCATGACAGCATCATCACTGCATAATCTCCGCATAATCACAGCATCATCACATCATCATCACAATATCATCACAGCGTCATCACTACACATCACTGCATCATCACTACATCATCACAGCATCATCACTTCGTCATCATCAGAGCATCATCACAGCATCATCACAACATCATCAGTTTCATGTCAGCATCATCACTGCATAATCACCGCATAATCACAGCATCATCACAGCATAATCACAGTATCATCACAGCGTCATCACTACATCATCACTGCATCATCACAGAATCATCACTGCGTCATCACAGCATCATCAGAGCATCATCACAGCATCATCACAGCATAATCACAGTATCATCACAGCATCATCACTACATCATCACTGCATCATCACAGAATCATCACTGCGTCATCACAGCATCATCAGAGCATCATCACAGCATCATCACATCATCATCTCAGCATCATTACTGCTTACTCACTGCATCATCATAGCATCATCACATCATCATCACAACATCATCAGTTTCATGTCAGCATCATCACTGCATCATCACAGCATCCTCACAGCATCAACACAGCGTCATCACAGCGTCATCAATGCATCATTACAGCATCATCTCAGTATAGTCACAGAATTATTACAGCATAATCACTGCATCATCATATCATCACTGCATCATCACTGCATCATCACTGCATCATCACAGCACCATCACAGCATCATTACTTCAGAATCACTGCATCATCACAGCATCCTCACAGCAACATCGCAGCATCATCACACTGTCATGACAGCATCATCACTGCATAATCACTGCATAATCTCCGCATAATCACAGCATCATCACATCATCATCACAATATCATCACAGCGTCATCACTACACATCACTGCATCATCACTACATCATCACAGCATCATCACTTCGTCATCATCAGAGCATCATCACAGCATCATCACTGCATCCTCACTGCATCATGAGTGCATCATCATCACAGCATCATAACTGCATCATCAAAGCATCATCTCGGCATAATCACAATGTCATAAATACATCATCACTCCATCATCACAGCATTATCACATCATCATCACAACGTTTTCAGTGTCATCACAGCATCATAACAACGTCATCAAACTGTCATCACAGCATCATCACCAAATCATCACAGAATCATCACAGCATCATTACTGCATCATCACAGCATCTTTGCATCGTCATCAGAGCATCACCACTGCATCATCACATCATCATCTCAGCATCATCACAGCATCATTACTGCTTACTCACTGCATCATCACAGCGTCATGACAGTGTCATCACTGCATCATAACATCATAGCTTCATCATCAGAACATTATCACAGCATCATCACTGCATCATCACATCATCATTATAGCATCTTCACTGTCATCAATACATCATCACAGCATCATCACATCATTATCACAGCATCATCAGTGTCATCTCAGCATCATCACTGCATCATGACTGCATCATAGCAGCATAATCACAGCATCATCACAGAATCATCACAGCATCATCATAAGGTCATCACAGCATCATCACTACGTCATCAGATTGTAATCACAGCATCATCACAGTGTCCTCACTGAATCATCACTGCACCATCACTGCAACATCACAGCATCATCTCAGCATCATCATGGCATCATTACTGCATCATCACTGCTTACTCACTGCATCATCACAGCATCATCTCAGCATCATCACAGAATCATTTCTGCATAATCATTGCATTTTCACAGCGTCATCACAGTATCATCACTGCATCATCACAGTGTCATCACAGCCTCATCAAAGCATCACGACAGCGTCATCTCACCATCACGACAGCGTCATCAAAGCATCATCACTGCATCATAACAACATCATCTCAGCATCATCACAGAATCATTTCTGCATAATCACTGCATCATCATAGTGTCATCACAGTATATTCACTGCATCATCACATCATCACAGTGTCATCACAGAATCATCACTGAATCATCCAAGCATCATCCAAGCATCATCACAGCACCACCAATGCATCATCACAGTATCATCACTGCATAATCACTGCATCATCACCGCATCATCACATCATCAACACTGCATCATTGCTGCATCATCACATCATTGTCACAGTATCATCAAAATATCATCACAGCATCATCACACCATCATAACAACATCATCACAGCGTCATCACAGTATCGTAAATGCATCATCACAGAATCATCACTGAATCATCATAGCATCTTCATATCATCATCACAATATCATCACTGCATCATCACTGCATAATCACTGCATCATCACATCGTCATCAAAACATCATTACAAGTATCAACACAACATAATCACAGTGTCATCACAGCATCATCATTGCATCCTTACTGCATGATCACAGCATCTCCGCATCGTAATCACATCATCATCACTGACTCCTCACTGAATCATCACTGTACCATCACTGCATCATCAGAGCATAATCTGAGCATAATCTCAGCATAATCACAGCATCATCACAGAATCATCACAGCATCATTACTGCATCATCACAGCATCTTTGCATCGTCATCAGAGCATCACCACTGCATCATCACTACATCATCACATCATCATCATAGCATTTTAGCTACATAATCACAGAATCATCATAGCGTAACGACAGCATCATCACAACATCATTACAGCATCATCACAGCGTCATCGTAACATCATGACTGTATCATCACAGCATCATCACAGCATCACCGCAGCGTCATCACTGCATCATCACAGCATCATCACAGCATCATCACGGCATCGTTACAGCATCGTCATATCATCATAACTGCATCATCACAACAACATAACAAAATCATCAAAGCATTGTCACAGCATCATCACCGCGTCATCACAGCGTCATAACTGCATCGTCACTGCATCTAAACTGCATCATCACAAAATCATCACAGCTTCATCACTGCAGCATCACAGCATCATCAAAGCATCATCGCAGCATCATCACATCATCATCACTGCATCATCACAGAATCATTACTGTTTACTCACTGCGGCATCACAGCATTATCACGGTGTCATAACTGCATCATCACTGCACCATTACTGCATCATCACAGTGTCATCTCAGCATCATCACAGCATCATTACTGCCTAATCATTGCATTATCACAACGTCATCACAGTATCATCAGTGCATCATCACAGCATCATTACTGCATCATCACATCATCATCACAGAATCACGATAGTGTCATCACAGCGTCATCACTGCATCATCACAGCGTCATCTCAGCATCATCAGAGACTCATCACAGCGTCATCACTGCATCATCACTGCATCACCACAGTATCATCACAGCATCATCACAAAATTATAAGAGCGTCATCACAGCGTTATTACTGCATCATCACAGCATCAATAGAGCATCATCACAGCGTCATCACAGCGTTATCACAGCGTCATCACAGCATCATCACAGCATCACGACATCATCATCACAGCGTCACGACAGTGTCATGAGAGCGTCTTCACAGCATCATCACTACATCATCACAGCATCATCACTGCGTCATCAGAGCATCATCACAAAATCATCACAGCGTCATTACTGCATCATCACTGCATCATCACAGCGTCATCACCGCATCATCACTGCATTGTCACAACATCATGGCGTCATAATAACTGCATCATAACAGCATGATCAAAGCATCATCACAGCGTCATCACAGCGTCATAACTGCATAAACACTGCATCATCAAAGAACCATCACAGCATCATCACAGCGTCATAACAGCATCATCAGAGCATCATCACATCGTCATCACATCGTCATCAAAGAATCTTCACAGCATCATCGCTATGTCATCATAGCATCATCATAATATTATCACAGCTTCATCACAGCGTCATAACAACATCATCACTGCATCATCACAGCATCATCACTGAATAATCACAGCATCATCACTGCATCATCACGGCATCGTTACAGCATCGTCATATCATCATAACTGCATCATCACAACAACATAACAAAATCATCAAAGCATCATCACAGCATCATCACCGCGTCATCACAGCGTCATAACTGCATCGTCACTGCATCTAAACTGCATCATCAAAAAATCATCACTGCATCACATCATAATCACAACATCATCAAAGCGTCATCACAGCATCATCTCAGCATCATCACAGTATCATTACTGCTTATTCACTGCATCATCACAACATCATCACAGCGTCATTACAGTGTCATAAATGCATCATCACAGTGTCATCAAAGCGTCCTAACTGCATAATCACTGCATCATCGCAGCTTCATCACAGCATCATGACAGCGTCATCACAGCATCAAAAATGCATAATCACTTCATCCTCACATCATCATCATAGCATCATAGCTGCATAATCATAGAGTCATCACAGCATCATCACTACATCATCAAATTGTCATCACTGTATCATCACAGCATCATCATAGCATCATCACTGCATAATCACAGTGTCATAACAGCATCATTACAACACCATGACTACGTCATCACAGCATCACGACAGCGTCATTACAGTGTCATCACAGCATCATCACTGCATTATCACAACATCATCACAACATCATCACTGCGTCATCAGAGCGTCATCACTACATAATCACTTCTTACTCAGTGAATCATCACTGCATCATCACATCATCACAGCATCATCTCAGCATAATCACAGTATCATCACAGCGTCATCACTACATCATCAATGCATCATCACTGCATCATCACAGCATCATCACTGCATCATCACAGCATCATCAGAGCATCATCACAGCATCATCACAACATCATCACAGAGTCATCACAGCATCATCACTGCATAATCACAGCATCCTCACAGCATCAATACAGCGTCATCACAACGTCAACAATGCATCATTACAGCATCATCTCAGTATAGTCACAGCATAATCACTGCATAATCACTGCATCATCATATCGTCATCACTGCATCATCACTGCATCATCACAGCACCATCACAGCATCATTACTGCAGAATCACTGCATCATCACAGCATCATAGCTGCATAATCACAGCATCATCACATCATCATCGCATAGTCATCACAGCGTCATCACTGCATCATCACAGCATCATCACAGCATCATTACTGCAGAATCACTGCATCATCAGAGCATCCTCACAGCAACATCGCAGCATCATCACAGCATCATCGCATCATCATCACAGTGTCATGACAGCATCATCACTGCATAATCTCCGCATAATCACAGCATCATCACATCATCATCACAATATCATCACAGCGTCATCACTACACATCACTGCATCATCACTACATCATCACAGCATCATCACTTCGTCATCATCAGAGCATCATCACAAAATCTTCACAGCGTCATTACTGCATCATCACTGCATCATCACAGCGTCATCACCGCATCATCACTGCATTGTCACAACATCATGGCGTCATAATAACTGCATCATAACAGCATGATCAAAGCATCATCACAGCGTCATCACAGCGTCATAACTGCATAAACACTGCATCATCAAAGAACCATCACAGCATCATCACAGCGTCATAACAGCATCATCAGAGCATCATCACATCGTCATCACATCGCCATCAAAGAATCTTCACAGCATCATCGCTATGTCATCATAGCATCATCATAATATTATCACAGCTTCATCACAGCGTCATAACAACATCATCACTGCATCATCACAGCATCATCATTATTGCATCATGACTGCATCATTACAGCATCATCAGAGCAGAATCAGTGCGTCGTCACAGCATCATTATTGCATCACCACATCACCACTGTGTTATCGCAGCGTCATCACAGCATCATCACAACATCATCACAGAATCATCACAGCATCATTGCAGCATCATCACAGCGTCATCACAACATCATCGTAGCATCATCATGCATCATCACAGCATCATTACTGCATCATCACAGCATCATCACAGCATCATCACTGCATCATCACTGAATAATCACAGCATCATCACTGCATCATCACGGCATCGTTACAGCATCGTCATATCATCATAACTGCATCATCACAACAACATAACAAAATCATCAAAGCATCATCACAGCATCATCACCGCGTCATCACAGCGTCATAACTGCATCGTCACTGCATCTAAACTGCATCATCACAAAATCATCACTGCATCACATCATAATCACAACATCATCAAAGCGTCATCACAGCATCATCACTGCGTTATCACAGCATCATCTCAGCATCATCACAGTATCATTACTGCTTATTCACTGCATCATCACAACATCATCACAGCGTCATTACAGTGTCATAAATGCATCATCACAGTGTCATCAAAGCGTCCTTACTGCATAATCACTGCATCATCGCAGCTTCATCACAGCATCATGACAGCGTCATCACAGCATCAAAAATGCATAATCACTTCATCCTCACATCATCATCATAGCATCATAGCTGCATAATCATAGAGTCATCACAGCATCATCACTACATCATCAAATTGTCATCACTGTATCATCACAGCATCATCATAGCATCATCACTGCATAATCACAGTGTCATAACAGCATCATTACAACACCATGACTACGTCATCACAGCATCACGACAGCGTCATTACAGTGTCATCACAGCATCATCACTGCATTATCACAACATCATCACAACATCATCACTGCGTCATCAGAGCGTCATCACTACATAATCACTTCTTACTCAGTGAATCATCACTGCATCATCACATCATCACAGCATCATCTCAGCATAATCACAGTATCATCACAGCATCCTCACAGCATCAATACAGCGTCATCACAACGTCAACAATGCATCATTACAGCATCATCTCAGTATAGTCACAGCATAATCACTGCATAATCACTGCATCATCATATCGTCATCACTGCATCATCACTGCATCATCACAGCACCATCACAGCATCATTACTGCAGAATCACTGCATCATCACAGCATCATAGCTGCAGAATCACAGCATCATCACAGCATAATCACAGTATCATCACAGCGTCATCACTACATCATCACTACATCATCACAGAATCATCACTGCGTCATCACAGCATCATCAGAGCAGCATCACAGCATCATCACAGCATAATCACAGTATCATCACAGCATCATCACTACATCATCACTGCATCATCACAGAATCATCACTGCGTCATCACAGCATCATCAGAGCATCATCACAGCATCATCACATCATCATCTCAGCATCATTACTGCTTACTCACTGCATCATCATAGCATCATCACATCATCATCACAACATCATCAGTTTCATGTCAGCATCATCACTGCATAATCACTGCATCATCACAGCATCCTCACAGCATCAACACAGCGTCATCACAGCGTCATCAATGCATCATTACAGCATCATCTCAGTATAGTCACAGAATTATTACAGCATAATCACTGCATCATCATATCATCACTGCATCATCACTGCATCATCACAGCACCATCACAGCATCATTACTTCAGAATCACTGCATCATCACAGCATCCTCACAGCAACATCGCAGCATCATCACAGCATCATCACACTGTCATGACAGCATCATCACTGCATAATCACTGCATAATCTCCGCATAATCACAGCATCATCACATCATCATCACAATATCATCACAGCGTCATCACTACACATCACTGCATCATCACTACATCATCACAGCATCATCACTTCGTCATCATCAGAGCATCATCACAGCATCATCACTGCATCCTCACTGCATCATGAGTGCATCATCATCACAGCATCATAACTGCATCATCAAAGCATCATCTCGGCATAATCACAATGTCATAAATACATCATCACTCCATCATCACAGCATTATCACATCATCATCACAACGTTTTCAGTGTCATCACAGCATCATAACAACGTCATCAAACTGTCATCACAGCATCATCACCAAATCATCACAGAATCATCACAGCATCATTACTGCATCATCACAGCATCTTTGCATCGTCATCAGAGCATCACCACTGCATCATCACATCATCATCTCAGCATCATCACAGCATCATTACTGCTTACTCACTGCATCATCACAGCGTCATGACAGTGTCATCACTGCATCATAACATCATAGCTTCATC
This sequence comes from Clangula hyemalis, assembly GCA_963989345.1. The sequence goes on along the minus strand of OZ022448.1, from coordinate 8,396,861 downwards.
ATCAGAACATTATCACAGCATCATCACTGCATCATCACATCATCATTATAGCATCTTCACTGTCATCAATACATCATCACAGCATCATCACATCATTATCACAGCATCATCAGTGTCATCTCAGCATCATCACTGCATCATGACTGCATCATAGCAGCATAATCACAGCATCATCACAGAATCATCACAGCATCATCATAAGGTCATCACAGCATCATCACTACGTCATCAGATTGTAATCACAGCATCATCACAGTGTCCTCACTGAATCATCACTGCACCATCACTGCAACATCACAGCATCATCTCAGCATCATCATGGCATCATTACTGCATCATCACTGCTTACTCACTGCATCATCACAGCATCATCTCAGCATCATCACAGAATCATTTCTGCATAATCATTGCATTTTCACAGCGTCATCACAGTATCATCACTGCATCATCACAGTGTCATCACAGCATCATCAAAGCATCACGACAGCGTCATCTCACCATCACGACAGCGTCATCAAAGCATCATCACTGCATCATAACAACATCATCTCAGCATCATCACAGAATCATTTCTGCATAATCACTGCATCATCATAGTGTCATCACAGTATATTCACTGCATCATCACATCATCACAGTGTCATCACAGAATCATCACTGAATCATCCAAGCATCATCCAAGCATCATCACAGCACCACCAATGCATCATCACAGTATCATCACTGCATAATCACTGCATCATCACCGCATCATCACATCATCAACACTGCATCATTGCTGCATCATCACATCATTGTCACAGTATCATCAAAATATCATCACAGCATCATCACACCATCATAACAACATCATCACAGCGTCATCACAGTATCGTAAATGCATCATCACAGAATCATCACTGAATCATCATAGCATCTTCATATCATCATCACAATATCATCACAGCATCATCACTGCATCATCACAGCATCATCACTGCATAATCACTGCATCATCACAGCATCATCACATCGTCATCAAAACATCATTACAAGTATCAACACAACATAATCACAGTGTCATCACAGCATCATCATTGCATCCTTACTGCATGATCACAGCATCTCCGCATCGTAATCACATCATCATCACTGACTCCTCACTGAATCATCACTGTACCATCACTGCATCATCAGAGCATAATCTGAGCATAATCTCAGCATAATCACAGCATCATCACAGAATCATCACAGCATCATTACTGCATCATCACAGCATCTTTGCATCGTCATCAGAGCATCACCACTGCATCATCACTACATCATCACATCATCATCACAGCATTTTAGCTACATAATCACAGAATCATCATAGCGTAACGACAGCATCATCACAACATCATTACAGCATCATCACAGCGTCATCGTAACATCATGACTGTATCATCACAGCATCATCACAGCATCACCGCAGCGTCATCACTGCATCATCACAGCATCATCACAGCATCATCACGGCATCGTTACAGCATCGTCATATCATCATAACTGCATCATCACAACAACATAACAAAATCATCAAAGCATCGTCACAGCATCATCACCGCGTCATCACAGCGTCATAACTGCATCGTCACTGCATCTAAACTGCATCATCACAAAATCATCACAGCTTCATCACTGCAGCATCACAGCATCATCAAAGCATCGTCACAGCATCATCACATCATCATCACTGCATCATCACAGAATCATTACTGTTTACTCACTGCGGCATCACAGCATTATCACGGTGTCATAACTGCATCATCACTGCACCATTACTGCATCATCACAGTGTCATCTCAGCATCATCACAGCATCATTACTGCCTAATCATTGCATTATCACAACGTCATCACAGTATCATCAGTGCATCATCACAGCATCATTACTGCATCATCACATCATCATCACAGAATCACGATAGTGTCATCACAGCGTCATCACTGCATCATCACAGCGTCATCTCAGCATCATCAGAGACTCATCACAGCGTCATCACTGCATCATCACTGCATCACCACAGTATCATCACAGCATCATCACAAAATTATAAGAGCGTCATCACAGCGTTATTACTGCATCATCACAGCATCAATAGAGCATCATCACAGCGTCATCACAGCGTTATCACAGCATCATCACAGCATCACGACATCATCATCACAGCTTCACGACAGTGTCATGAGAGCGTCTTCACAGCATCATCACTACATCATCACAGCATCATCACTGCGTCATCAGAGCATCATCACAAAATCATCACAGTGTCATTACTGCATCATCACTGCATCATCACAGCGTCATCACCGCATCATCACTGCATTGTCACAACATCATGGCGTCATAATAACTGCATCATAACAGCATGATCAAAGCATCATCACAGCGTCATCACAGCGTCATAACTGCATAAACACTGCATCATCAAAGAACCATCACAGCATCATCACAGCGTCATAACAGCATCATCAGAGCATCATCACATCGTCATCACATCGTCATCAAAGAATCTTCACAGCATCATCGCTATGTCATCATAGCATCATCATAATATTATCACAGCTTCATCACAGCGTCATAACAACATCATCACTGCATCATCACAGCATCATCATTATTGCATCATGACTGCATCATTACAGCATCATCAGAGCAGAATCAGTGCGTCGTCACAGCATCATTACTGCATCACCACATCATCACTGTGTTATCGCAGCGTCATCACAGCATCATCACAACATCATCACAGAATCATCACAGCATCATTGCAGCATCATCACATCATCATCACAGCGTCATCACAACATCATCGTAGCATCATCATGCATCATCACAGCATCATTACTGCATCATCACAGCATCATCACAGCATCATCACTGCATCATCACTGAATAATCACAGCATCATCACTGCATCATCACGGCATCGTTACAGCATCGTCATATCATCATAACTGCATCATCACAACAACATAACAAAATCATCAAAGCATCATCACAGCATCATCACCGCGTCATCACAGCGTCATAACTGCATCGTCACTGCATCTAAACTGCATCATCACAAAATCATCACTGCATCACATCATAATCACAACATCATCAAAGCGTCATCACAGCATCATCACTGCGTTATCGCAGCATCATCTCAGCATCATCACAGTATCATTACTGCTTATTCACTGCATCATCACAACATCATCACAGCGTCATTACAGTGTCATAAATGCATCATCACAGTGTCATCAAAGCGTCCTAACTGCATAATCACTGCATCATCGCAGCTTCATCACAGCATCATGACAGCGTCATCACAGCATCAAAAATGCATAATCACTTCATCCTCACATCATCATCATAGCATCATAGCTGCATAATCATAGAGTCATCACAGCATCATCACTACATCATCAAATTGTCATCACTGTATCATCACAGCATCATCATAGCATCATCACTGCATAATCACAGTGTCATAACAGCATCATTACAACACCATGACTACGTCATCACAGCATCACGACAGCGTCATTACAGTGTCATCACAGCATCATCACTGCATTATCACAACATCATCACAACATCATCACTGCGTCATCAGAGCGTCATCACTACATAATCACTTCTTACTCAGTGAATCATCACTGCATCATCACATCATCACAGCATCATCTCAGCATAATCACAGTATCATCACAGCGTCATCACTACATCATCAATGCATCATCACAGCATCATCACAACATCATCACAGAGTCATCACAGCATCATCACTGCATCATCACAGCATCATCATATCGTCATCACTGCATCATCACTGCATCATCACAGCATCCTCACAGCAACATCGCAGCATCATCACAGCATCATCGCATCATCATCACAGTGTCATGACAGCATCATCACTGCATAATCACCGCATAATCACAGCATCATCACAGCATAATCACAGTATCATCACAGCGTCATCACTACATCATCACAGCATCATCACAGAATCATCACTGCGTCATCACAGCATCATCAGAGCATCATCACAGCATCATCACATCATCATCTCAGCATCATTACTGCTTACTCACTGCATCATCATAGCATCATCACATCATCATCACAACATCATCAGTTTCATGTCAGCATCATCACTGCATAATCACTGCATCATCACAGCATCCTCACAGCATCAACACAGCGTCATCACAGCGTCATCAATGCATCATTACAGCATCATCTCAGTATAGTCACAGAATTATTACAGCATAATCACTGCATCATCATATCATCACTGCATCATCACTGCATCATCACTGCATCATCACAGCACCATCACAGCATCATTACTTCAGAATCACTGCATCATCACAGCATCCTCACAGCAACATCGCAGCATCATCACAGCATCATCACACTGTCATGACAGCATCATCACTGCATAATCACTGCATAATCTCCGCATAATCACAGCATCATCACATCATCATCACAATATCATCACAGCGTCATCACTACACATCACTGCATCATCACTACATCATCACAGCATCATCACTTCGTCATCATCAGAGCATCATCACAGCATCATCACTGCATCCTCACTGCATCATGAGTGCATCATCATCACAGCATCATAACTGCATCATCAAAGCATCATCTCGGCATAATCACAATGTCATAAATACATCATCACTCCATCATCACAGCATTATCACATCATCATCACAACGTTTTCAGTGTCATCACAGCATCATAACAACGTCATCAAACTGTCATCACAGCATCATCACCAAATCATCACAGAATCATCACAGCATCATTACTGCATCATCACAGCATCTTTGCATCGTCATCAGAGCATCACCACTGCATCATCACATCATCATCTCAGCATCATCACAGCATCATTACTGCTTACTCACTGCATCATCACAGCGTCATGACAGTGTCATCACTGCATCATAACATCATAGCTTCATCATCAGAACATTATCACAGCATCATCACTGCATCATCACATCATCATTATAGCATCTTCACTGTCATCAATACATCATCACAGCATCATCACATCATTATCACAGCATCATCAGTGTCATCTCAGCATCATCACTGCATCATGACTGCATCATAGCAGCATAATCACAGCATCATCACAGAATCATCACAGCATCATCATAAGGTCATCACAGCATCATCACTACGTCATCAGATTGTAATCACAGCATCATCACAGTGTCCTCACTGAATCATCACTGCACCATCACTGCAACATCACAGCATCATCTCAGCATCATCATGGCATCATTACTGCATCATCACTGCTTACTCACTGCATCATCACAGCATCATCTCAGCATCATCACAGAATCATTTCTGCATAATCATTGCATTTTCACAGCGTCATCACAGTATCATCACTGCATCATCACAGTGTCATCACAGCATCATCAAAGCATCACGACAGCGTCATCTCACCATCACGACAGCGTCATCAAAGCATCATCACTGCATCATAACAACATCATCTCAGCATCATCACAGAATCATTTCTGCATAATCACTGCATCATCATAGTGTCATCACAGTATATTCACTGCATCATCACATCATCACAGTGTCATCACAGAATCATCACTGAATCATCCAAGCATCATCCAAGCATCATCACAGCACCACCAATGCATCATCACAGTATCATCACTGCATAATCACTGCATCATCACCGCATCATCACATCATCAACACTGCATCATTGCTGCATCATCACATCATTGTCACAGTATCATCAAAATATCATCACAGCATCATCACACCATCATAACAACATCATCACAGCGTCATCACAGTATCGTAAATGCATCATCACTGAATCATCACTGAATCATCATAGCATCTTCATATCATCATCACAATATCATCACAGCATCATCACTGCATCATCACAGCATCATCACTGCATAATCACTGCATCATCACAGCATCATCACATCGTCATCAAAACATCATTACAAGTATCAACACAACATAATCACAGTGTCATCACAGCATCATCATTGCATCCTTACTGCATGATCACAGCATCTCCGCATCGTAATCACATCATCATCACTGACTCCTCACTGAATCATCACTGTACCATCACTGCATCATCAGAGCATAATCTGAGCATAATCTCAGCATAATCACAGCATCATCACAGAATCATCACAGCATCATTACTGCATCATCACAGCATCTTTGCATCGTCATCAGAGCATCACCACTGCATCATCACTACATCATCACATCATCATCACAGCATTTTAGCTACATAATCACAGAATCATCATAGCGTAACGACAGCATCATCACAACATCATTACAGCATCATCACAGCGTCATCGTAACATCATGACTGTATCATCACAGCATCATCACAGCATCACCGCAGCGTCATCACTGCATCATCACAGCATCATCACAGCATCATCACGGCATCGTTACAGCATCGTCATATCATCATAACTGCATCATCACAACAACATAACAAAATCATCAAAGCATCGTCACAGCATCATCACCGCGTCATCACAGCGTCATAACTGCATCGTCACTGCATCTAAACTGCATCATCACAAAATCATCACAGCTTCATCACTGCAGCATCACAGCATCATCAAAGCATCGTCACAGCATCATCACATCATCATCACTGCATCATCACAGAATCATTACTGTTTACTCACTGCGGCATCACAGCATTATCACGGTGTCATAACTGCATCATCACTGCACCATTACTGCATCATCACAGTGTCATCTCAGCATCATCACAGCATCATTACTGCCTAATCATTGCATTATCACAACGTCATCACAGTATCATCAGTGCATCATCACAGCATCATTACTGCATCATCACATCATCATCACAGAATCACGATAGTGTCATCACAGCGTCATCACTGCATCATCACAGCGTCATCTCAGCATCATCAGAGACTCATCACAGCGTCATCACTGCATCATCACTGCATCACCACAGTATCATCACAGCATCATCACAAAATTATAAGAGCGTCATCACAGCGTTATTACTGCATCATCACAGCATCAATAGAGCATCATCACAGCGTCATCACAGCGTTATCACAGCATCATCACAGCATCACGACATCATCATCACAGCTTCACGACAGTGTCATGAGAGCGTCTTCACAGCATCATCACTACATCATCACAGCATCATCACTGCGTCATCAGAGCATCATCACAAAATCATCACAGTGTCATTACTGCATCATCACTGCATCATCACAGCGTCATCACCGCATCATCACTGCATTGTCACAACATCATGGCGTCATAATAACTGCATCATAACAGCATGACCAAAGCATCATCACAGCGTCATCACAGCGTCATAACTGCATAAACACTGCATCATCAAAGAACCATCACAGCATCATCACAGCGTCATAACAGCATCATCAGAGCATCATCACATCGTCATCACATCGTCATCAAAGAATCTTCACAGCATCATCGCTATGTCATCATAGCATCATCATAATATTATCACAGCTTCATCACAGCGTCATAACAACATCATCACTGCATCATCACAGCATCATCATTATTGCATCATGACTGCATCATTACAGCATCATCAGAGCAGAATCAGTGCGTCGTCACAGCATCATTACTGCATCACCACATCATCACTGTGTTATCGCAGCGTCATCACAGCATCATCACAACATCATCACAGAATCATCACAGCATCATTGCAGCATCATCACATCATCATCACAGCGTCATCACAACATCATCGTAGCATCATCATGCATCATCACAGCATCATTACTGCATCATCACAGCATCATCACAGCATCATCACAGCATCATCACTGAATAATCACAGCATCATCACTGCATCATCACGGCATCGTTACAGCATCGTCATATCATCATAACTGCATCATCACAACAACATAACAAAATCATCAAAGCATCATCACAGCATCATCACCGCGTCATCACAGCGTCATAACTGCATCGTCACTGCATCTAAACTGCATCATCACAAAATCATCACTGCATCACATCATAATCACAACATCATCAAAGCGTCATCACAGCATCATCACTGCGTTATCGCAGCATCATCTCAGCATCATCACAGTATCATTACTGCTTATTCACTGCATCATCACAACATCATCACAGCGTCATTACAGTGTCATAAATGCATCATCACAGTGTCATCAAAGCGTCCTAACTGCATAATCACTGCATCATCGCAGCTTCATCACAGCATCATGACAGCGTCATCACAGCATCAAAAATGCATAATCACTTCATCCTCACATCATCATCATAGCATCATAGCTGCATAATCATAGAGTCATCACAGCATCATCACTACATCATCAAATTGTCATCACTGTATCATCACAGCATCATCATAGCATCATCACTGCATAATCACAGTGTCATAACAGCATCATTACAACACCATGACTACGTCATCACAGCATCACGACAGCGTCATTACAGTGTCATCACAGCATCATCACTGCATTATCACAACATCATCACAACATCATCACTGCGTCATCAGAGCGTCATCACTACATAATCACTTCTTACTCAGTGAATCATCACTGCATCATCACATCATCACAGCATCATCTCAGCATAATCACAGTATCATCACAGCGTCATCACTACATCATCAATGCATCATCACAGCATCATCACAACATCATCACAGAGTCATCACAGCATCATCACTGCATCATCACAGCATCATCACAGCATCATTACTGCAGAATCACTGCATCATCACAGCATCCTCACAGCAACATCGCAGCATCATCACAGCATCATCGCATCATCATCACAGTGTCATGACAGCATCATCACTGCATAATCACCGCATAATCACAGCATCATCACTGCATCATCACAGCATCATCACAGCATCATTACTGCAGAATCACTGCATCATCACAGCATCCTCACAGCAACATCGCAGCATCATCACAGCATCATCGCATCATCATCACAGTGTCATGACAGCATCATCACTGCATAATCACCGCATAATCACAGCATCATCACAGCATAATCACAGTATCATCACAGCGTCATCACTACATCATCACAGCATCATCACAGAATCATCACTGCGTCATCACAGCATCATCAGAGCATCATCACAGCATCATCACATCATCATCTCAGCATCATTACTGCTTACTCACTGCATCATCATAGCATCATCACATCATCATCACAACATCATCAGTTTCATGTCAGCATCATCACTGCATAATCACTGCATCATCACAGCATCCTCACAGCATCAACACAGCGTCATCACAGCGTCATCAATGCATCATTACAGCATCATCTCAGTATAGTCACAGAATTATTACAGCATAATCACTGCATCATCATATCATCACTGCATCATCACTGCATCATCACTGCATCATCACAGCACCATCACAGCATCATTACTTCAGAATCACTGCATCATCACAGCATCCTCACAGCAACATCGCAGCATCATCACAGCATCATCACACTGTCATGACAGCATCATCACTGCATAATCACTGCATAATCTCCGCATAATCACAGCATCATCACATCATCATCACAATATCATCACAGCGTCATCACTACACATCACTGCATCATCACTACATCATCACAGCATCATCACTTCGTCATCATCAGAGCATCATCACAGCATCATCACTGCATCCTCACTGCATCATGAGTGCATCATCATCACAGCATCATAACTGCATCATCAAAGCATCATCTCGGCATAATCACAATGTCATAAATACATCATCACTCCATCATCACAGCATTATCACATCATCATCACAACGTTTTCAGTGTCATCACAGCATCATAACAACGTCATCAAACTGTCATCACAGCATCATCACCAAATCATCACAGAATCATCACAGCATCATTACTGCATCATCACAGCATCTTTGCATCGTCATCAGAGCATCACCACTGCATCATCACATCATCATCTCAGCATCATCACAGCATCATTACTGCTTACTCACTGCATCATCACAGCGTCATGACAGTGTCATCACTGCATCATAACATCATAGCTTCATCATCAGAACATTATCACAGCATCATCACTGCATCATCACATCATCATTATAGCATCTTCACTGTCATCAATACATCATCACAGCATCATCACATCATTATCACAGCATCATCAGTGTCATCTCAGCATCATCACTGCATCATGACTGCATCATAGCAGCATAATCACAGCATCATCACAGAATCATCACAGCATCATCATAAGGTCATCACAGCATCATCACTACGTCATCAGATTGTAATCACAGCATCATCACAGTGTCCTCACTGAATCATCACTGCACCATCACTGCAAAATCACAGCATCATCTCAGCATCATCATGGCATCATTACTGCATCATCACTGCTTACTCACTGCATCATCACAGCATCATCTCAGCATCATCACAGAATCATTTCTGCATAATCATTGCATTTTCACAGCGTCATCACAGTATCATCACTGCATCATCACAGTGTCATCACAGCATCATCAAAGCATCACGACAGCGTCATCTCACCATCACGACAGCGTCATCAAAGCATCATCACTTCATCATAACAACATCATCTCAGCATCATCACAGAATCATTTCTGCATAATCACTGCATCATCATAGTGTCATCACAGTATATTCACTGCATCATCACATCATCACAGTGTCATCACAGAATCATCACTGAATCATCCAAGCATCATCCAAGCATCATCACAGCACCACCAATGCATCATCACAGTATCATCACTGCATAATCACTGCATCATCACCGCATCATCACATCATCAACACTGCATCATTGCTGCATCATCACATCATTGTCACAGTATCATCAAAATATCATCACAGCATCATCACACCATCATAACAACATCATCACAGCGTCATCACAGTATCGTAAATGCATCATCACTGAATCATCACTGAATCATCATAGCATCTTCATATCATCATCACAATATCATCACAGCATCATCACTGCATCATCACAGCATCATCACTGCATAATCACTGCATCATCACAGCATCATCACATCGTCATCAAAACATCATTACAAGTATCAACACAACATAATCACAGTGTCATCACAGCATCATCATTGCATCCTTACTGCATGATCACAGCATCTCCGCATCGTAATCACATCATCATCACTGACTCCTCACTGAATCATCACTGTACCATCACTGCATCATCAGAGCATAATCTGAGCATAATCTCAGCATAATCACAGCATCATCACAGAATCATCACAGCATCATTACTGCATCATCACAGCATCTTTGCATCGTCATCAGAGCATCACCACTGCATCATCACTACATCATCACATCATCATCACAGCATTTTAGCTACATAATCACAGAATCATCATAGCGTAACGACAGCATCATCACAACATCATTACAGCATCATCACAGCGTCATCGTAACATCATGACTGTATCATCACAGCATCATCACAGCATCACCGCAGCGTCATCACTGCATCATCACAGCATCATCACAGCATCATCACGGCATCGTTACAGCATCGTCATATCATCATAACTGCATCATCACAACAACATAACAAAACCATCAAAGCATCGTCACAGCATCATCACCGCGTCATCACAGCGTCATAACTGCATCGTCACTGCATCTAAACTGCATCATCACAAAATCATCACAGCTTCATCACTGCAGCATCACAGCATCATCAAAGCATCATCGCAGCATCATCACATCATCATCACTGCATCATCACAGAATCATTACTGTTTACTCACTGCGGCATCACAGCATTATCATGGTGTCATAACTGCATCATCACTGCACCATTACTGCATCATCACAGTGTCATCTCAGCATCATCACAGCATCATTACTGCCTAATCATTGCATTATCACAACGTCATCACAGTATCATCAGTGCATCATCACAGCATCATTACTGCATCATCACATCATCATCACAGAATCACGATAGTGTCATCACAGCGTCATCACTGCATCATCACAGCGTCATCTCAGCATCATCAGAGACTCATCACAGCGTCATCACTGCATCATCACTGCATCACCACAGTATCATCACAGCATCATCACAAAATTATAAGAGCGTCATCACAGCGTTATTACTGCATCATCACAGCATCAATAGAGCATCATCACAGCGTCATCACAGCGTTATCACAGCATCATCACAGCATCACGACATCATCATCACAGCTTCACGACAGTGTCATGAGAGCGTCTTCACAGCATCATCACTACATCATCACAGCATCATCACTGCGTCATCAGAGCATCATCACAAAATCATCACAGCGTCATTACTGCATCATCACTGCATCATCACAGCGTCATCACCGCATCATCACTGCATTGTCACAACATCATGGCGTCATAATAACTGCATCATAACAGCATGATCAAAGCATCATCACAGCGTCATCACAGCGTCATAACTGCATAAACACTGCATCATCAAAGAACCATCACAGCATCATCACAGCGTCATAACAGCATCATCAGAGCATCATCACATCGTCATCACTTCGTCATCAAAGAATCTTCACAGCATCATCGCTATGTCATCATAGCATCATCATAATATTATCACAGCTTCATCACAGCGTCATAACAACATCATCACTGCATCATCACAGCATCATGACTGCATCATTACAGCATCATCAGAGCAGAATCAGTGCGTCGTCACAGCATCATTACTGCATCACCACATCATCACTGTGTTATCGCAGCGTCATCACAGCATCATCACAACATCATCACAGAATCATCACAGCATCATTGCAGCATCATCACATCATCATCACAGCGTCATCACAACATCATCGTAGCATCATCATGCATCATCACAGCATCATTACTGCATCATCACAGCATCATCACAGCATCATCACTGCATCATCACTGAATAATCACAGCATCATCACTGCATCATCACGGCATCGTTACAGCATCGTCATATCATCATAACTGCATCATCACAACAACATAACAAAATCATCAAAGCATCATCACAGCATCATCACCGCGTCATCACAGCGTCATAACTGCATCGTCACTGCATCTAAACTGCATCATCACAAAATCATCACTGCATCACATCATAATCACAACATCATCAAAGCGTCATCACAGCATCATCACTGCGTTATCACAGCATCATCTCAGTATCATCACAGTATCATTACTGCTTATTCACTGCATCATCACAACATCATCACAGCGTCATTACAGTGTCATAAATGCATCATCACAGTGTCATCAAAGCGTCCTAACTGCATAATCACTGCATCATCGCAGCTTCATCACAGCATCATGACAGCGTCATCACAGCATCAAAAATGCATAATCACTTCATCCTCACATCATCATCATAGCATCATAGCTGCATAATCATAGAGTCATCACAGCATCATCACTACATCATCAAATTGTCATCACTGTATCATCACAGCATCATCATAGCATCATCACTGCATAATCACAGTGTCATAACAGCATCATTACAACACCATGACTACGTCATCACAGCATCACGACAGCGTCATTACAGTGTCATCACAGCATCATCACTGCATTATCACAACATCATCACAACATCATCACTGCGTCATCAGAGCGTCATCACTACATAATCACTTCTTACTCAGTGAATCATCACTGCATCATCACATCATCACAGCATCATCTCAGCATAATCACAGTATCATCACAGCGTCATCACTACATCATCAATGCATCATCACTGCATCATCACAGCATCATCACTGCATCATCAGAGCATCATCACAGCATCATCACAACATCATCACAGAGTCATCACAGCATCATCACTGCATAATCACTGCATCATCACAGCATCCTCACAGCATCAATACAGCGTCATCACAACGTCAACAATGCATCATTACAGCATCATCTCAGTATAGTCACAGCATAATCACTGCATAATCACTGCATCATCATATCGTCATCACTGCATCATCACTGCATCATCACAGCATCATCACAGCATCATTACTGCAGAATCACTTCATCATCACAGCATCCTCACAGCAACATCGCAGCATCATCACAGCATCATCGCATCATCATCACAGTGTCATGACAGCATCATCACTGCATAATCACCGCATAATCACAGCATCATCACAGCATAATCACAGTATCATCACAGCGTCATCACTACATCATCACTGCATCATCACAGAATCATCACTGCGTCATCACAGCATCATCAGAGCATCATCACAGCATCATCACATCATCATCTCAGCATCATTACTGCTTACTCACTGCATCATCATAGCATCATCACATCATCATCACAACATCATCAGTTTCATGTCAGCATCATCACTGCATAATCACTGCATCATCACAGCATCCTCACAGCATCAACACAGCGTCATCACAGCGTCATCAATGCATCATTACAGCATCATCTCAGTATAGTCACAGAATTATTACAGCATAATCACTGCATCATCATATCATCACTGCATCATCACAGCACCATCACAGCATCATTACTTCAGAATCACTGCATCATCACAGCATCCTCACAGCAACATCGCAGCATCATCACAGCATCATCACACTGTCATGACAGCATCATCACTGCATAATCACTGCATAATCTCCGCATAATCACAGCATCATCACATCATCATCACAATATCATCACAGCGTCATCACTACACATCACTGCATCATCACTACATCATCACAGCATCATCACAGCATCATCACTGCATCCTCACTGCATCATGAGTGCATCATCATCACAGCATCATAACTGCATCATCAAAGCATCATCTCGGCATAATCACAATGTCATAAATACATCATCACTCCATCATCACAGCATTATCACATCATCATCACAACGTTTTCAGTGTCATCACAGCATCATAACAACGTCATCAAACTGTCATCACAGCATCATCACCAAATCATCACAGAATCATCACAGCATCATTACTGCATCATCACAGCATCTTTGCATCGTCATCAGAGCATCACCACTGCATCATCACATCATCATCTCAGCATCATCACAGCATCATTACTGCTTACTCACTGCATCATCACAGCGTCATGACAGTGTCATCACTGCATCATAACATCATAGCTTCATCATCAGAACATTATCACAGCATCATCACTGCATCATCACATCATCATTATAGCATCTTCACTGTCATCAATACATCATCACAGCATCATCACATCATTATCACAGCATCATCAGTGTCATCTCAGCATCATCACTGCATCATGACTGCATCATAGCAGCATAATCACAGCATCATCACAGAATCATCACAGCATCATCATAAGGTCATCACAGCATCATCACTAAGTCATCAGATTGTAATCACAGCATCATCACAGTGTCCTCACTGAATCATCACTGCACCATCACTGCAACATCACAGCATCATCTCAGCATCATCATGGCATCATTACTGCATCATCACTGCTTACTCACTGCATCATCACAGCATCATCTCAGCATCATCACAGAATCATTTCTGCATAATCATTGCATTTTCACAGCGTCATCACAGTATCATCACTGCATCATCACAGTGTCATCACAGCATCATCAAAGCATCACGACAGCGTCATCTCACCATCACGACAGCGTCATCAAAGCATCATCACTGCATCATAACAACATCATCTCAGCATCATCACAGAATCATTTCTGCATAATCACTGCATCATCATAGTGTCATCACAGTATATTCACTGCATCATCACATCATCACAGTGTCATCACAGAATCATCACTGAATCATCCAAGCATCATCCAAGCATCATCACAGCACCACCAATGCATCATCACAGTATCATCACTGCATAATCACTGCATCATCACCGCATCATCACATCATCAACACTGCATCATTGCTGCATCATCACATCATTGTCACAGTATCATCAAAATATCATCACAGCATCATCACACCATCATAACAACATCATCACAGCGTCATCACAGTATCGTAAATGCATCATCACAGAATCATCACTGAATCATCATAGCATCTTCATATCATCATCACAATATCATCACAGCATCATCACTGCATCATCACAGCATCATCACTGCATAATCACTGCATCATCACCACATCATCACATCGTCATCAAAACATCATTACAAGTATCAACACAACATAATCACAATGTCATCACAGCATCATCATTGCATCCTTACTGCATGATCACAGCATCTCCGCATCGTAATCACATCATCATCACTGACTCCTCACTGAATCATCACTGTACCATCACTGCATCATCAGAGCATAATCTGAGCATAATCTCAGCATAATCACAGCATCATCACAGAATCATTACTGCATCATCACAGCATCTTTGCATCATCATCAGAGCATCACCACTGCATCATCACTACATCATCACATCATCATCACAGCATTTTAGCTACATAATCACAGAATCATCATAGCGTAACGACAGCATCATCACAACATCATTACAGCATCATCACAGCGTCATCGTAACATCATGACTGTATCATCACAGCATCATCACAACATCACCGCAGCGTCATCACTGCATCATCACAGCATCATCACAGCATCATCACGGCATCGTTACAGCATCGTCATATCATCATAACTGCATCATCACAACAACATAACAAAACCATCAAAGCATCGTCACAGCATCATCACCGCGTCATCACAGCGTCATAACTGCATCGTCACTGCATCTAAACTGCATCATCACAAAATCATCACAGCTTCATCACTGCAGCATCACAGCATCATCAAAGCATCATCGCAGCATCATCACATCATCATCACTGCATCATCACAGAATCATTACTGTTTACTCACTGCGGCATCACACCATTATCACGGTGTCATAACTGCATCATCACTGCACCATTACTGCATCATCACAGTGTCATCTCAGCATCATCACAGCATCATTACTGCCTAATCATTGCATTATCACAACGTCATCACAGTATCATCAGTGCATCATCACAGCATCATTACTGCATCATCACATCATCATCACAGAATCACGATAGTGTCATCACAGCGTCATCACTGCATCATCACAGCGTCATCTCAGCATCATCAGAGACTCATCACAACGTCATCACTGCATCATCACTGCATCACCACAGTATCATCACAGCATCATCACAAAATTATAAGAGCGTCATCACAGCGTTATTACTGCATCATCACAGCATCAATAAAGCATCATCAAAGCGTCATCACAGCGTTATCACAGCGTCATCACAGCATCATCACAGCATCACGACATCATCATCACAGCGTCACGACAGTGTCATGAGAGCGTCTTCACAGCATCATCACTACATCATCACAGCATCATCACTGCGTCATCAGAGCATCATCACAAAATCATCACAGCGTCATCACCGCATCATCACTGCATTGTCACAACATCATGGCGTCATAATAACTGCATCATAACAGCATGATCAAAGCATCATCACAGCGTCATCACAGCGTCATAACTGCATAAACACTGCATCATCAAAGAACCATCACAGCATCATCACAGCGTCATAACAGCATCATCAGAGCATCATCACATCGTCATCACATCGTCATCAAAGAATCTTCACAGCATCATCGCTATGTCATCATAGCATCATCATAATATTATCACAGCTTCATCACAGCGTCATAACAACATCATCACTGCATCATTACAGCATCATCAGAGCAGAATCAGTGCGTCGTCACAGCATCATTACTGCATCACCACATCATCACTGTGTTATCGCAGCGTCATCACAGCATCATCACAACATCATCACAGAATCATCACAGCATCATTGCAGCATCATCACATCATCATCACAGCGTCATCACAACATCATCGTAGCATCATCATGCATCATCACAGCATCATTACTGCATCATCACAGCATCATCACAGCATCATCACTGAATAATCACAGCATCATCACGGCATCGTTACAGCATCTTCATATCATCATAACTGCATCATCACAACAACATAACAAAATCATCAAAGCATCATCACAGCATCATCACCGCGTCATCACAGCGTCATAACTGCATCGTCACTGCATCTAAACTGCATCATCAAAAAATCATCACTGCATCACATCATAATCACAACATCATCAAAGCGTCATCACAGCATCATCACTGCGTTATCACAGCATCATCTCAGCATCATCACAGTATCATTACTGCTTATTCACTGCATCATCACAACATCATCACAGCGTCATTACAGTGTCATAAATGCATCATCACAGTGTCATCAAAGCGTCCTAACTGCATAATCACTGCATCATCGCAGCTTCATCACAGCATCATGACAGCGTCATCACAGCATCAAAAATGCATAATCACTTCATCCTCACATCATCATCATAGCATCATAGCTGCATAATCATAGAGTCATCACAGCATCATCACTACATCATCAAATTGTCATCACTGTATCATCACAGCATCATCATAGCATCATCACTGCATAATCACAGTGTCATAACAGCATCATTACAACACCATGACTACGTCATCACAGCATCACGACAGCGTCATTACAGTGTCATCACAGCATCAT
This sequence comes from Clangula hyemalis, assembly GCA_963989345.1. Next base: position 8,378,078 of record OZ022448.1, on the reverse strand, counting down.
CACTGCATTATCACAACATCATCACAACATCATCACTGCGTCATCAGAGCGTCATCACTACATAATCACTTCTTACTCAGTGAATCATCACTGCATCATCACATCATCACAGCATCATCTCAGCATAATCACAGTATCATCACAGCGTCATCACTACATCATCAATGCATCATCACTACATCATCACAGCATCATCACTTCGTCATCATCAGAGCATCATCACAGCATCATCACTGCATCCTCACTGCATCATGAGTGCATCATCATCACAGCATCATAACTGCATCATCAAAGCATCATCTCGGCATAATCACAATGTCATAAATACATCATCACTCCATCATCACAGCATTATCACATCATCATCACAACGTTTTCAGTGTCATCACAGCATCATAACAACGTCATCAAACTGTCATCACAGCATCATCACCAAATCATCACAGAATCATCACAGCATCATTACTGCATCATCACAGCATCTTTGCATCGTCATCAGAGCATCACCACTGCATCATCACATCATCATCTCAGCATCATCACTGCTTACTCACTGCATCATCACAGCGTCATGACAGTGTCATCACTGCATCATAACATCATAGCTTCATCATCAGAACATTATCACAGCATCATCACTGCATCATCACATCATCATTATAGCATCTTCACTGTCATCAATACATCATCACAGCATCATCACATCATTATCACAGCATCATCAGTGTCATCTCAGCATCATCACTGCATCATGACTGCATCATAGCAGCATAATCACAGCATCATCACAGAATCATCACAGCATCATCATAAGGTCATCACAGCATCATCACTACGTCATCAAATTGTAATCACAGCATCATCACAGTGTCCTCACTGAATCATCACTGCACCATCACTGCAACATCACAGCATCATCTCAGCATCATCATGGCATCATTACTGCATCATCACTGCTTACTCACTGCATCATCACAGCATCATCTCAGCATCATCACAGAATCATTTCTGCATAATCATTGCATATTCACAGCGTCATCACAGTATCATCACTGCATCATCACATCATCACAGTGTCATCACAGAATCATCACTGAATCATCCAAGCATCATCCAAGCATCATCACAGCACCACCAATGCATCATCACAGTATCATCACTGCATAATCACTGCATCATCACCGCATCATCACATCATCAACACTGCATCATTGCTGCATCATCACATCATTGTCACAGTATCATCAAAATATCATCACAGCATCATCACACCATCATAACAACATCATCACAGCGTCATCACAGTATCGTAAATGCATCATCACAGAATCATCACTGAATCATCATAGCATCTTCATATCATCATCACAATATCATCACAGCATCATCACTGCATCATCACAGCATCATCACTGCATAATCACTGCATCATCACCACATCATCACAGCATCATCACTGCATAATCACTGCATCATCACAGCATCATCACATCGTCATCAAAACATCATTACAAGTATCAACACAACATAATCACAGTGTCATCACAGCATCATCATTGCATCCTTACTGCATGATCACAGCATCTCCGCATCGTAATCACATCATCATCACTGACTCCTCACTGAATCATCACTGTACCATCACTGCATCATCAGAGCATAATCTGAGCATAATCTCAGCATAATCACAGCATCATCACAGAATCATCACAGCATCATTACTGCATCATCACAGCATCTTTGCATCGTCATCAGAGCATCACCACTGCATCATCACTACATCATCACATCATCATCACAGCATTTTAGCTACATAATCACAGAATCATCATAGCGTAACGACAGCATCATCACAACATCATTACAGCATCATCACAGCGTCATCGTAACATCATGACTGTATCATCACAGCATCATCACAGCATCACCGCAGCGTCATCACTGCATCATCACAGCATCATCACAGCATCATCACGGCATCGTTACAGCATCGTCATATCATCATAACTGCATCATCACAACAACATAACAAAACCATCAAAGCATCGTCACAGCATCATCACCGCGTCATCACAGCGTCATAACTGCATCGTCACTGCATCTAAACTGCATCATCACAAAATCATCACAGCTTCATCACTGCAGCATCACAGCATCATCAAAGCATCATCGCAGCATCATCACATCATCATCACTGCATCATCACAGAATCATTACTGTTTACTCACTGCGGCATCACAGCATTATCACGGTGTCATAACTGCATCATCACTGCACCATTACTGCATCATCACAGTGTCATCTCAGCATCATCACAGCATCATTACTGCCTAATCATTGCATTATCACAACGTCATCACAGTATCATCAGTGCATCATCACAGCATCATTACTGCATCATCACATCATCATCACAGAATCACGATAGTGTCATCACAGCGTCATCACTGCATCATCACAGCGTCATCTCAGCATCATCAGAGACTCATCACAGCGTCATCACTGCATCATCACTGCATCACCACAGTATCATCACAGCATCATCACAAAATTATAAGAGCGTCATCACAGCGTTATTACTGCATCATCACAGCATCAATAGAGCATCATCACAGCGTCATCACAGCGTTATCACAGCATCATCACAGCATCACGACATCATCATCACAGCTTCACGACAGTGTCATGAGAGCGTCTTCACAGCATCATCACTACATCATCACAGCATCATCACTGCGTCATCAGAGCATCATCACAAAATCATCACAGCGTCATTACTGCATCATCACTGCATCATCACAGCGTCATCACCGCATCATCACTGCATTGTCACAACATCATGGCGTCATAATAACTGCATCATAACAGCATGATCAAAGCATCATCACAGCGTCATCACAGCGTCATAACTGCATAAACACTGCATCATCAAAGAACCATCACAGCATCATCACAGCGTCATAACAGCATCATCAGAGCATCATCACATCGTCATCACATCGTCATCAAAGAATCTTCACAGCATCATCGCTATGTCATCATAGCATCATCATAATATTATCACAGCTTCATCACAGCGTCATAACAACATCATCACTGCATCATCACAGCATCATCATTATTGCATCATGACTGCATCATTACAGCATCATCAGAGCAGAATCAGTGCGTCGTCACAGCATCATTACTGCATCACCACATCATCACTGTGTTATCGCAGCGTCATCACAGCATCATCACAACATCATCACAGAATCATCACAGCATCATTGCAGCATCATCACATCATCATCACAGCGTCATCACAACATCATCGTAGCATCATCATGCATCATCACAGCATCATTACTGCATCATCACAGCATCATCACTGCATCATCACTGAATAATCACAGCATCATCACTGCATCATCACGGCATCGTTACAGCATCGTCATATCATCATAACTGCATCATCACAACAACATAACAAAATCATCAAAGCATCATCACAGCATCATCACCGCGTCATCACAGCGTCATAACTGCATCGTCACTGCATCTAAACTGCATCATCACAAAATCATCACTGCATCACATCATAATCACAACATCATCAAAGCGTCATCACAGCATCATCACTGCGTTATCACAGCATCATCTCAGCATCATCACAGTATCATTACTGCTTATTCACTGCATCATCACAACATCATCACAGCGTCATTACAGTGTCATAAATGCATCATCACAGTGTCATCAAAGCGTCCTAACTGCATAATCACTGCATCATCGCAGCTTCATCACAGCATCATGACAGCGTCATCACAGCATCAAAAATGCATAATCACTTCATCCTCACATCATCATCATAGCATCATAGCTGCATAATCATAGAGTCATCACAGCATCATCACTACATCATCAAATTGTCATCACTGTATCATCACAGCATCATCATAGCATCATCACTGCATAATCACAGTGTCATAACAGCATCATTACAACACCATGACTACGTCATCACAGCATCACGACAGCGTCATTACAGTGTCATCACAGCATCATCACTGCATTATCACAACATCATCACAACATCATCACTGCGTCATCAGAGCGTCATCACTACATAATCACTTCTTACTCAGTGAATCATCACTGCATCATCACATCATCACAGCATCATCTCAGCATAATCACAGTATCATCACAGCGTCATCACTACATCATCAATGCATCATCACTGCATCATCACTGCATCATCACAGCATCATCACAGCATCATCAGAGCATCATCACAGCATCATCACAACATCATCACAGACTCATCACAGCATCATCACTGCATAATCACTGCATCATCACAGCATCATTACTGCAGAATCACTGCATCATCACAGCATCATAGCTGCATAATCACAGCATCATCACATCATCATCGCATAGTCATCACAGCGTCATCACTGCATCATCACAGCATCATCACAGCATCATTACTGCAGAATCACTGCATCATCACAGCATCCTCACAGCAACATCGCAGCATCATCACAGCATCATCGCATCATCATCACAACATCATCACAGTGTCATGACAGCATCATCACTGCATAATCACCGCATAATCACAGCATCATCACAGCATAATCACAGTATCATCACAGCGTCATCACTACATCATCACTGCATCATCACAGAATCATCACTGCATCATCACAGCATCATCAGAGCATCATCACAGCATCATCAGAGCATCATCACAGCATCATCACATCATCATCTCAGCATCATTACTGCTTACTCACTGCATCATCATAGCATCATCACATCATCATCACAACATCATCAGTTTCATGTCAGCATCATCACTGCATAATCACTGCATCATCACAGCATCCTCACAGCATCAACACAGCGTCATCACAGCGTCATCAATGCATCATTACAGCATCATCTCAGTATAGTCACAGAATTATTACAGCATAATCACTGCAGCATCATATCATCACTGCATCATCAATGCATCATCACTGCATCATCACAGCACCATCACAGCATCATTACTTCAGAATCACTGCATCATCACAGCATCCTCACAGCAACATCGCAGCATCATCACAGCATCATCACACTGTCATGACAGCATCATCACTGCATAATCACTGCATAATCTCCGCATAATCACAGCATCATCACATCATCATCACAATATCATCACAGCGTCATCACTACACATCACTGCATCATCACTACATCATCACAGCATCATCACTTCGTCATCATCAGAGCATCATCACAGCATCATCACTGCATCCTCACTGCATCATGAGTGCATCATCATCACAGCATCATAACTGCATCATCAAAGCATCATCTCGGCATAATCACAATGTCATAAATACATCATCACTCCATCATCACAGCATTATCACATCATCATCACAACGTTTTCAGTGTCATCACAGCATCATAACAACGTCATCAAACTGTCATCACAGCATCATCACCAAATCATCACAGAATCATCACAGCATCATTACTGCATCATCACAGCATCTTTGCATCGTCATCAGAGCATCACCACTGCATCATCACATCATCATCTCAGCATCATCACTGCTTACTCACTGCATCATCACAGCGTCATGACAGTGTCATCACTGCATCATAACATCATAGCTTCATCATCAGAACATTATCACAGCATCATCACTGCATCATCACATCATCATTATAGCATCTTCACTGTCATCAATACATCATCACAGCATCATCATAAGGTCATCACAGCATCATCAGTGTCATCTCAGCATCATCACTGCATCATGACTGCATCATAGCAGCATAATCACAGCATCATCACAGAATCATCACAGCATCATCATAAGGTCATCACAGCATCATCACTACGTCATCAGATTGTAATCACAGCATCATCACAGTGTCCTCACTGAATCATCACTGCACCATCACTGCAACATCACAGCATCATCTCAGCATCATCATGGCATCATTACTGCATCATCACTGCTTACTCACTGCATCATCACAGCATCATCTCAGCATCATCACAGAATCATTTCTGCATAATCATTGCATTTTCACAGCGTCATCACAGTATCATCACTGCATCATCACAGTGTCATCACAGCATCATCAAAGCATCACGACAGCGTCATCTCACCATCACGACAGCGTCATCAAAGCATCATCACTGCATCATAACAACATCATCTCAGCATCATCACAGAATCATTTCTGCATAATCACTGCATCATCATAGTGTCATCACAGTATATTCACTGCATCATCACATCATCACAGTGTCATCACAGAATCATCACTGAATCATCCAAGCATCATCCAAGCATCATCACAGCATCATCACAGCACCACCAATGCATCATCACAGTATCATCACTGCATCATCACTGCATCATCACATCATCAACACTGCATCATTGCTGCATCATCACATCATTGTCACAGTATCATCAAAATATCATCACAGCATCATCACACCATCATAACAACATCATCACAGCGTCATCACAGTATCGTAAATGCATCATCACAGAATCATCACTGAATCATCATAGCATCTTCATATCATCATCACAATATCATCACAGCATCATCACTGCATCATCACAGCATCATCACAGCATCATCACTGCATAATCACTGCATCATCACAGCATCATCACATCGTCATCAAAACATCATTACAAGTATCAACACAACATAATCACAGTGTCATCACAGCATCATCATTGCATCCTTACTGCATGATCACAGCATCTCCGCATCGTAATCACATCATCATCACTGACTCCTCACTGAATCATCACTGTACCATCACTGCATCATCAGAGCATAATCTGAGCATAATCTCAGCATAATCACAGCATCATCACAGAATCATCACAGCATCATCACAGAATCATCACAGCATCATTACTGCATCATCACAGCATCTTTGCATCGTCATCAGAGCATCACCACTGCATCATCACTACATCATCACATCATCATCACAGCATTTTAGCTACATAATCACAGAATCATCATAGCGTAACGACAGCATCATCACAACATCATTACAGCATCATCACAGCGTCATCGTAACATCATGACTGTATCATCACAGCATCATCACAGCATCACCGCAGCGTCATCACTGCATCATCACAGCATCATCACAGCATCATCACGGCATCGTTACAGCATCGTCATATCATCATAACTGCATCATCACAACAACATAACAAAATCATCAAAGCATCGTCACAGCATCATCACCGCGTCATCACAGCGTCATAACTGCATCGTCACTGCATCTAAACTGCATCATCACAAAATCATCACAGCTTCATCACTGCAGCATCACAGCATCATCAAAGCATCATCGCAGCATCATCACATCATCATCACTGCATCATCACAGAATCATTACTGTTTACTCACTGCGGCATCACAGCATTATCACGGTGTCATAACTGCATCATCACTGCACCATTACTGCATCATCACAGTGTCATCTCAGCATCATCACAGCATCATTACTGCCTAATCATTGCATTATCACAACGTCATCACAGTATCATCAGTGCATCATCACAGCATCATTACTGCATCATCACATCATCATCACAGAATCACGATAGTGTCATCACAGCGTCATCACTGCATCATCACAGCGTCATCTCAGCATCATCAGAGACTCATCACAGCGTCATCACTGCATCATCACTGCATCACCACAGTATCATCACAGCATCATCACAAAATTATAAGAGCGTCATCACAGCGTTATTACTGCATCATCACAGCATCAATAGAGCATCATCACAGCGTCATCACAGCGTTATCACAGCGTCATCACAGCATCATCACAGCATCACGACATCATCATCACAGCTTCACGACAGTATCATGAGAGCGTCTTCACAGCATCATCACTACATCATCACAGCATCATCACTGCGTCATCAGAGCATCATCACAAAATCATCACAGCGTCATTACTGCATCATCACTGCATCATCACAGCGTCATCACCGCATCATCACTGCATTGTCACAACATCATGGCGTCATAATAACTGCATCATAACAGCATGATCAAAGCATCATCATAGCGTCATCACAGCATCATAACTGCATAAACACTGCATCATCAAAGAACCATCACAGCATCATCACAGCGTCATAACAGCATCATCAGAGCATCATCACATCGTCATCACATCGTCATCAAAGAATCTTCACAGCATCATCGCTATGTCATCATAGCATCATCATAATATTATCACAGCTTCATCACAGCGTCATAACAACATCATCACTGCATCATCACAGCATCATCATTATTGCATCATGACTGCATCATTACAGCATCATCAGAGCAGAATCAGTGCGTCGTCACAGCATCATTACTGCATCACCACATCACCACTGTGTTATCGCAGCGTCATCACAGCATCATCACAACATCATCACAGAATCATCACAGCATCATTGCAGCATCATCACATCATCATCACAGCGTCATCACAACATCATCGTACCATCATCATGCATCATCACAGCATCATTACTGCATCATCACAGCATCATCACAGCATCATCACTGCATCATCACTGAATAATCACAGCATCATCACTGCATTATCACTGGATAACCACAGCATCATCACTGCATCATCACGGCATCGTTACAGCATCGTCATATCATCATAACTGCATCATCACAACAACATAACAAAATCATCAAAGCATCATCACAGCATCATCACCGCGTCATCACAGCGTCATAACTGCATCGTCACTGCATCTAAACTGCATCATTAAAAAATCATCACTGCATCACATCATAATCACAACATCATCAAAGCGTCATCACAGCATCATCACTGCGTTATCACAGCATCATCTCAGCATCATCACAGTATCATTACTGCTTATTCACTGCATCATCACAACATCATCACAGCGTCATTACAGTGTCATAAATGCATCATCACAGTGTCATCAAAGCGTCCTAACTGCATAATCACTGCATCATCGCAGCTTCATCACAGCATCATGACAGCGTCATCACAGCATCAAAAATGCATAATCACTTCATCCTCACATCATCATCATAGCATCATAGCTGCATAATCATAGAGTCATCACAGCATCATCACTACATCATCAAATTGTCATCACTGTATCATCACAGCATCATCATAGCATCATCACTGCATAATCACAGTGTCATAACAGCATCATTACAACACCATGACTACGTCATCACAGCATCACGACAGCGTCATTACAGTGTCATCACAGCATCATCACTGCATTATCACAACATCATCACAACATCATCACTGCGTCATCAGAGCGTCATCACTACATAATCACTTCTTACTCAGTGAATCATCACTGCATCATCACATCATCACAGCATCATCTCACCATAATAACAGTATCATCACAGCGTCATCACTACATCATCAATGCATCATCACTGCATCATCACAGCATCATCACTGCATCATCACAGCATCATCAGAGCATCATCACAGCATCATCACAACATCATCACAGAGTCATCACAGCATCATCACTGCATAATCACTGCATCATCACAGCATCCTAACAGCATCAATACAGCGTCATCACAACGTCAACAATGCATCATTACAGCATCATCTCAGTATAGTCACAGCATAATCACTGCATAATCACTGCATCATCTTATTGTCATCACTGCATCATCACAGCATCCTCACAGCAACATCGCAGTATCATCACAGCATCATCGCATCATCATCACAGTGTCATGACAGCATCATCACTGCATCATCACAGCATCATTACTGCAGAATCACTGCATCATCACAGCATCCTCACAGCAACATCGCAGCATCATCATAGCATCATCGCATCATCATCACAGTGTCATGACAGCATCATCACTGCATAATCACCGCATAATCACAGCATCATCACAGCATAATCACAGTATCATCACAGCGTCATCACTACATCATCACTGCATCATCACAGAATCATCACTGCGTCATCACAGCATCATCAGAGCATCATCACAGCATCATCACAACATCATCTCAGCATCATTACTGCTTACTCACTGCATCATCATAGCATCATCACATCATCATCACAACATCATCAGTTTCATGTCAGCATCATCACTGCATAATCACTGCATCATCACAGCATCCTCACAGCATCAACACAGCGTCATCACAGCGTCATCAATGCATCATTACAGCATCATCTCAGTATAGTCACAGAATTATTACAGCATAATCACTGCATCATCATATCATCACTGCATCATCACTGCATCATCACTGCATCATCACAGCACCATCACAGCATCATTACTTCAGAATCACTGCATCATCACAGCATCCTCACAGCAACATCGCAGCATCATCACAGCATCATCACACTGTCATGACAGCATCATCACTGCATAATCACTGCATAATCTCCGCATAATCACAGCATCATCACATCATCATCACAATATCATCACAGCGTCATCACTACACATCACTGCATCATCACTACATCATCACAGCATCATCACTTCGTCATCATCAGAGCATCATCACAGCATCATCACTGCATCCTCACTGCATCATGAGTGCATCATCATCACAGCATCATAACTGCATCATCAAAGCATCATCTCGGCATAATCACAATGTCATAAATACATCATCACTCCATCATCACAGCATTATCACATCATCATCACAACGTTTTCAGTGTCATCACAGCATCATAACAACGTCATCAAACTGTCATCACAGCATCATCACCAAATCATCACAGAATCATCACAGCATCATTACTGCATCATCACAGCATCTTTGCATCGTCATCAGAGCATCACCACTGCATCATCACATCATCATCTCAGCATCATCACAGCATCATTACTGCTTACTCACTGCATCATCACAGCGTCATGACAGTGTCATCACTGCATCATAACATCATAGCTTCATCATCAGAACATTATCACAGCATCATCACTGCATCATCACATCATCATTATAGCATCTTCACTGTCATCAATACATCATCACAGCATCATCACATCATTATCACAGCATCATCAGTGTCATCTCAGCATCATCACTGCATCATGACTGCATCATAGCAGCATAATCACAGCATCATCACAGAATCATCACAGCATCATCATAAGGTCATCACAGCATCATCACTACGTCATCAGATTGTAATCACAGCATCATCACAGTGTCCTCACTGAATCATCACTGCACCATCACTGCACCATCACAGCATCATCTCAGCATCATCATGGCATCATTACTGCATCATCACTGCTTACTCACTGCATCATCACAGCATCATCTCAGCATCATCACAGAATCATTTCTGCATAATCATTGCATTTTCACAGCGTCATCACAGTATCATCACTGCATCATCACAGTGTCATCACAGCATCATCAAAGCATCACGACAGCGTCATCTCACCATCACGACAGCGTCATCAAAGCATCATCACTGCATCATAACAACATCATCTCAGCATCATCACAGAATCATTTCTGCATAATCACTGCATCATCATAGTGTCATCACAGCATATTCACTGCATCATCACATCATCACAGTGTCATCACAGAATCATCACTGAATCATCCAAGCATCATCCAAGCATCATCACAGCACCACCAATGCATCATCACAGTATCATCACTGCATAATCACTGCATCATCACCGCATCATCACATCATCAACACTGCATCATTGCTGCATCATCACATCATTGTCACAGTATCATCAAAATATCATCACAGCATCATCACACCATCATAACAACATCATCACAGCGTCATCACAGTATCGTAAATGCATCATCACAGAATCATCACTGAATCATCATAGCATCTTCATATCATCATCACAATACCATCACAGCATCATCACTGCATCATCACAGCATCATCACTGCATAATCACTGCATCATCACAGCATCATCACATCGTCATCAAAACATCATTACAAGTATCAACACAACATAATCACAGTGTCATCACAGCATCATCATTGCATCCTTACTGCATGATCACAGCATCTCCGCATCGTAATCACATCATCATCACTGACTCCTCACTGAATCATCACTGTACCATCACTGCATCATCAGAGCATAATCTGAGCATAATCTCAGCATAATCACAGCATCATCACAGAATCATCACAGCATCATTACTGCATCATCACAGCATCTTTGCATCGTCATCAGAGCATCACCACTGCATCATCACTACATCATCACATCATCATCACAGCATTTTAGCTACATAATCACAGAATCATCATAGCGTAACGACAGCATCATCACAACATCATTACAGCATCATCACAGCGTCATCACAGCGTTATCACAGCGTCATCACAGCATCACGACATCATCATCACAGCTTCACGACAGTGTCATGAGAGCGTCTTCACAGCATCATCACTACATCATCACAGCATCATCACTGCGTCATCAGAGCATCATCACAAAATCATCACAGCGTCATTACTGCATCATCACTGCATCATCACAGCGTCATCACCGCATCATCACTGCATTGTCACAACATCATGGCGTCATAATAACTGCATCATAACAGCATGATCAAAGCATCATCACAGCGTCATCACAGCGTCATAACTGCATAAACACTGCATCATCAAAGAACCATCACAGCATCATCACAGCATCATAACAGCATCATCAGAGCATCATCACATCGTCATCACATCGTCATCAAAGAATCTTCACAGCATCATCGCTATGTCATCATAGCATCATCATAATATTATCACAGCTTCATCACAGCGTCATAACAACATCATCACTGCATCATCACAGCATCATCATTATTGCATCATGACTGCATCATTACAGCATCATCAGAGCAGAATCAGTGCGTCGTCACAGCATCATTACTGCATCACCACATCATCACTGTGTTATCGCAGCGTCATCACAGCATCATCACAACATCATCACAGAATCATCACAGCATCATTGCAGCATCATCACATCATCATCACAGCGTCATCACAACATCATCGTAGCATCATCATGCATCATCACAGCATCATTACTGCATCATCACTGAATAATCACAGCATCATCACTGCATCATCACGGCATCGTTACAGCATCGTCATATCATCATAACTGCATCATCACAACAACATAACAAAATCATCAAAGCATCATCACAGCATCATCACCGCGTCATCACAGCGTCATAACTGCATCGTCACTGCATCTAAACTGCATCATCACAAAATCATCACTGCATCACATCATAATCACAACATCATCAAAGCGTCATCACAGCATCATCACTGAGTTATCACAGCATCATCTCAGCATCATCACAGTATCATTACTGCTTATTCACTGCATCATCACAACATCATCACAGCGTCATTACAGTGTCATAAATGCATCATCACAGTGTCATCAAAGCGTCCTAACTGCATAATCACTGCATCATCGCAGCTTCATCACAGCATCATGACAGCGTCATCACAGCATCAAAAATGCATAATCACTTCATCCTCACATCATCATCATAGCATCATAGCTGCATAATCATAGAGTCATCACAGCATCATCACTACATCATCAATGCATCATCACTGCATCATCACAGCATCATCACTGCATCATCACAGCATCATCAGAGCATCATCACAGCATCATCACAACATCATCACAGAGTCATCACAGCATCATCACTGCATAATCACTGCATCATCACAGCATCCTCAGAGCATCAATACAGCGTCATCACAACGTCAACAATGCATCATTACAGCATCATCTCAGTATAGTCACAGCATCATCATATCGTCATCACTGCATCATCACTGCATCATCACAGCACCATCACAGCATCATTACTTCAGAATCACTGCATCATCACAGCATCATAGCTGCGTAATCACAGCATCATCACATCATCATCGCATAGTCATCACAGCGTCCTCACTGCATCATCACAGCATCATCACAGCATCATTACTGCAGAATCACTGCATCATCACAGCATCCTCACAGCAACATCGCAGCATCACAGCATCATCGCATCATCATCACAGTGTCATGACAGCATCATCACTGCATAATCACCACATAATCACAGCATCATCACAGCATTATCACAGTATCATCACAGCGTCATCACTACATCATCACTGCATCATCACAGAATCATCACTGCGTCATCACAGCATCATCAGAGCATCATCACAGCATCATCACAACATCATCTCAGCATCATTACTGCTTACTCACTGCATCATCATAGCATCATCACATCATCATCACAACATCATCAGTTTCATGTCAGCATCATCACTGCATAATCACTGCATCATCACAGCATCCTCACAGCATCAACACAGCGTCATCACAGCGTCATCAATGCATCATTACAGCATCATCTCAGTATAGTCACAGAATTATTACAGCATAATCACTGCATCATCATATCATCACTGCATCATCACTGCATCATCACTGCATCATCACAGCACCATCACAGCATCATTACTTCAGAATCACTGCATCATCACAGCATCCTCACAGCAACATCGCAGCATCATCACAGCATCATCACACTGTCATGACAGCATCATCACTGCATAATCACTGCATAATCTCCGCATAATCACAGCATCATCACATCATCATCACAATATCATCACAGCGTCATCACTACACATCACTGCATCATCACTACATCATCACAGCATCATCACTTCGTCATCATCAGAGCATCATCACAGCATCATCACTGCATCCTCACTGCATCATGAGTGCATCATCATCACAGCATCATAACTGCATCATCAAAGCATCATCTCGGCATAATCACAATGTCATAAATACATCATCACTCCATCATCACAGCATTATCACATCATCATCACAACGTTTTCAGTGTCATCACAGCATCATAACAACGTCATCAAACTGTCATCACAGCATCATCACCAAATCATCACAGAATCATCACAGCATCATTACTGCATCATCACAGCATCTTTGCATCGTCATCAGAGCATCACCACTGCATCATCACATCATCATCTCAGCATCATCACAGCATCATTACTGCTTACTCACTGCATCATCACAGCGTCATGACAGTGTCATCACTGCATCATAACATCATAGCTTCATCATCAGAACATTATCACAGCATCATCACTGCATCATCACATCATCATTATAGCATCTTCACTGTCATCAATACATCATCACAGCATCATCACATCATTATCACAGCATCATCAGTGTCATCTCAGCATCATCACTGCATCATGACTGCATCATAGCAGCATAATCACAGCATCATCACAGAATCATCACAGCATCATCATAAGGTCATCACAGCATCATCACTACGTCATCAGATTGTAATCACAGCATCATCACAGTGTCCTCACTGAATCATCACTGCACCATCACTGCACCATCACAGCATCATCTCAGCATCATCATGGCATCATTACTGCATCATCACTGCTTACTCACTGCATCATCACAGCATCATCTCAGCATCATCACAGAATCATTTCTGCATAATCATTGCATTTTCACAGCGTCATCACAGTATCATCACTGCATCATCACAGTGTCATCACAGCATCATCAAAGCATCACGACAGCGTCATCTCACCATCACGACAGCGTCATCAAAGCATCATCACTGCATCATAACAACATCATCTCAGCATCATCACAGAATCATTTCTGCATAATCACTGCATCATCATAGTGTCATCACAGCATATTCACTGCATCATCACATCATCACAGTGTCATCACAGAATCATCACTGAATCATCCAAGCATCATCCAAGCATCATCACAGCACCACCAATGCATCATCACAGTATCATCACTGCATAATCACTGCATCATCACCGCATCATCACATCATCAACACTGCATCATTGCTGCATCATCACATCATTGTCACAGTATCATCAAAATATCATCACAGCATCATCACACCATCATAACAACATCATCACAGCGTCATCACAGTATCGTAAATGCATCATCACAGAATCATCACTGAATCATCATAGCATCTTCATATCATCATCACAATACCATCACAGCATCATCACTGCATCATCACAGCATCATCACTGCATAATCACTGCATCATCGCCACATCATCACAGCATCATCACTGCATAATCACTGCATCATCACAGCATCATCACATCGTCATCAAAACATCATTACAAGTATCAACACAACATAATCACAGTGTCATCACAGCATCATCATTGCATCCTTACTGCATGATCACAGCATCTCCGCATCGTAATCACATCATCATCACTGACTCCTCACTGAATCATCACTGTACCATCACTGCATCATAAGAGCATAATCTGAGCATAATCTCAGCATAATCACAGCATCATCACAGAATCATCACAGCATCATTACTGCATCATCACAGCATCTTTGCATCGTCATCAGAGCATCACCACTGCATCATCACTACATCATCACATCATCATCACAGCATTTTAGCTACATAATCACAGAATCATCATAGCGTAACGACAGCATCATCACAACACCATTACAGCATCATCACAGCGTCATCACAGCGTTATCACAGCGTCATCACAGCATCACGACATCATCATCACAGCTTCACGACAGTGTCATGAGAGCGTCTTCACAGCATCATCACTACATCATCACAGCATCATCACTGCGTCATCAGAGCATCATCACAAAATCATCACAGCGTCATTACTGCATCATCACTGCATCATCACAGCGTCATCACCGCATCATCACTGCATTGTCACAACATCATGGCGTCATAATAACTGCATCATAACAGCATGATCAAAGCATCATCACAGCGTCATCACAGCGTCATAACTGCATAAACACTGCATCATCAAAGAACCATCACAGCATCATCACAGCGTCATAACAGCATCATCAGAGCATCATCACATCGTCATCACATCGTCATCAAAGAATCTTCACAGCATCATCGCTATGTCATCATAGCATCATCATAATATTATCACAGCTTCATCACAGCGTCATAACAACATCATCACTGCATCATCACAGCATCATCATTATTGCATCATGACTGCATCATTACAGCATCATCAGAGCAGAATCAGTGCGTCGTCACAGCATCATTACTGCATCACCACATCATCACTGTGTTATCGCAGCGTCATCACAGCATCATCACAACATCATCACAGAATCATCACAGCATCATTGCAGCATCATCACATCATCATCACAGCGTCATCACAACATCATCGTAGCATCATCATGCATCATCACAGCATCATTACTGCATCATCACTGAATAATCACAGCATCATCACTGCATCATCACGGCATCGTTACAGCATCGTCATATCATCATAACTGCATCATCACAACAACATAACAAAATCATCAAAGCATCATCACAGCATCATCACCGCGTCATCACAGCGTCATAACTGCATCGTCACTGCATCTAAACTGCATCATCACAAAATCATCACTGCATCACATCATAATCACAACATCATCAAAGCGTCATCACAGCATCATCACTGAGTTATCACAGCATCATCTCAGCATCATCACAGTATCATTACTGCTTATTCACTGCATCATCACAACATCATCACAGCGTCATTACAGTGTCATAAATGCATCATCACAGTGTCATCAAAGCGTCCTAACTGCATAATCACTGCATCATCGCAGCTTCATCACAGCATCATGACAGCGTCATCACAGCATCAAAAATGCATAATCACTTCATCCTCACATCATCATCATAGCATCATAGCTGCATAATCATAGAGTCATCACAGCATCATCACTACATCATCAATGCATCATCACTGCATCATCACAGCATCATCACTGCATCATCACAGCATCATCAGAGCATCATCACAGCATCATCACAACATCATCACAGAGTCATCACAGCATCATCACTGCATAATCACTGCATCATCACAGCATCCTCAGAGCATCAATACAGCGTCATCACAACGTCAACAATGCATCATTACAGCATCATCTCAGTATAGTCACAGCATCATCATATCGTCATCACTGCATCATCACTGCATCATCACAGCACCATCACAGCATCATTACTTCAGAATCACTGCATCATCACAGCATCATAGCTGCGTAATCACAGCATCATCACATCATCATCGCATAGTCATCACAGCGTCCTCACTGCATCATCACAGCATCATCACAGCATCATTACTGCAGAATCACTGCATCATCACAGCATCCTCACAGCAACATCGCAGCATCACAGCATCATCGCATCATCATCACAGTGTCATGACAGCATCATCACTGCATAATCACCACATAATCACAGCATCATCACAGCATTATCACAGTATCATCACAGCGTCATCACTACATCATCAATGCATCATCACAGAATCATCACTGCGTCATCACAGCATCATCAGAGCATCATCACAGCATCATCAGAGCATCATCACAGTATCATCACATCATCATCTCAGCATCATTACTGCTTACTCACTGCATCATCAGAGCATCATCACATCATCATCACAACATCATCAGTTTCATGTCAGCATCATCACTGCATAATCACTGCATCATCACAGCATCCTCACAGCATCAACACAGCGTCATCACAGCGTCATCAATGCATCATTACAGCATCATCTCAGTATAGTCACAGAATTATTACAGCATAATCACTGCATCATCATATCATCACTGCATCATCACTGCATCATCACTGCATCATCACAGCACCATCACAGCATCATTACTTCAGAATCACTGCATCATCACAGCATCCTCACAGCAACATCGCAGCATCATCACAGCATCATCACAGTGTCATGACAGCATCATCACTGCATAATCACTGCATAATCTCCGCATAATCACAGCATCATCACATCATCATCACAATATCATCACAGCGTCATCACTACACATCACTGCATCATCACTACATCATCACAGCATCATCACTTCGTCATCATCAGAGCATCATCACAGCATCATCACTGCATCCTCACTGCATCATGAGTGCATCATCATCACAGCATCATAACTGCATCATCAAAGCATCATCTCGGCATAATCACAATGTCATAAATACATCATCACTCCATCATCACAGCATTATCACATCATCATCACAACGTTTTCAGTGTCATCACAGCATCATAACAACGTCATCAAACTGTCATCACAGCATCATCACCAAATCATCACAGAATCATCACAGCATCATTACTGCATCATCACAGCATCTTTGCATCGTCATCAGAGCATCACCACTGCATCATCACATCATCATCTCAGCATCATCACAGCATCATTACTGCTTACTCACTGCATCATCACAGCGTCATGACAGTGTCATCACTGCATCATAACATCATAGCTTCATCATCAGAACATTATCACAGCATCATCACTGCATCATCACATCATCATTATAGCATCTTCACTGTCATCAATACATCATCACAGCATCATCATAAGGTCATCACAGCATCATGTGTCATCTCAGCATCATCACTGCATCATGACTGCATCATAGCAGCATAATCACAGCATCATCACAGAATCATCACAGCATCATCATAAGGTCATCACAGCATCATCACTACGTCATCAAATTGTAATCACAGCATCATCACAGTGTCCTCACTGAATCATCACTGCACCATAACTGCAACATCACAGCATCATCTCAGCATCATCATGGCATCATTACTGCATCATCACTGCTTACTCACTGCATCATCACAGCATCATCTCAGCATCATCACAGAATCATTTCTGCATAATCATTGCATTTTCACAGCGTCATCACAGTATCATCACTGCATCATCACAGTGTCATCACAGCATCATCAAAGCATCACGACAGCGTCATCTCACCATCACGACAGCGTCATCAAAGCATCATCACTGCATCATAACAACATCATCTCAGCATCATCACAGAATCATTTCTGCATAATCACTGCATCATCATAGTGTCATCACAGTATATTCACTGCATCATCACATCATCACAGTGTCATCACAGAATCATCACTGAATCATCCAAGCATCATCCAAGCATCATCACAGCACCACCAATGCATCATCACAGTATCATCACTGCATAATCACTGCATCATCACCGCATCATCACATCATCAACACTGCATCATTGCTGCATCATCACATCATTGTCACAGTATCATCAAAATATCATCACAGCATCATCACACCATCATAACAAAATCATCACAGCGTCATCAAAGTATCGTAAATGCATCATCACAGAATCATCACTGAATCATCATAGCATCTTCATATCATCATCACAATACCATCACAGCATCATCACTGCATCATCACAGCATCATCACTGCATAATCACTGCATCATCACCACATCATCACAGCATCATCACTGCATAATCACTGCATCATCACAGCATCATCACATCGTCATCAAAACATCATTACAAGTATCAACACAACATAATCACAGTGTCATCACAGCATCATCATTGCATCCTTACTGCATGATCACAGCATCTCCGCATCGTAATCACATCATCATCACTGACTCCTCACAGAATCATCACTGTACCATCACTGCATCATCAGAGCATAATCTGAGCATAATCTCAGCATAATCACAGCATCATCACAGAATCATCACAGCATCATTACTGCATCATCACAGCATCTTTGCATCGTCATCAGAGCATCACCACTGCATCATCACTACATCATCACATCATCATCACAGCATTTTAGCTACATAATCACAGAATCATCATAGCGTAACGACAGCATCATCACAACATCATTACAGCATCATCACAGCGTCATCGTAACATCATGACTGTATCATCACAGCATCATCACAGCATCACCGCAGCGTCATCACTGCATCATCACAGCATCATCACAGCATCATCACGGCATCGTTACAGCATCGTCATATCATCATAACTGCATCATCACAACAACATAACAAAATCATCAAAGCATCGTCACAGCATCATCACCGCGTCATCACAGCGTCATAACTGCATCGTCACTGCATCTAAACTGCATCATCACAAAATCATCACAGCTTCATCACTGCAGCATCACAGCATCATCAAAGCATCATCGCAGCATCATCACATCATCATCACTGCATCATCACAGAATCATTACTGTTTACTCACTGCGGCATCACAGCATTATCACGGTGTCATAACTGCATCATCACTGCACCATTACTGCATCATCACAGTGTCATCTCAGCATCATCACAGCATCATTACTGCCTAATCATTGCATTATCACAACGTCATCACAGTATCATCAGTGCATCATCACAGCATCATTACTGCATCATCACATCATCATCACAGAATCACGATAGTGTCATCACAGCGTCATCACTGCATCATCACAGCGTCATCTCAGCATCATCAGAGACTCATCACAGCGTCATCACTGCATCATCACTGCATCACCACAGTATCATCACAGCATCATCACAAAATTATAAGAGCGTCATCACAGCGTTATTACTGCATCATCACAGCATCAATAGAGCATCATCACAGCGTCATCACAGCGTTATCACAGCATCATCACAGCATCACGACATCATCATCACAGCTTCACGACAGTGTCATGAGAGCGTCTTCACAGCATCATCACTACATCATCACAGCATCATCACTGCGTCATCAGAGCATCATCACAAAATCATCACAGCGTCATTACTGCATCATCACTGCATCATCACAGCGTCATCACCGCATCATCACTGCATTGTCACAACATCATGGCGTCATAATAACTGCATCATAACAGCATGATCAAAGCATCATCACAGCGTCATCACAGCGTCATAACTGCATAAACACTGCATCATCAAAGAACCATCACAGCATCATCACAGCGTCATAACAGCATCATCAGAGCATCATCACATCGTCATCACATCGTCATCAAAGAATCTTCACAGCATCATCGCTATGTCATCATAGCATCATCATAATATTATCACAGCTTCATCACAGCGTCATAACAACATCATCACTGCATCATCACAGCATCATCATTATTGCATCATGACTGCATCATTACAGCATCATCAGAGCAGAATCAGTGCGTCGTCACAGCATCATTACTGCATCACCACATCATCACTGTGTTATCGCAGCGTCATCAGAGCATCATCACAGAATCATCGCAGCATCATCACATCATCATCACAGCGTCATCACAACATCATCGTAGCATCATCATGCATCATCACAGCATCATTACTGCATCATCACAGCATCATCACAGCATCATCACTGCATCATCACTGAATAATCACAGCATCATCACTGCATCATCACGGCATCGTTACAGCATCGTCATATCATCATAACTGCATCATCACAACAACATAACAAAATCATCAAAGCATCATCACAGCATCATCACCGCGTCATCACAGCGTCATAACTGCATCGTCACTGCATCTAAACTGCATCATCACAAAATCATCACTGCATCACATCATAATCACAACATCATCAAAGCGTCATCACAGCATCATCACTGCGTTATCACAGCATCATCTCAGCATCATCACAGTATCATTACTGCTTATTCACTGCATCATCACAACATCATCACAGCGTCATTACAGTGTCATAAATGCATCATCACAGTGTCATCAAAGCGTCCTAACTGCATAATCACTGCATCATCGCAGCTTCATCACAGCATCATGACAGCGTCATCACAGCATCAAAAATGCATAATCACTTCATCCTCACATCATCATCATAGCATCATAGCTGCATAATCATAGAGTCATCACAGCATCATCACTACATCATCAAATTGTCATCACTGTATCATCACAGCATCATCATAGCATCATCACTGCATAATCACAGTGTCATAACAGCATCATTACAACACCATGACTACGTCATCACAGCATCACGACAGCGTCATTACAGTGTCATCACAGCATCATCACTGCATTATCACAACATCATCACAACATCATCACTGCGTCATCAGAGCGTCATCACTACATAATCACTTCTTACTCAGTGAATCATCACTGCATCATCACATCATCACAGCATCATCTCAGCATAATCACAGTATCATCACAGCGTCATCACTACATCATCAATGCATCATCACAGCATCCTCACAACATCATCACTGCATCATCACAGCATCATCAGAACATCATCACAACATCATCACAGAGTCATCACAGCATCATCACTGCATAATCACTGCATCATCACAGCATCCTCACAGCATCAATACAGCGTCATCACAACGTCAACAATGCATCATCACAGCATCATCACTGCATAATCACTGCATCATCATATCGTCATCACTGCATCATCACTGCATCATCACAGCACCATCACAGCATCATTACTTCAGAATCACTGCATCATCACAGCATCATAGCTGCATACTCACAGCATCATCACATCATCATCGCATAGTCATCACAGCGTCATCACTGCATCATCACAGCATCATCACAGCATCATTACTGCAGAATCACTGCATCATCACAGCATCCTCACAGCAACATCGCAGCATCACAGCATCATCGCATCATCATCACAGTGTCATGACAGCATCATCACTGCATAATCACCGCATAATCACAGCATCATCACAGCATAATCACAGTATCATCACAGCGTCATCACTACATCATCACTGCATCATCACAGAATCATCACTGCGTCATCACAGCATCATCAGAGTATCATCACAGCATCATCAGAGCATCATCACAGCATCATCACATCATCATCTCAGCATCATTACTGCTTACTCACTGCATCATCATAGCATCATCACATCATCATCACAACATCATCAGTTTCATGTCAGCATCATCACTGCATCATCACAGCATCCTCACAGCATCAACACAGCGTCATCACAGCGTCATCAATGCATCATTACAGCATCATCTCAGTATAGTCACAGAATTATTACAGCATAATCACTGCATCATCATATCATCACTGCATCATCACTGCATCATCACTGCATCATCACAGCACCATCACAGCATCATTACTTCAGAATCACTGCATCATCACAGCATCCTCACAGCAACATCGCAGCATCATCACAGCATCATCACACTGTCATGACAGCATCATCACTGCATAATCACTGCATAATCTCTGCATAATAACATCATCATCACAATATCGTCACAGCGTCATCACTACACATCACTGCATCATCACTACATCATCACAGCATCATCACTTCGTCATCATCAGAGCATCATCACAGCATCATCACTGCATCCTCACTGCATCATGAGTGCATCATCATCACAGCATCATAACTGCATCATCAAAGCATCATCTCGGCATAATCACAATGTCTTAAATACATCATCACTCCATCATCACAGCATTATCACATCATCATCACAACGTTTTCAGTGTCATCACAGCATCATAACAACGTCATCAAACTGTCATCACAGCATCATCACCAAATCATCACAGAATCATCACAGCATCATTACTGCATCATCACAGCATCTTTGCATCGTCATCAGAGCATCACCACTGCATCATCACATCATCATCTCAGCATCATCACAGCATCATTACTGCTTACTCACTGCATCATCACAGCGTCATGACAGTGTCATCACTGCATCATAACATCATAGCTTCATCATCAGAACATTATCACAGCATCATCACTGCATCATCACATCATCATTATAGCATCTTCACTGTCATCAATACATCATCACAGCATCATCACATCATTATCACAGCATCATCAGTGTCATCTCAGCATCATCACTGCATCATGACTGCATCATAGCAGCATAATCACAGCATCATCACAGAATCATCACAGCATCATCATAAGGTCATCACAGCATCATCACTACGTCATCAAATTGTAATCACAGCATCATCACAGTGTCCTCACTGAATCATCACTGCACCATCACTGCAACATCACAGCATCATCTCAGCATCATCATGGCATCATTACTGCATCATCACTGCTTACTCACTGCATCATCACAGCATCATCTCAGCATCATCACAGAATCATTTCTGCATAATCACTGCATCATCATAGTGTCATCACAGTATATTCACTGCATCATCACATCATCACAGTGTCATCACAGAATCATCACTGAATCATCCAAGCATCATCCAAGCATCATCACAGCACCACCAATGCATCATCACAGTATCATCACTGCATAATCACTGCATCATCACCGCATCATCACATCATCAACACTGCATCATTGCTGCATCATCACATCATTGTCACAGTATCATCAAAATATCATCACAGCATCATCACACCATCATAACAACATCATCACAGCGTCATCACAGTATCGTAAATGCATCATCACAGAATCATCACTGAATCATCATAGCATCTTCATATCATCATCACAATATCATCACAGCATCATCACTGCATCATCACAGCATCATCACTGCATAATCACTGCATCATCACCACATCATCACAGCATCATCACTGCATAATCACTGCATCATCACAGCATCATCACATCGTCATCAAAACATCATTACAAGTATCAACACAACATAATCACAGTGTCATCACAGCATCATCATTGCATCCTTACTGCATGATCACAGCATCTCCGCATCGTAATCACATCATCATCACTGACTCCTCACTGAATCATCACTGTACCATCACTGCATCATCAGAGCATAATCTGAGCATAATCTCAGCATAATCACAGCATCATCACAGAATCATCACAGCATCATTACTGCATCATCACAGCATCTTTGCATCGTCATCAGAGCATCACCACTGCATCATCACTACATCATCACATCATCATCACAGCATTTTAGCTACATAATCACAGAATCATCATAGCGTAACGACAGCATCATCACAACATCATTACAGCATCACCACAGCGTCATCGTAACATCATGACTGTATCATCACAGCATCATCACAACATCACCGCAGCGTCATCACTGCATCATCACAGCATCATCACAGCATCATCACGGCATCGTTACAGCATCGTCATATCATCATAACTGCATCATCACAACAACATAACAAAACCATCAAAGCATCGTCACAGCATCATCACCGCGTCATCACAGCGTCATAACTGCATCGTCACTGCATCTAAACTGCATCATCACAAAATCATCACAGCTTCATCACTGCAGCATCACAGCATCATCAAAGCATCATCGCAGCATCATCACATCATCATCACTGCATCATCACAGAATCATTACTGTTTACTCACTGCGGCATCACAGCATTATCACGGTGTCATAACTGCATCGTCACTGCACCATTACTGCATCATCACAGTGTCATCTCAGCATCATCACAGCATCATTACTGCAGAATCATTGCATAATCACAGCATCATAGCTGCATAATCACAGCATCATCACAGCATCCTCACAGCAACATCGCAGCATCATCACAGCATCATCGCATCATCATCACAGTGTCATGACAGCATCATCACTGCATAATCACCGCATAATCACAGCATCATCACAGCATAATCACAGTATCATCACAGCGTCATCACTACATCATCACTGCATCATCACAGAATCATCACTGCGTCATCACAGCATCATCAGAGCATCATCACAGCATCATCACAGCATCATCACAGCATCATCACATCATCATCTCAGCATCATTACTGCTTACTCACTGCATCATCATAGCATCATCACATCATCATCACAACATCATCAGTTTCATGTCAGCATCATCACTGCATAATCACTGCATCATCACAGCATCCTCACAGCATCAACACAGCGTCATCACAGCGTCATCAATGCATCATTACAGCATCATATCAGTATAGTCACAGAATTATTACAGCATAATCACTGCATCATCATATCGTCATCACTGCATCATCACTGCATCATCACAGCATCCTCACAGCAACATCGCAGCATCATCACAGCATCATCGCATCATCATCACAGCACCATCACAGCATCATCACTGCATAATCACCGCATAATCACAGCATCATCACAGCATAATCTCAGTATCATCACAGCGTCATCACTACATCATCACTGCATCATCACAGAATCATCACTGCGTCATCACAGCATCATCAGAGCATCATCAAAGCATCATCACAGCATCATTACTGCAGAATCACTGCATCATCACAGCATCCTCACAGCAACATCGCAGCATCATCACAGCATCATCGCATCATCATCACAGTGTCATGACAGCATCATCACTGCATAATCACCGCATAATCACAGCATCATCACAGCATAATCACAGTATCATCACAGCGTCATCACTACATCATCACTGCATCATCACAGAATCATCACTGCGTCATCACAGCATCATCAGAGCATCATCACAGCATCATCACATCATCATCTCAGCATCATTACTGCTTACTCACTGCATCATCATAGCATCATCACATCATCATCACAACATCATCAGTTTCATGTCAGCATCATCACTGCATAATCACTGCATCATCACAGCATCCTCACAGCATCAACACAGCGTCATCACAGCGTCATCAATGCATCATTACAGCATCATCTCAGTATAGTCACAGAATTATTACAGCATAATCACTGCATCATCATATCATCACTGCATCATCACTGCATCATCACTGCATCATCACAGCACCATCACAGCATCATTACTTCAGAATCACTGCATCATCACAGCATCCTCACAGCAACATCGCAGCATCATCACAGCATCATCACACTGTCATGACAGCATCATCACTGCATAATCACTGCATAATCTCCGCATAATCACAGCATCATCACATCATCATCACAATATCATCACAGCGTCATCACTACACATCACTGCATCATCACTACATCATCACAGCATCATCACTTCGTCATCATCAGAGCATCATCACAGCATCATCACTGCATCCTCACTGCATCATGAGTGCATCATCATCACAGCATCATAACTGCATCATCAAAGCATCATCTCGGCATAATCACAATGTCATAAATACATCATCACTCCATCATCACAGCATTATCACATCATCATCACAACGTTTTCAGTGTCATCACAGCATCATAACAACGTCATCAAACTGTCATCACAGCATCATCACCAAATCATCACAGAATCATCACAGCATCATTACTGCATCATCACAGCATCTTTGCATCGTCATCAGAGCATCACCACTGCATCATCACATCATCATCTCAGCATCATCACAGCATCATTACTGCTTACTCACTGCATCATCACAGCGTCATGACAGTGTCATCACTGCATCATAACATCATAGCTTCATCATCAGAACATTATCACAGCACCATCACTGCATCATCACATCATCATTATAGCATCTTCACTGTCATCAATACATCATCACAGCATCATCATAAGGTCATCACAGCATCATCAGTGTCATCTCAGCATCATCACTGCATCATGACTGCATTATAGCAGCATAATCACAGCATCATCACAGAATCATCACAGCATCATCATAAGGTCATCACAGCATCATCACTACGTCATCAAATTGTAATCACAGCATCATCACAGTGTCCTCACTGAATCATCACTGCACCATAACTGCAACATCACAGCATCATCTCAGCATCATCATGGCATCATTACTGCATCATCACTGCTTACTCACTGCATCATCACAGCATCATCTCAGCATCATCACAGAATCATTTCTGCATAATCATTGCATTTTCACAGCGTCATCACAGTATCATCACTGCATCATCACAGTGTCATCACAGCATCATCAAAGCATCACGACAGCGTCATCTCACCATCACGACAGCGTCATCAAAGCATCATCACTGCATCATAACAACATCATCTCAGCATCATCACAGAATCATTTCTGCATAATCACTGCATCATCATAGTGTCATCACAGTATATTCACTGCATCATCACATCATCACAGTGTCATCACAGAATCATCACTGAATCATCCAAGCACCATCCAAGCATCATCACAGCACCACCAATGCATCATCACAGTATCATCACTGCATAATCACTGCATCATCACCGCATCATCACATCATCAACACTGCATCATTGCTGCATCATCACATCATTGTCACAGTATCATCAAAATATCATCACAGCATCATCACACCATCATAACAACATCATCACAGCGTCATCACAGTATCGTAAATGCATCATCACAGAATCATCACTGAATCATCATAGCATCTTCATATCATCATCACAATATCATCACAGCATCATCACTGCATCATCACAGCATCATCACATCGTCATCAAAACATCATTACAAGTATCAACACAACATAATCACAGTGTCATCACAGCATCATCATTGCATCCTTACTGCATGATCACAGCATCTCCGCATCGTAATCACATCATCATCACTGACTCCTCACAGAATCATCACTGTACCATCACTGCATCATCAGAGCATAATCTGAGCATAATCTCAGCATAATCACAGCATCATCACAGCGTCATCACAGCGTCATAACTGCATAAACACTGCATCATCAAAGAACCATCACAGCATCATCACAGCGTCATAACAGCATCATCAGAGCATCATCACATCGTCATCACATCGTCATCAAAGAATCTTCACAGCATCATCGCTATGTCATCATAGCATCATCATAATATTATCACAGCTTCATCACAGCGTCATAACAACATCATCACTGCATCATCACAGCATCATCATTATTGCATCATGACTGCATCATTACAGCATCATCAGAGCAGAATCAGTGCGTCCTCACAGCATCATTACTGCATCACCACATCATCACTGTGTTATCGCAGCGTCATCACAGCATCATCACAACATCATCACAGAATCATCACAGCATCATTGCAGCATCATCACATCATCATCACAGCGTCATCACAACATCATCGTAGCATCATCATGCATCATCACAGCATCATTACTGCATCATCACAGCATCATCACTGCATCATCACTGAATAATCACAGCATCATCACTGCATCATCACGGCATCGTTACAGCATCGTCATATCATCATAACTGCATCATCACAACAACATAACAAAATCATCAAAGCATCATCACAGCATCATCACCGCGTCATCACAGCGTCATAACTGCATCGTCACTGCATCTAAACTGCATCATCACAAAATCATCACTGCATCACATCATAATCACAACATCATCAAAGCGTCATCACAGCATCATCACTGCGTTATCACAGCATCATCTCAGCATCATCACAGTATCATTACTGCTTATTCACTGCATCATCACAACATCATCACAGCGTCATTACAGTGTCATAAATGCATCATCACAGTGTCATCAAAGCGTCCTAACTGCATAATCACTGCATCATCGCAGCTTCATCACAGCATCATGACAGCGTCATCACAGCATCAAAAATGCATAATCACTTCATCCTCACATCATCATCATAGCATCATAGCTGCATAATCACAGTGTCATAACAGCATCATTACAACACCATGACTACGTCATCACAGCATCACGACAGCGTCATTACAGTGTCATCACAGCATCATCACTGCATTATCACAACATCATCACAACATCATCACTGCGTCATCAGAGCGTCATCACTACATAATCACTTCTTACTCAGTGAATCATCATTGCATCATCACATCATCACAGCATCATCTCAGCATAATCACAGTATCATCACAGCGTCATCACTACATCATCAATGCATCATCACTGCATCATCACAGCATCATCACTGCATCATCACAGCATCATCAGAGCATCATCACAGCATCATCACAACATCATCACAGAGTCATCACAGCATCATCACTGCATAATCACTGCATCATCACAGCATCCTCACAGCATCAATACAGCGTCATCACAACGTCAACAATGCATCATCACAGAATCATCACTGCATAATCACTGCATCATCATATCGTCATCACTGCATCATCACTGCATCATCACAGCACCATCACAGCATCATTACTGCAGAATCACTGCATCATCACAGCATCATAGCTGCATAATCACAGCATC
Organism: Clangula hyemalis; assembly: GCA_963989345.1. Next base: position 8,346,809 of record OZ022448.1, on the reverse strand, counting down.
ATCACATCATCATCGTATAGTCATCACAGCGTCATCACTGCATCATCACAGCATCATCACAGCATCATTACTGCAGAATCACTGCATCATCACAGCATCCTCACAGCAACATCGCAGCATCATCACAGCATCATCACACTGTCATGACAGCATCATCACTGCATAATCACTGCATAATCTCCGCATAATCACAGCATCATCACATCATCATCACAATATCATCACAGCGTCATCACTACACATCACTGCATCATCACTACATCATCACAGCATCATCACTTCGTCATCATCAGAGCATCATCACAGCATCATCACTGCATCCTCACTGCATCATGAGTGCATCATCATCACAGCATCATAACTGCATCATCAAAGCATCATCTCGGCATAATCACAATGTCATAAATACATCATCACTCCATCATCACAGCATTATCACATCATCATCACAACGTTTTCAGTGTCATCACAGCATCATAACAACGTCATCAAACTGTCATCACAGCATCATCACCAAATCATCACAGAATCATCACAGCATCATTACTGCATCATCACAGCATCTTTGCATCGTCATCAGAGCATCACCACTGCATCATCACATCATCATCTCAGCATCATCACAGCATCATTACTGCTTACTCACTGCATCATCACAGCGTCATGACAGTGTCATCACTGCATCATAACATCATAGCTTCATCATCAGAACATTATCACAGCATCATCACTGCATCATCACATCATCATTATAGCATCTTCACTGTCATCAATACATCATCACAGCATCATCACATCATTATCACAGCATCATCAGTGTCATCTCAGCATCATCACTGCATCATGACTGCATCATAGCAGCATAATCACAGCATCATCACAGAATCATCACAGCATCATCATAAGGTCATCACAGCATCATCACTACGTCATCAAATTGTAATCACAGCATCATCACAGTGTCCTCACTGAATCATCACTGCACCATCACTGCAACATCACAGCATCATCTCAGCATCATCATGGCATCATTACTGCATCATCACTGCTTACTCACTGCATCATCACAGCATCATCTCAGCATCATCACAGAATCATTTCTGCATAATCATTGCATTTTCACAGCGTCATCACAGTATCATCACTGCATCATCACAGTGTCATCACAGCATCATCAAAGCATCACGACAGCGTCATCTCACCATCACGACAGCGTCATCAAAGCATCATCACTGCATCATAACAACATCATCTCAGCATCATCACAGAATCATTTCTGCATAATCACTGCATCATCATAGTGTCATCACAGTATATTCACTGCATCATCACATCATCACAGTGTCATCACAGAATCATCAATGAATCATCCAAGCACCATCCAAGCATCATCACAGCACCACCAATGCATCATCACAGTATCATCACTGCATAATCACTGCAACATCACCGCATCATCACATCATCAACACTGCATCATTGCTGCATCATCACATCATTGTCACAGTATCATCAAAATATCATCACAGCATCATCACACCATCATAACAACATCATCACAGCGTCATCACAGTATCGTAAATGCATCATCACAGAATCATCACTGAATCATCATAGCATCTTCATATCATCATCACAATATCATCACAGCATCATCACTGCATCATCACAGCATCATCACATCGTCATCAAAACATCATTACAAGTATCAACACAACATAATCACAGTGTCATCACAGCATCATCATTGCATCCTTACTGCATGATCACAGCATCTCCGCATCGTAATCACATCATCATCACTGACTCCTCACTGAATCATCACTGTACCATCACTGCATCATCAGAGCATAATCTGAGCATAATCTCAGCATAATCACAGCATCATCACAGAATCATCACAGCATCATTACTGCATCATCACAGCATCTTTGCATCGTCATCAGAGCATCACCACTGCATCATCACTACATCATCACATCATCATCACAGCATTTTAGCTACATAATCACAGAATCATCATAGCGTAACGACAGCATCATCACAACATCATTACAGCATCATCACAGCGTCATCGTAACATCATGACTGTATCATCACAGCATCATCACAGCATCACCGCAGCGTCATCACTGCATCATCACAGCATCATCACGGCATCGTTACAGCATCGTCATATCATCATAACTGCATCATCACAACAACATAACAAAATCATCAAAGCATCGTCACAGCATCATCACCGCGTCATCACAGCGTCATAACTGCATCGTCACTGCATCTAAACTGCATCATCACAAAATCATCACAGCTTCATCACTGCAGCATCACAGCATCATCAAAGCATCATCGCAGCATCATCACATCATCATCACTGCATCATCACAGAATCATTACTGTTTACTCACTGCGGCATCACAGCATTATCACGGTGTCATAACTGCATCGTCACTGCACCATTACTGCATCATCACAGTGTCATCTCAGCATCATCACAGCATCATTACTGCCTAATCATTGCATTATCACAACGTCATCACAGTATCATCAGTGCATCATCACAGCATCATTACTGCATCATCACATCATCATCACAGAATCACGATAGTGTCATCACAGCGTCATCACTGCATCATCACAGCGTCATCTCAGCATCATCAGAGACTCATCACAGCGTCATCACTGCATCATCACTGCATCACCACAGTATCATCACAGCATCATCACAAAATTATAAGAGCATCATCACAGCGTTATTACTGCATCATCACAGCATCAATAGAGCATCATCACAGCGTTATCACAGCGTCATCACAGCATCATCACAGCATCACGACATCATCATCACAGCTTCACGACAGTGTCATGAGAGCGTCTTCACAGCATCATCACTACATCATCACAGCATCATCACTGCGTCATCAGAGCATCATCACAAAATCATCACAGCGTCATTACTGCATCATCACTGCATCATCACAGCGTCATCACCGCATCATCACTGCATTGTCACAACATCATGGCGTCATAATAACTGCATCATAACAGCATGATCAAAGCATCATCACAGCGTCATCACAGCGTCATAACTGCATAAACACTGCATCATCAAAGAACCATCACAGCATCATCACAGCGTCATAACAGCATCATCAGAGCATCATCACATCGTCATCACATTGTCATCAAAGAATCTTCACAGCATCATCGCTATGTCATCATAGCATCATCATAATATTATCACAGCTTCATCACAGCGTCATAACAACATCATCACTGCATCATCACAGCATCATCATTATTGCATCATGACTGCATCATTACAGCATCATCAGAGCAGAATCAGTGCGTCGTCACAGCATCATTACTGCATCACCACATCATCACTGTGTTATCGCAGCGTCATCACAGCATCATCACAACATCATCACAGAATCATCACAGCATCATTGCAGCATCATCACATCATCATCACAGCGTCATCACAACATCATCGTAGCATCATCATGCATCATCACAGCATCATTACTGCATCATCACTGAATAATCACAGCATCATCACTGCATCATCACGGCATCGTTACAGCATCGTCATATCATCATAACTGCATCATCACAACAACATAACAAAATCATCAAAGCATCATCACAGCATCATCACCGCGTCATCACAGCGTCATAACTGCATCGTCACTGCATCTAAACTGCATCATCACAAAATCATCTCTGCATCACATCATAATCACAACATCATCAAAGCGTCATCACAGCATCAGCACTGCGTTATCACAGCATCATCTCAGCATCATCACAGTATCATTACTGCTTATTCACTGCATCATCACAACATCATCACAGCGTCATTACAGTGTCATAAATGCATCATCACAGTGTCATCAAAGCGTCCTAACTGCATAATCACTGCATCATCGCAGCTTCATCACAGCATCATGACAGCGTCATCACAGCATCAAAAATGCATAATCACTTCATCCTCACATCATCATCATAGCATCATAGCTGCATAATCATAGAGTCATCACAGCATCATCACTACATCATCAAATTGTCATCACTGTATCATCACAGCATCATCATAGCATCATCACTGCATAATCACAGTGTCATAACAGCATCATTACAACACCATGACTACGTCATCACAGCATCACGACAGCGTCATTACAGTGTCATCACAGCATCATCACTGCATTATCACAACATCATCACAACATCATCACTGCGTCATCAGAGCGTCATCACTACATAATCACTTCTTACTCAGTGAATCATCACTGCATCATCACATCATCACAGCATCATCTCAGCATAATCACAGTATCATCACAGCGTCATCACTACATCATCAATGCATCATCACTGCATCATCACAACATCATCACTGCATCATCACAGCATCATCAGAGCATCATCACAGCATCACCACAACATCATCACAGAGTCATCACAGCATCATCACTGCATAATCACTGCATCATCACAGCATCCTCACAGCATCAATACAGCGTCATCACAACGTCAACAATGCATCATTACAGCATCATCTCAGTATAGTCACTGCATAATCACTGCATAATCACTGCATCATCACTGCATCATCACAGCACCATCACAGCATCATTACTGCAGAATCACTGCATCATCACAGCATCATTACTGCAGAATCACTGCATCATCACAGCATCCTCACAGGAACATCGCAGCATCATCACAGCATCATCGCATCATCATCACAGTGTCATGACAGCATCATCACTGCATAATCACCGCATAATCACAGCATCATCACAGCATAATCACAGTATCATCACAGCGTCATCACTACATCATCACTGCATCATCACAGAATCATCACTGCGTCATCACAGCATCATCACTGCGTCATCACAGCATCATCACAGCATAATCACAGTATCATCACAGCATCATCACTACATCATCACTGCATCATCACAGAATCATCACTGCGTCATCACAGCATCATCAGAGCATCATCACAGCATCATCACATCATCATCTCAGCATCATTACTGCTTACTCACTGCATCATCATAGCATCATCACATCATCATCACAACATCATCAGTTTCATGTCAGCATCATCACTGCATAATCACTGCATCATCACAGCATCCTCACAGCATCAACACAGCGTCATCAGAGCGTCATCAATGCATCATTACAGCATCATCTCAGTATAGTCACAGAATTATTACAGCATAATCACTGCATCATCATATCATCACTGCATCATCACTGCATCATCACTGCATCATCACAGCACCATCACAGCATCATTACTTCAGAATCACTGCATCATCACAGCATCCTCACAGCAACATCGCAGCATCATCACAGCATCATCACACTGTCATGACACCATCATCACTGCATAATCACTGCATAATCTCCGCATAATCACAGCATCATCACATCATCATCACAATATCATCACAGCGTCATCACTACACATCACTGCATCATCACTACATCATCACAGCATCATCACTTCGTCATCATCAGAGCATCATCACAGCATCATCACTGCATCCTCACCGCATCATGAGTGCATCATCATCACAGCATCATAACTGCATCATCAAAGCATCATCTCGGCATAATCACAATGTCATAAATACATCATCACTCCATCATCACAGCATTATCACATCATCATCACAACGTTTTCAGTGTCATCACAGCATCATAACAACGTCATCAAACTGTCATCACAGCATCATCACCAAATCATCACAGAATCATCACAGCATCATTACTGCATCATCACAGCATCTTTGCATCGTCATCAGAGCATCACCACTGCATCATCACATCATCATCTCAGCATCATCACAGCATCATTACTGCTTACTCACTGCATCATCACAGCGTCATGACAGTGTCATCACTGCATCATAACATCATAGCTTCATCATCAGAACATTATCACAGCATCATCACTGCATCATCACATCATCATTATAGCATCTTCACTGTCATCAATACATCATCACAGCATCATCACATCATTATCACAGCATCATCAGTGTCATCTCAGCATCATCACTGCATCATGACTGCATCATAGCAGCATAATCACAGCATCATCACAGAATCATCACAGCATCATCATAAGGTCATCACAGCATCATCACTACGTCATCAAATTGTAATCACAGCATCATCACAGTGTCCTCACTGAATCATCACTGCACCATCACTGCAACATCACAGCATCATCTCAGCATCATCATGGCATCATTACTGCATCATCACTGCTTACTCACTGCATCATCACAGCATCATCTCAGCATCATCACAGAATCATTTCTGCATAATCATTGCATTTTCACAGCGTCATCACAGTATCATCACTGCATCATCACAGTGTCATCACAGCATCATCAAAGCATCACGACAGCGTCATCTCACCATCACGACAGCGTCATCAAAGCATCATCACTGCATCATAACAACATCATCTCAGCATCATCACAGAATCATTTCTGCATAATCACTGCATCATCATAGTGTCATCACAGTATATTCACTGCATCATCACATCATCACAGTGTCATCACAGAATCATCACTGAATCATCCAAGCACCATCCAAGCATCATCACAGCACCACCAATGCATCATCACAGTATCATCACTGCATAATCACTGCATCATCACCGCATCATCACATCATCAACACTGCATCATTGCTGCATCATCACATCATTGTCACAGTATCATCAAAATATCATCACAGCATCATCACACCATCATAACAACATCATCACAGCGTCATCACAGTATCGTAAATGCATCATCACAGAATCATCACTGAATCATCATAGCATCTTCATATCATCATCACAATATCATCACAGCATCATCACTGCATCATCACAGCATCATCACATCGTCATCAAAACATCATTACAAGTATCAACACAACATAATCACAGTGTCATCACAGCATCATCATTGCATCCTTACTGCATGATCACAGCATCTCCGCATCGTAATCACATCATCATCACTGACTCCTCACTGAATCATCACTGTACCATCACTGCATCATCAGAGCATAATCTGAGCATAATCTCAGCATAATCACAGCATCATCACAGAATCATCACAGCATCATTACTGCATCATCACAGCATCTTTGCATCGTCATCAGAGCATCACCACTGCATCATCACTACATCATCACATCATCATCACAGCATTTTAGCTACATAATCACAGAATCATCATAGCGTAACGACAGCATCATCACAACATCATTACAGCATCATCACAGCGTCATCGTAACATCATGACTGTATCATCACAGCATCATCACAGCATCACCGCAGCGTCATCACTGCATCATCACAGCATCATCACGGCATCGTTACAGCATCGTCATATCATCATAACTGCATCATCACAACAACATAACAAAATCATCAAAGCATCGTCACAGCATCATCACCGCGTCATCACAGCGTCATAACTGCATCGTCACTGCATCTAAACTGCATCATCACAAAATCATCACAGCTTCATCACTGCAGCATCACAGCATCATCAAAGCATCATCGCAGCATCATCACATCATCATCACTGCATCATCACAGAATCATTACTGTTTACTCACTGCGGCATCACAGCATTATCACGGTGTCATAACTGCATCGTCACTGCACCATTACTGCATCATCACAGTGTCATCTCAGCATCATCACAGCATCATTACTGCCTAATCATTGCATTATCACAACGTCATCACAGTATCATCAGTGCATCATCACAGCATCATTACTGCATCATCACATCATCATCACAGAATCACGATAGTGTCATCACAGCGTCATCACTGCATCATCACAGCGTCATCTCAGCATCATCAGAGACTCATCACAGCGTCATCACTGCATCATCACTGCATCACCACAGTATCATCACAGCATCATCACAAAATTATAAGAGCGTCATCACAGCGTTATTACTGCATCATCACAGCATCAATAGAGCATCATCACAGCGTCATCACAGCGTTATCACAGCGTCATCACAGCATCATCACAGCATCACGACATCATCATCACAGCTTCACGACAGTGTCATGAGAGCGTCTTCACAGCATCATCACTACATCATCACAGCATCATCACTGCGTCATCAGAGCATCATCACAAAATCATCACAGCGTCATTACTGCATCATCACTGCATCATCACAGCGTCATCACCGCATCATCACTGCATTGTCACAACATCATGGCGTCATAATAACTGCATCATAACAGCATGATCAAAGCATCATCACAGCGTCATCACAGCGTCATAACTGCATAAACACTGCATCATCAAAGAACCATCACAGCATCATCACAGCGTCATAACAGCATCATCAGAGCATCATCACATCGTCATCACATCGTCATCAAAGAATCTTCACAGCATCATCGCTATGTCATCATAGCATCATCATAATATTATCACAGCTTCATCACAGCGTCATAACAACATCATCACTGCATCATCACAGCATCATCATTATTGCATCATGACTGCATCATTACAGCATCATCAGAGCAGAATCAGTGCGTCCTCACAGCATCATTACTGCATCACCACATCATCACTGTGTTATCGCAGCGTCATCACAGCATCATCACAACATCATCACAGAATCATCACAGCATCATTGCAGCATCATCACATCATCATCACAGCGTCATCACAACATCATCGTAGCATCATCATGCATCATCACAGCATCATTACTGCATCATCACAGCATCATCACAGCATCATCACTGAATAATCACAGCATCATCACTGCATCATCACGGCATCGTTACAGCATCGTCATATCATCATAACTGCATCATCACAACAACATAACAAAATCATCAAAGCATCATCACAGCATCATCACCGCGTCATCACAGCGTCATAACTGCATCGTCACTGCATCTAAACTGCATCATCACAAAATCATCACTGCATCACATCATAATCACAACATCATCAAAGCGTCATCACAGCATCATCACTGCGTTATCACAGCATCATCTCAGCATCATCACAGTATCATTACTGCTTATTCACTGCATCATCACAACATCATCACAGCGTCATTACAGTGTCATAAATGCATCATCACAGTGTCATCAAAGCGTCCTAACTGCATAATCACTGCATCATCGCAGCTTCATCACAGCATCATGACAGCGTCATCACAGCATCAAAAATGCATAATCACTTCATCCTCACATCATCATCATAGCATCATAGCTGCATAATCATAGAGTCATCACAGCATCATCACTACATCATCAAATTGTCATCACTGTATCATCACAGCATCATCATAGCATCATCACTGCATAATCACAGTGTCATAACAGCATCATTACAACACCATGACTACGTCATCACAGCATCACGACAGCGTCATTACAGTGTCATCACAGCATCATCACTGCATTATCACAACATCATCACAACATCATCACTGCGTCATCAGAGCGTCATCACTACATAATCACTTCTTACTCAGTGAATCATCACTGCATCATCACATCATCACAGCATCATCTCAGCATAATCACAGTATCATCACAGCGTCATCACTACATCATCAATGCATCATCACTGCATCATCACAGCATCATCACTGCATCATCACAGCATCATCAGAGCATCATCACAGCATCATCACAACATCATCACAGAGTCATCACAGCATCATCACTGCATAATCACTGCATCATCACAGCATCCTCAGAGCATCAATACAGCGTCATCACAACGTCAACAATGCATCATTACAGCATCATCTCAGTATAGTCACAGCATAATCACTGCATAATCACTGCATCATCATATCGTCATCACTGCATCATCACTGCATCATCACAGAATCATCACAGCATCATTACTTCAGAATCACTGCATCATCACAGCATCATAGCTGCATAATCACAGCATCATCACATCATCATCGCATAGTCATCACAGCGTCATCACTGCATCATCACAGCATCATCAGAGCATCATCACAGCATCATCACAACATCATCGCAGAGTCATCACAGCATCATCACTGCATAATCACTGCATCATCACAGCATCCTCAGAGCATCAATACAGCGTCATCACAACGTCAACAATGCATCATTACAGCATCATCTCAGTATAGTCACAGCATAATCACTGCATAATCACTGCATCATCATATCGTCATCACTGCATCATCACTGCATCATCACAGCACCATCACAGCATCATTACTTCAGAATCACTGCATCATCACAGCATCATAGCTGCATAATCACAGCATCATCACATCATCATCGCATAGTCATCACAGCGTCATCACTGCAGAATCACTGCATCATCACAGCATCCTCACAGGAACATCGCAGCATCATCACAGCATCATCGCATCATCATCACAGTGTCATGACAGCATAATCACTGCATAATCACCGCATAATCACAGCATCATCACAGCATAATCACAGTATCATCACAGCGTCATCACTACATCATCACTGCATCATCACAGAATCATCACTGCGTCATCACAGCATCATCAGAGCATCATCACAGCATCATCACAGCATAATCACAGTATCATCACAGCATCATCACTACATCATCACTGCATCATCACAGAATCATCACTGCGTCATCACAGCATCATCAGAGCATCATCACAGCATCATCACATCATCATCTCAGCATCATTACTGCTTACTCACTGCATCATCATAGCATCATCACATCATCATCACAACATCATCAGTTTCATGTCAGCATCATCACTGCATAATCACTGCATCATCACAGCATCCTCACAGCATCAACACAGCGTCATCACAGCGTCATCAATGCATCATTACAGCATCATCTCAGTATAGTCACAGAATTATTACAGCATAATCACTGCATCATCATATCATCACTGCATCATCACTGCATCATCACTGCATCATCACAGCACCATCACAGCATCATTACTTCAGAATCACTGCATCATCACAGCATCCTCACAGCAACATCGCAGCATCATCACAGCATCATCACACTGTCATGACAGCATCATCACTGCATAATCACTGCATAATCTCCGCATAATCACAACATCATCACATCATCATCACAGCGTCATCACTACACATCACTGCATCATCACTACATCATCACAGCATCATCACTTCGTCATCATCAGAGCATCATCACAGCATCATCACTGCATCCTCACTGCATCATGAGTGCATCATCATCACAGCATCATAACTGCATCATCAAAGCATCATCTCGGCATAATCACAATGTCATAAATACATCATCACTCCATCATCACAGCATTATCACATCATCATCACAACGTTTTCAGTGTCATCACAGCATCATAACAACGTCATCAAACTGTCATCACAGCATCATCACCAAATCATCACAGAATCATCACAGCATCATTACTGCATCATCACAGCATCTTTGCATTGTCATCAGAGCATCACCACTGCATCATCACATCATCATCTCAGCATCATCACAGCATCATTACTGCTTACTCACTGCATCATCACAGCGTCATGACAGTGTCATCACTGCATCATAACATCATAGCTTCATCATCAGAACATTATCACAGCATCATCACTGCATCATCACATCATCATTATAGCATCTTCACTGTCATCAATACATCATCACAGCATCATCACATCATTATCACAGCATCATCAGTGTCATCTCAGCATCATCACTGCATCATGACTGCATCATAGCAGCATAATCACAGCATCATCACAGAATCATCACAGCATCATCATAAGGTCATCACAGCATCATCACTACGTCATCAAATTGTAATCACAGCATCATCACAGTGTCCTCACTGAATCATCACTGCACCATCACTGCAACATCACAGCATCATCTCAGCATCATCATGGCATCATTACTGCATCATCACTGCTTACTCACTGCATCATCACAGCATCATCTCAGCATCATCACAGAATCATTTCTGCATAATCATTGCATTTTCACAGCGTCATCACAGTATCATCACTGCATCATCACAGTGTCATCACAGCATCATCAAAGCATCACGACAGCGTCATCTCACCATCACGACAGCGTCATCAAAGCATCATCACTGCATCATAACAACATCATCTCAGCATCATCACAGAATCATTTCTGCATAATCACTGCATCATCATAGTGTCATCACAGTATATTCACTGCATCATCACATCATCACAGTGTCATCACAGAATCATCACTGAATCATCCAAGCACCATCCAAGCATCATCACAGCACCACCAATGCATCATCACAGTATCATCACTGCATAATCACTGCATCATCACCGCATCATCACATCATCAACACTGCATCATTGCTGCATCATCACATCATTGTCACAGTATCATCAAAATATCATCACAGCATCATCACACCATCATAACAACATCATCACAGCGTCATCACAGTATCGTAAATGCATCATAAATGCATCATCACTGAATCATCATAGCATCTTCATATCATCATCACAATATCATCACAGCATCATCACTGCATCATCACAGCATCATCACTGCATAATCACTGCATCATCACCACATCATCACAGCATCATCACTGCATAATCACTGCATCATCACAGCATCATCACATCGTCATCAAAACATCATTACAAGTATCAACACAACATAATCACAGTGTCATCACAGCATCATCACATCGTCATCAAAACATCATTACAAGTATCAACACAACATAATCACAGTGTCATCACAGCATCATCATTGCATCCTTACTGCATGATCACAGCATCTCCGCATCGTAATCACATCATCATCACTGACTCCTCACTGAATCATCACGGTACCATCACTGCATCATCAGAGCATAATCTGAGCATAATCTCAGCATAATCACAGCATCATCACAGAATCATCACAGCATCATTACTGCATCATCACAGCATCTTTGCATCGTCATCAGAGCATCACCACTGCATCATCACTACATCATCACATCATCATCACAGCATTTTAGCTACATAATCACAGAATCATCATAGCGTAACGACAGCATCATCACAACATCATTACAGCATCATCACAGCGTCATCGTAACATCATGACTGTATCATCACAGCATCATCACAGCATCACCGCAGCGTCATCACTGCATCATCACAGCATCATCACAGCATCATCACGGCATCGTTACAGCATCGTCATATCATCATAACTGCATCATCACAACAACATAACAAAATCATCAAAGCATCGTCACAGCATCATCACCGCGTCATCACAGCGTCATAACTGCATCGTCACTGCATCTAAACTGCATCATCACAAAATCATCACAGCTTCATCACTGCAGCATCACAGCATCATCAAAGCATCATCGCAGCATCATCACATCATCATCACTGCATCATCACAGAATCATTACTGTTTACTCACTGCGGCATCACAGCATTATCACGGTGTCATAACTGCATCGTCACTGCACCATTACTGCATCATCACAGTGTCATCTCAGCATCATCACAGCATCATTACTGCCTAATCATTGCATTATCACAACGTCATCACAGTATCATCAGTGCATCATCACAGCATCATTACTGCATCATCACATCATCATCACAGAATCACAATAGTGTCATCACAGCGTCATCACTGCATCATCACAGCATCATCACAGCATCATTACTGCAGAATCACTGCATCATCACAGCATCCTCACAGGAACATCGCAGCATCATCACAGCATCATCGCATCATCATCACAGTGTCATGACAGCATCATCACTGCATAATCACCGCATAATCACAGCATCATCACAGCATAATCACAGTATCATCACAGCGTCATCACTACATCATCACTGCATCATCACAGAATCATCACTGCGTCATCACAGCATCATCAGAGCATCATCACAGCATCATCACAGCATAATCACAGTATCATCACAGCATCATCACTACATCATCACTGCATCATCACAGAATCATCACTGCGTCATCACAGCATCATCAGAGCATCATCACAGCATCATCACATCATCATCTCAGCATCATTACTGCTTACTCACTGCATCATCATAGCATCATCACATCATCATCACAACATCATCAGTTTCATGTCAGCATCATCACTGCATAATCACTGCATCATCACAGCATCCTCACAGCATCAACACAGCGTCATCACAGCGTCATCAATGCATCATTACAGCATCATCTCAGTATAGTCACAGAATTATTACAGCATAATCACTGCATCATCATATCATCACTGCATCATCACTGCATCATCACTGCATCATCACAGCACCATCACAGCATCATTACTTCAGAATCACTGCATCATCACAGCATCCTCACAGCAACATCGCAGCATCATCACAGCATCATCACACTGTCATGACAGCATCATCACTGCATAATCACTGCATAATCTCCGCATAATCACAGCATCATCACATCATCATCACAGCGTCATCACTACACATCACTGCATCATCACTACATCATCACAGCATCATCACTTCGTCATCATCAGAGCATCATCACAGCATCATCACTGCATCCTCACTGCATCATGAGTGCATCATCATCACAGCATCATAACTGCATCATCAAAGCATCATCTCGGCATAATCACAATGTCATAAATACATCATCACTCCATCATCACAGCATTATCACATCATCATCACAACGTTTTCAGTGTCATCACAGCATCATAACAATGTCATCAAACTGTCATCACAGCATCATCACCAAATCATCACAGAATCATCACAGCATCATTACTGCATCATCACAGCATCTTTGCATCGTCATCAGAGCATCACCACTGCATCATCACATCATCATCTCAGCATCATCACAGCATCATTACTGCTTACTCACTGCATCATCACAGCGTCATGACAGTGTCATCACTGCATCATAACATCATAGCTTCATCATCAGAACATTATCACAGCATCATCACTGCATCATCACATCATCATTATAGCATCTTCACTGTCATCAATACATCATCACAGCATCATCATAAGGTCATCACAGCATCATCAGTGTCATCTCAGCATCATCACTGCATCATGACTGCATCATAGCAGCATAATCACAGCATCATCACAGAATCATCACAGCATCATCATAAGGTCATCACAGCATCATCACTACGTCATCAGATTGTAATCACAGCATCATCACAGTGTCCTCACTGAATCATCACTGCACCATCACTGCAACATCACAGCATCATCTCAGCATCATCATGGCATCATTACTGCATCATCACTGCTTACTCACTGCATCATCACAGCATCATCTCAGCATCATCACAGAATCATTTCTGCATAATCATTGCATTTTCACAGCGTCATCACAGTATCATCACTGCATCATCACAGTGTCATCACAGCATCATCAAAGCATCACGACAGCGTCATCTCACCATCACGACAGCGTCATCAAAGCATCATCACTGCATCATAACAACATCATCTCAGCATCATCACAGAATCATTTCTGCATAATCACTGCATCATCATAGTGTCATCACAGTATATTCACTGCATCATCACATCATCACAGTGTCATCACAGAATCATCACTGAATCATCCAAGCATCATCCAAGCATCATCACAGCACCACCAATGCATCATCACAGTATCATCACTGCATAATCACTGCATCATCACCGCATCATCACATCATCAACACTGCATCATTGCTGCATCATCACATCATTGTCACAGTATCATCAAAATATCATCACAGCATCATCACACCATCATAACAACATCATCACAGCGTCATCACAGTATCGTAAATGCATCATCACAGAATCATCACTGAATCATCATAGCATCTTCATATCATCATCACAATATCATCACAGCATCATCACTGCATCATCACAGCATCATCACTGCATAATCACTGCATCATCACCACATCATCACAGCATCATCACTGCATAATCACTGCATCATCACAGCATCATCACATCGTCATCAAAACATCATTACAAGTATCAACACAACATAATCACAGTGTCATCACAGCATCATCATTGCATCCTTACTGCATGATCACAGCATCTCCGCATCGTAATCACATCATCATCACTGACTCCTCACTGAATCATCACTGTACCATCACTGCATCATCAGAGCATAATCTGAGCATAATCTCAGCATAATCACAGCATCATCACAGCATCATCACAGCATCATTACTGCATCATCACAGCATCTTTGCATCGTCATCAGAGCATCACCACTGCATCATCACTACATCATCACATCATCATCACAGCATTTTAGCTACATAATCACAGAATCATCATAGCGTAACGACAGCATCATCACAACATCATTACAGCATCATCACAGCGTCATCGTAACATCATGACTGTATCATCACAGCATCATCACAGCATCACCGCAGCGTCATCACTGCATCATCACAGCATCATCACAGCATCATCACGGCATCGTTACAGCATCGTCATATCATCATAACTGCATCATCACAACAACATAACAAAACCATCAAAGCATCGTCACAGCATCATCACCGCGTCATCACAGCGTCATAACTGCATCGTCACTGCATCTAAACTGCATCATCACAAAATCATCACAGCTTCATCACTGCAGCATCACAGCATCATCAAAGCATCATCGCAGCATCATCACATCATCATCACTGCATCATCACAGAATCATTACTGTTTACTCACTGCGGCATCACAGCATTATCACGGTGTCATAACTGCATCATCACTGCACCATTACTGCATCATCACAGTGTCATCTCAGCATCATCACAGCATCATTACTGCCTAATCATTGCATTATCACAACGTCATCACAGTATCATCAGTGCATCATCACAGCATCATTACTGCATCATCACATCATCATCACAGAATCACGATAGTGTCATCACAGCGTCATCACTGCATCATCACAGCGTCATCTCAGCATCATCAGAGACTCATCACAGCGTCATCACTGCATCATCACTGCATCACCACAGTATCATCACAGCATCATCACAAAATTATAAGAGCGTCATCACAGCGTTATTACTGCATCATCACAGCATCAATAGAGCATCATCACAGCGTCATCACAGCGTTATCACAGCGTCATCACAGCATCACGACATCATCATCACAGCTTCACGACAGTGTCATGAGAGCGTCTTCACAGCATCATCACTACATCATCACTGCATCATCACAGCGTCATCACCGCATCATCACTGCATTGTCACAACATCATGGCGTCATAATAACTGCATCATAACAGCATGATCAAAGCATCATCACAGCGTCATCACAGCGTCATAACTGCATAAACACTGCATCATCAAAGAACCATCACAGCATCATCACAGCGTCATAACAGCATCATCAGAGCATCATCACATCATCATCACATCGTCATCAAAGAATCTTCACAGCATCATCGCTATGTCATCATAGCATCATCATAATATTATCACAGCTTCATCACAGCGTCATAACAACATCATCACTGCATCATCACAGCATCATCATTATTGCATCATGACTGCATCATTACAGCATCATCAGAGCAGAATCAGTGCGTCGTCACAGCATCATTACTGCATCACCACATCATCACTGTGTTATCGCAGCGTCATCACAGCATCATCACAACATCATCACAGAATCATCACAGCATCATTGCAGCATCATCACATCATCATCACAGCGTCATCACAACATCATCGTAGCATCATCATGCATCATCACAGCATCATTACTACATCATCATCACAGCATCATCACAGCATCATCACTGCATCATCACTGAATAATCACAGCATCATCACTGCATCATCACGGCATCGTTACAGCATCGTCATATCATCATAACTGCATCATCACAAGAACATAACAAAATCATCAAAGCATCATCACAGCATCATCACCGGTCATCACAGCGTCATAACTGCATCGTCACTGCATCTAAACTGCATCATCAAAAAATCATCACTGCATCACATCATAATCACAACATCATCAAAGCGTCATCACAGCATCATCACTGCGTTATCACAGCATCATCTCAGCATCATCACAGTATCATTACTGCTTATTCACTGCATCATCACAACATCATCACAGCGTCATTACAGTGTCATAAATGCATCATCACAGTGTCATCAAAGCGTCCTAACTGCATAATCACTGCATCATCGCAGCTTCATCACAGCATCATGACAGCGTCATCACAGCATCAAAAATGCATAATCACTTCATCCTCACATCATCATCATAGCATCATAGCTGCATAATCATAGAGTCATCACAGCATCATCACTACATCATCAAATTGTCATCACTGTATCATCACAGCATCATCATAGCATCATCACTGCATAATCACAGTGTCATAACAGCATCATTAGAACACCATGACTACGTCATCACAGCATCACGACAGCGTCATTACAGTGTCATCACAGCATCATCACTGCATTATCACAACATCATCACAACATCATCACTGCGTCATCAGAGCGTCATCACTACATAATCACTTCTTACTCAGTGAATCATCACTGCATCATCACATCATCACAGCATCATCTCAGCATAATCACAGTATCATCACAGCGTCATCACTACATCATCAATGCATCATCACTGCATCATCACAGCATCATCACTGCATCATCACAGCATCATCAGAGCATCATCACAGCATCATCACAACATCATCACAGAGTCATCACAGCATCATCACTGCATAATCACTGCATCATCACAGCATCCTCACAGCATCAATACAGCGTCATCACAACGTCAACAATGCATCATTACAGCATCATCTCAGTATAGTCACAGCATAATCACTGCATAATCACTGCATCATCATATCGTCATCACTGCATCATCACTGCATCATCACAGCACCATCACAGCATCATTACTGCAGAATCACTGCATCATCACAGCATCATAGCTGCATAATCACAGCATCATCACATCATCATCGCATAGTCATCACAGCGTCATCACTGCATCATCACAGCATCATCACAGCATCATTACTGCAGAATCACTGCATCATCACAGCATCCTCACAGCAACATCGCAGCATCAACACAGCATCATCGCATCATCATCACAGCGTCATCACTACATCATCACTGCATCATCACAGAATCATCACTGTGTCATCACAGCATCATCAGAGCATCATCACAGCATCATCACAGCATCATCACAGCATCATCACATCATCATCTCAGCATCATTACTGCTTACTCACTGCATCATCATAGCATCATCACATCATCATCACAACATCATCAGTTTCATGTCAGCATCATCACTGCATAATCACTGCATCATCACAGCATCCTCACAGCATCAACACAGCGTCATCACAGCGTCATCAATGCATCATTACAGCATCATCTCAGTATAGTCACAGAATTATTA
Organism: Clangula hyemalis; assembly: GCA_963989345.1. The sequence continues at coordinate 8,327,240 of OZ022448.1, read as the reverse complement.
CAGCATAATCACTGCATCATCATATCGTCATCACTGCATCATCACTGCATCATCACAGCATCCTCACAGCAACATCGCAGCATCATCACAGCATCATCGCATCATCTTCACAGTGTCATGACAGCATCATCACTGCATAATCACCGCATAATCACAGCATCATCACAGTATCATCACAGCGTCATCACTACATCATCACTGCATCATCACAGAATCATCACTGCGTCAACACAGCATCATCAGAGCATCATCACAGCATCATCACAGCATCATTACTGCAGAATCACTGCATCATCACAGCATCCTCACAGCAACATCGCAGCATCATCACAGCATCATCGCATCATCATCACAGTGTCATGACAGCATCATCACTGCATAATCACCGCATAATCACAGCATCATCACAGCATAATCACAGTATCATCACAGCGTCATCACTACATCATCACTGCATCATCACAGAATCATCACTGCGTCATCACAGCATCTTCAGAGCATCATCACAGCATCATCACAGCATAATCACAGTATCATCACAGCATCATCACTACATCATCACTGCATCATCACAGAATCATCACTGCGTCATCACAGCATCATCAGAGCATCATCACAGCATCGTCACATCATCATCTCAGCATCATTACTGCTTACTCACTGCATCATCATAGCATCATCACATCATCATCACAACATCATCAGTTTCATGTCAGCATCATCACTGCATAATCACTGCATCATCACAGCATCCTCACAGCATCAACACAGCGTCATCAGAGCGTCATCAATGCATCATTACAGCATCATCTCAGTATAGTCACAGAATTATTACAGCATAATCACTGCATCATCATATCATCACTGCATCATCACTGCATCATCACTGCATCATCACTGCATCATCACAGCACCATCACAGCATCATTACTTCAGAATCACTGCATCATCACAGCATCCTCACAGCAACATCGCAGCATCATCACAGCATCATCACACTGTCATGACAGCATCATCACTGCATAATCACTGCATAATCTCCGCATAATCACAGCATCATCACATCATCATCACAATATCATCACAGCGTCATCACTACACATCACTGCATCATCACTACATCATCACAGCATCATCACTTCGTCATCATCAGAGCATCATCACAGCATCATCACTGCATCCTCACTGCATCATGAGTGCATCATCATCACAGCATCATAACTGCATCATCAAAGCATCATCTCGGCATAATCACAATGTCATAAATACATCATCACTCCATCATCACAGCATTATCACATCATCATCACAACGTTTTCAGTGTCATCACAGCATCATAACAACGTCATCAAACTGTCATCACAGCATCATCACCAAATCATCACAGAATCATCACAGCATCATTACTGCATCATCACAGCATCTTTGCATCGTCATCAGAGCATCACCACTGCATCATCACATCATCATCTCAGCATCATCACAGCATCATTACTGCTTACTCACTGCATCATCACAGCGTCATGACAGTGTCATCACTGCATCATAACATCATAGCTTCATCATCAGAACATTATCACAGCATCATCACTGCATCATCACATCATCATTATAGCATCTTCACTGTCATCAATACATCATCACAGCATCATCACATCATTATCACAGCATCATCAGTGTCATCTCAGCATCATCACTGCATCATGACTGCATCATAGCAGCATAATCACAGCATCATCACAGAATCATCACAGCATCATCATAAGGTCATCACAGCATCATCACTACGTCATCAAATTGTAATCACAGCATCATCACAGTGTCCTCACTGAATCATCACTGCACCATCACTGCAACATCACAGCATCATCTCAGCATCATCATGGCATCATTACTGCATCATCACTGCTTACTCACTGCATCATCACAGCATCATCTCAGCATCATCACAGAATCATTTCTGCATAATCATTGCATTTTCACAGCGTCATCACAGTATCATCACTGCATCATCACAGTGTCATCACAGCATCATCAAAGCATCACGACAGCGTCATCTCACCATCACGACAGCGTCATCAAAGCATCATCACTGCATCATAACAACATCATCTCAGCATCATCACAGAATCATTTCTGCATAATCACTGCATCATCATAGTGTCATCACAGTATATTCACTGCATCATCACATCATCACAGTGTCATCACAGAATCATCACTGAATCATCCAAGCACCATCCAAGCATCATCACAGCACCACCAATGCATCATCACAGTATCATCACTGCATAATCACTGCATCATCACCGCATCATCACATCATCAACACTGCATCATTGCTGCATCATCACATCATTGTCACAGTATCATCAAAATATCATCACAGCATCATCACACCATCATAACAACATCATCACAGCGTCATCACAGTATCGTAAATGCATCATAAATGCATCATCACTGAATCATCATAGCATCTTCATATCATCATCACAATATCATCACAGCATCATCACTGCATCATCACAGCATCATCACTGCATAATCACTGCATCATCACCACATCATCACAGCATCATCACTGCATAATCACTGCATCATCACAGCATCATCACATCGTCATCAAAACATCATTACATGTATCAACACAACATAATCACAGTGTCATCACAGCATCATCATTGCATCCTTACTGCATGATCACAGCATCTCCGCATCGTAATCACATCATCATCACTGACTCCTCACTGAATCATCACTGTACCATCACTGCATCATCAGAGCATAATCTGAGCATAATCTCAGCATAATCACAGCATCATCACAGAATCATCACAGCATCATTACTGCATCATCACAGCATCTTTGCATTGTCATCAGAGCATCACCACTGCATCATCACTACATCATCACATCATCATCACAGCATTTTAGCTACATAATCACAGAATCATCATAGCGTAACGACAGCATCATCACAACATCATTACAGCATCATCACAGCGTCATCGTAACATCATGACTGTATCATCACAGCATCATCACAGCATCACCGCAGCGTCATCACAGCATCATCACGGCATCGTTACAGCATCGTCATATCATCATAACTGCATCATCACAACAACATAACAAAATCATCAAAGCATCGTCACAGCATCATCACCGCGTCATCACAGCGTCATAACTGCATCGTCACTGCATCTAAACTGCATCATCACAAAATCATCACAGCTTCATCACTGCAGCATCACAGCATCATCAAAGCATCATCGCAGCATCATCACATCATCATCACTGCATCATCACAGAATCATTACTGTTTACTCACTGCGGCATCACAGCATTATCACGGTGTCATAACTGCATCATCACTGCACCATTACTGCATCATCACAGTGTCATCTCAGCATCATCACAGCATCATTACTGCCTAATCATTGCATTATCACAACGTCATCACAGTATCATCAGTGCATCATCACAGCATCATTACTGCATCATCACATCATCATCACAGAATCACGATAGTGTCATCACAGCGTCATCACTGCATCATCACAGCGTCATCTCAGCATCATCAGAGACTCATCACAGCGTCATCACTGCATCATCACTGCATCACCACAGTATCATCACAGCATCATCACAAAATTATAAGAGCGTCATCACAGCGTTATTACTGCATCATCACAGCATCAATAGAGCATCATCACAGCGTCATCACAGCGTTATCACAGCGTCATCACAGCATCATCACAGCATCACGACATCATCATCACAGCTTCACGACAGTGTCATGAGAGCGTCTTCACAGCATCATCACTACATCATCACAGCATCATCACTGCGTCATCAGAGCATCATCACAAAATCATCACAGCGTCATTACTGCATCATCACTGCATCATCACAGCGTCATCACCGCATCATCACTGCATTGTCACAACATCATGGCGTCATAATAACTGCATCATAACAGCATGATCAAAGCATCATCACAGCGTCATCACAGCGTCATAACTGCATAAACACTGCATCATCAAAGAACCATCACAGCATCATCACAGCGTCATAACAGCATCATCAGAGCATCATCACATCGTCATCACATCGTCATCAAAGAATCTTCACAGCATCATCGCTATGTCATCATAGCATCATCATAATATTATCACAGCTTCATCACAGCGTCATAACAACATCATCACTGCATCATCACAGCATCATCATTATTGCATCATGACTGCATCATTACAGCATCATCAGAGCAGAATCAGTGCGTCGTCACAGCATCATTACTGCATCACCACATCACCACTGTGTTATCGCAGCGTCATCACAGCATCATCACAACATCATCACAGAATCATCACAGCATCATTGCAGCATCATCACATCATCATCACAGCGTCATCACAACATCATCGTAGCATCATCATGCATCATCACAGCATCATTACTGCATCATCACAGCATCATCACAGCATCATCACTGCATCATCACTGAATAATCACAGCATCATCACTGCATCATCACGGCATCGTTACAGCATCGTCATATCATCATAACTGCATCATCACAACAACATAACAAAATCATCAAAGCATCATCACAGCATCATCACCGCGTCATCACAGCGTCATAACTGCATCGTCACTGCATCTAAACTGCATCATCACAAAATCATCACTGCATCACATCATAATCACAACATCATCAAAGCGTCATCACAGCATCATCACTGCGTTATCACAGCATCATCTCAGCATCATCACAGTATCATTACTGCTTATTCACTGCATCATCACAACATCATCACAGCGTCATTACAGTGTCATAAATGCATCATCACAGTGTCATCAAAGCGTCCTAACTGCATAATCACTGCATCATCGCAGCTTCATCAAAGCATCATGACAGCGTCATCACAGCATCAAAAATGCATAATCACTTCATCCTCACATCATCATCATAGCATCATAGCTGCATAATCATAGAGTCATCACAGCATCATCACTACATCATCAAATTGTCATCACTGTATCATCACAGCATCATCATAGCATCATCACTGAATAATCACAGTGTCATAACAGCATCATTACAACACCATGACTACGTCATCACAGCATCACGACAGCGTCATTACAGTGTCATCACAGCATCATCACTGCATTATCAAAACATCATCACAACATCATCACTGCGTCATCAGAGCGTCATCACTACATAATCACTTCTTACTCAGTGAATCATCACTGCATCATCACATCATCACAGCATCATCTCAGCATAATCACAGTATCATCACAGCGTCATCACTACATCATCAATGCATCATCACAGCATCATCACTGCATCATCACTGCATCATCACAGCATCATCAGAGCATCATCACAGCATCATCACAACATCATCACAGAGTCATCACAGCATCATCACTGCATAATCACAGCATCCTCACAGCATCAATACAGCGTCATCACAACGTCAACAATGCATCATTACAGCATCATCTCAGTATAGTCACAGCATAATCACTGCATCATCATATCGTCATCACTGCATCATCACTGCATCATCACAGCACCATCACAGCATCATTACTGCAGAATCACTGCATCATCACAGCATCATAGCTGCATAATCACAGCATCATCACATCATCATCGCATAGTCATCACAGCGTCATCACTGCATCATCACAGCATCATCACAGCATCATTACTGCAGAATCACTGCATCATCACAGCATCCTCACAGCAACATCGCAGCATCATCACAGCATCATCGCATCATCATCACAGTGTCATGACAGCATCATCACTGCATAATCACCGCATAATCACAGCATCATCACAGCATAATCACAGTATCATCACAGCGTCATCACTACATCATCACTGCATCATCACAGAATCATCACTGCGTCATCACAGCATCATCAGAGCATCATCACAGCATCATCACATCATCATCTCAGCATCATTACTGCTTACTCACTGCATCATCATAGCATCATCACATCATCATCACAACATCATCAGTTTCATGTCAGCATCATCACTGCATAATCACTGCATCATCACAGCATCCTCACAGCATCAACACAGCGTCATCACAGCGTCATCAATGCATCATTACAGCATCATCTCAGTATAGTCACAGAATTATTACAGCATAATCACTGCATCATCATATCATCACTGCATCATCACTGCATCATCACTGCATCATCACAGCACCATCACAGCATCATTACTTCAGAATCACTGCATCATCACAGCATCCTCACAGCAACATCGCAGCATCATCACAGCATCATCACACTGTCATGACAGCATCATCACTGCATAATCACTGCATAATCTCCGCATAATCACAGCATCATCACATCATCATCACAATATCATCACAGCGTCATCACTACACATCACTGCATCATCACTACATCATCACAGCATCATCACTTCGTCATCATCAGAGCATCATCACAGCATCATCACTGCATCCTCACTGCATCATGAGTGCATCATCATCACAGCATCATAACTGCATCATCAAAGCATCATCTCGGCATAATCACAATGTCATAAATACATCATCACTCCATCATCACAGCATTATCACATCATCATCACAACGTTTTCAGTGTCATCACAGCATCATAACAACGTCATCAAACTGTCATCACAGCATCATCACCAAATCATCACAGAATCATCACAGCATCATTACTGCATCATCACAGCATCTTTGCATCGTCATCAGAGCATCACCACTGCATCATCACATCATCATCTCAGCATCATCACAGCATCATTACTGCTTACTCACTGCATCATCACAGCGTCATGACAGTGTCATCACTGCATCATAACATCATAGCTTCATCATCAGAACATTATCACAGCATCATCACTGCATCATCACATCATCATTATAGCATCTTCACTGTCATCAATACATCATCACAGCATCATCACATCATTATCACAGCATCATCAGTGTCATCTCAGCATCATCACTGCATCATGACTGCATCATAGCAGCATAATCACAGCATCATCACAGAATCATCACAGCATCATCATAAGGTCATCACAGCATCATCACTACGTCATCAAATTGTAATCACAGCATCATCACAGTGTCCTCACTGAATCATCACTGCACCATCACTGCAACATCACAGCATCATCTCAGCATCATCATGGCATCATTACTGCATCATCACTGCTTACTCACTGCATCATCACAGCATCATCTCAGCATCATCACAGAATCATTTCTGCATAATCATTGCATTTTCACAGCGTCATCACAGTATCATCACTGCATCATCACAGTGTCATCACAGCATCATCAAAGCATCACGACAGCGTCATCTCACCATCACGACAGCGTCATCAAAGCATCATCACTGCATCATAACAACATCATCTCAGCATCATCACAGAATCATTTCTGCATAATCACTGCATCATCATAGTGTCATCACACTATATTCACTGCATCATCACATCATCACAGTGTCATCACAGAATCATCACTGAATCATCCAAGCATCATCCAAGCATCATCACAGCACCACCAATGCATCATCACAGTATCATCACTGCATAATCACTGCATCATCACCGCATCATCACATCATCAACACTGCATCATTGCTGCATCATCACATCATTGTCACAGTATCATCAAAATATCATCACAGCATCATCACACCATCATAACAACATCATCACAGCGTCATCACAGTATCGTAAATGCATCATCACAGAATCATCACTGAATCATCATAGCATCTTCATATCATCATCACAATATCATCTCAGCATCATCACAGCATCATTACTGCCTAATCATTGCATTATCACAACGTCATCACAGTATCATCAGTGCATCATCACAGCATCATTACTGCATCATCACATCATCATCACAGAATCACGATAGTGTCATCACAGCGTCATCACTGCATCATCACAGCGTCATCTCAGCATCATCAGAGACTCATCACAGCGTCATCACTGCATCATCACTGCATCACCACAGTATCATCACAGCATCATCACAAAATTATAAGAGCGTCATCACAGCGTTATTACTGCATCATCACAGCATCAATAGAGCATCATCACAGCGTCATCACAGCGTTATCACAGCGTCATCACAGCATCATCACAGCATCACGACATCATCATCACAGCTTCACGACAGTGTCATGAGAGCGTCTTCACAGCATCATCACTACATCATCACAGCATCATCACTGCGTCATCAGAGCATCATCACAAAATCATCACAGCGTCATTACTGCATCATCACTGCATCATCACAGCGTCATCACCGCATCATCACTGCATTGTCACAACATCATGGCGTCATAATAACTGCATCATAACAGCATGATCAAAGCATCATCACAGCGTCATCACAGCGTCATAACTGCATAAACACTGCATCATCAAAGAACCATCACAGCATCATCACAGCGTCATAACAGCATCATCAGAGCATCATCACATCGTCATCACATCGTCATCAAAGAATCTTCACAGCATCATCGCTATGTCATCATAGCATCATCATAATATTATCACAGCTTCATCACAGCGTCATAACAACATCATCACTGCATCATCACAGCATCATCATTATTGCATCATGACTGCATCATTACAGCATCATCAGAGCAGAATCAGTGCGTCGTCACAGCATCATTACTGCATCACCACATCACCACTGTGTTATCGCAGCGTCATCACAGCATCATCACAACATCATCACAGAATCATCACAGCATCATTGCAGCATCATCACATCATCATCACAGCGTCATCACAACATCATCGTAGCATCATCATGCATCATCACAGCATCATTACTGCATCATCACAGCATCATCACAGCATCATCACTGCATCATCACTGAATAATCACAGCATCATCACTGCATCATCACGGCATCGTTACAGCATCGTCATATCATCATAACTGCATCATCACAACAACATAACAAAATCATAAAAGCATCATCACAGCATCATCACCGCGTCATCACAGCGTCATAACTGCATCGTCACTGCATCTAAACTGCATCATCACAAAATCATCACTGCATCACATCATAATCACAACATCATCAAAGCGTCATCACAGCATCAGCACTGCGTTATCACAGCATCATCTCAGCATCATCACAGTATCATTACTGCTTATTCACTGCATCATCACAACATCATCACAGCGTCATTACAGTGTCATAAATGCATCATCACAGTGTCATCAAAGCGTCCTAACTGCATAATCACTGCATCATCGCAGCTTCATCACAGCATCATGACAGCGTCATCACAGCATCAAAAATGCATAATCACTTCATCCTCACATCATCATCATAGCATCATAGCTGCATAATCATAGAGTCATCACAGCATCATCACTACATCATCAAATTGTCATCACTGTATCATCACAGCATCATCATAGCATCATCACTGCATAATCACAGTGTCATAACAGCATCATTACAACACCATGACTACGTCATCACAGCATCACGACAGCGTCATTACAGTGTCATCACAGCATCATCACTGCATTATCACAACATCATCACAACATCATCACTGCGTCATCAGAGCGTCATCACTACATAATCACTTCTTACTCAGTGAATCATCACTGCATCATCACATCATCACAGCATCATCTCAGCATAATCACAGTATCATCACAGCGTCATCACTACATCATCAATGCATCATCACAGCATCCTCACAACATCATCACTGCATCATCACAGCATCATCAGAGCATCATCACAGCATCATCACAACATCATCACAGAGTCATCACAGCATCATCACTGCATAATCACAGCATCCTCACAGCATCAATACAGCGTCATCACAACGTCAACAATGCATCATTACAGCATCATCTCAGTATAGTCACAGCATAATCACTGCATAATCACTGCATCATCATATCGTCATCACTGCATCATCACTGCATCATCACAGCACCATCACAGCATCATTACTGCAGAATCACTGCATCATCACAGCATCATAGCTGCATAATCACAGCATCATCACATCATCATCGCATAGTCATCACAGCGTCATCACTGCATCATCACAGCATCATCACAGCATCATTACTGCAGAATCACTGCATCATCACAGCATCCTCACAGCAACATCGCAGCATCATCACAGCATCATCGCATCATCATCACAGTGTCATGACAGCATCATCACTGCATAATCACCGCATAATCACAGCATCATCACAGCATAATCACAGTATCATCACAGCGTCATCACTACATCATCACTGCATCATCACAGAATCATCACTGCGTCATCACAGCATCATCAGAGCATCATCACAGCATCATCACATCATCATCTCAGTATAGTCACAGAATTATTACAGCATAATCACTGCATCATCATATCATCACTGCATCATCACTGCATCATCACTGCATCATCACAGCACCATCACAGCATCATTACTTCAGAATCACTGCATCATCACAGCATCCTCACAGCAACATCGCAGCATCATCACAGCATCATCACACTGTCATGACAGCATCATCACTGCATAATCACTGCATAATCTCCGCATAATCACAGCATCATCACATCATCATCACAATATCATCACAGCGTCATCACTACACATCACTGCATCATCACTACATCATCACAGCATCATCACTTCGTCATCATCAGAGCATCATCACAGCATCATCACTGCATCCTCACTGCATCATGAGTGCATCATCATCACAGCATCATAACTGCATCATCTCGGCATAATCACAATGTCATAAATACATCATCACTCCATCATCACAGCATTATCACATCATCATCACAACGTTTTCAGTGTCATCACAGCATCATAACAACGTCATCAAACTGTCATCACAGCATCATCACCAAATCATCACAGAATCATCACAGCATCATTACTGCATCATCACAGCATCTTTGCATCGTCATCAGAGCATCACCACTGCATCATCACATCATCATCTCAGCATCATCACAGCATCATTACTGCTTACTCACTGCATCATCACAGCGTCATGACAGTGTCATCACTGCATCATAACATCATAGCTTCATCATCAGAACATTATCACAGCATCATCACTGCATCATCACATCATCATTATAGCATCTTCACTGTCATCAATACATCATCACAGCATCATCACATCATTATCACAGCATCATCAGTGTCATCTCAGCATCATCACTGCATCATGACTGCATCATAGCAGCATAATCACAGCATCATCACAGAATCATCACAGCATCATCATAAGGTCATCACAGCATCATCACTACGTCATCAAATTGTAATCACAGCATCATCACAGTGTCCTCACTGAATCATCACTGCACCATCACTGCAACATCACAGCATCATCTCAGCATCATCATGGCATCATTACTGCATCATCACTGCTTACTCACTGCATCATCACAGCATCATCTCAGCATCATCACAGAATCATTTCTGCATAATCATTGCATTTTCACAGCGTCATCACAGTATCATCACTGCATCATCACAGTGTCATCACAGCATCATCAAAGCATCACGACAGCGTCATCTCACCATCACGACAGCGTCATCAAAGCATCATCACTGCGTCATAATAACATCATCTCAGCATCATCACAGAATCATTTCTGCATAATCACTGCATCATCATAGTGTCATCACAGCATATTCACTGCATCATCACATCATCACAGTGTCATCACAGAATCATCACTGAATCATCCAAGCATCATCCAAGCATCATCACAGCACCACCAATGCATCATCACAGTATCATCACTGCATAATCACTGCATCATCACCGCATCATCACATCATCAACACTGCATCATTGCTGCATCATCACATCATTGTCACAGTATCATCAAAATATCATCACAGCATCATCACACCATCATAACAACATCATCACAGCGTCATCACAGTATCGTAAATGCATCATCACAGAATCATCACTGAATCATCAGAGCATCTTCATATCATCATCACAATATCATCACAGCATCATCGCATCATCATCACAGTGTCATGACAGCATCATCACTGCATAATCACCACATCATCACAGCATCATCACAGCATAATCACAGTATCATCACAGCGTCATCACTACATCATCACTGCATCATCACAGAATCATCACTGCGTCATCACAGCATCATCAGAGCATCATCACAGCATCATCACAGCATAATCACAGTATCATCACAGCATCATCACTACATCATCACTGCATCATCACAGAATCATCACTGCGTCATCACAGCATCATCAGAGCATCATCACAGCATCATCACATCATCATCTCAGCATCATTACTGCTTACTCACTGCATCATCATAGCATCATCACATCATCATCACAACATCATCAGTTTCATGTCAGCATCATCACTGCATAATCACTGCATCATCACAGCATCCTCACAGCATCAACACAGCGTCATCAGAGCGTCATCAATGCATCATTACAGCATCATCTCAGTATAGTCACAGAATTATTACAGCATAATCACTGCATCATCATATCATCACTGCATCATCACTGCATCATCACAGCACCATCACAGCATCATTACTTCAGAATCACTGCATCATCACAGCATCCTCACAGCAACATCGCAGCATCATCACAGCATCATCACACTGTCATGACAGCATCATCACTGCATAATCACTGCATAATCTCCGCATAATCACAGCATCATCACATCATCATCACAATATCATCACAGCGTCATCACTACACATCACTGCATCATCACTACATCATCACAGCATCATCACTGCATCCTCACTGCATCATGAGTGCATCATCATCACAGCATCATAACTGCATCATCAAAGCATCATCTCGGCATAATCACAATGTCATAAATACATCATCACTCCATCATCACAGCATTATCACATCATCATCACAACGTTTTCAGTGTCATCACAGCATCATAACAACGTCATCAAACTGTCATCACAGCATCATCACCAAATCATCACAGAATCATCACAGCATCATTACTGCATCATCACAGCATCTTTGCATCGTCATCAGAGCATCACCACTGCATCATCACATCATCATCTCAGCATCATCACTGCTTACTCACTGCATCATCACAGCGTCATGACAGTGTCATCACTGCATCATAACATCATAGCTTCATCATCAGAACATTATCACAGCATCATCACTGCATCATCACATCATCATTATAGCATCTTCACTGTCATCAATACATCATCACAGCATCATCACATCATTATCACAGCATCATCAGTGTCATCTCAGCATCATCACTGCATCATGACTGCATCATAGCAGCATAATCACAGCATCATCACAGAATCATCACAGCATCATCATAAGGTCATCACAGCATCATCACTACGTCATCAGATTGTAATCACAGCATCATCACAGTGTCCTCACTGAATCATCACTGCACCATCACTGCAACATCACAGCATCATCTCAGCATCATCATGGCATCATTACTGCATCATCACTGCTTACTCACTGCATCATCACAGCATCATCTCAGCATCATCACAGAATCATTTCTGCATAATCACTGCATCATCATAGTGTCATCACAGTATATTCACTGCATCATCACATCATCACAGTGTCATCACAGAATCATCACTGAATCATCCAAGCATCATCCAAGCATCATCACAGCACCACCAATGCATCATCACAGTATCATCACTGCATAATCACTGCATCATCACCGCATCATCACATCATCAACACTGCATCATTGCTGCATCATCACATCATTGTCACAGTATCATCAAAATATCATCACAGCATCATCACACCATCATAACAACATCATCACAGCGTCATCACAGTATCGTAAATGCATCATCACAGAATCATCACTGAATCATCATAGCATCTTCATATCATCATCACAATATCATCACAGCACCACCAATGCATCATCACAGTATCATCACTGCATAATCACTGCATCATCACCGCATCATCACATCATCAACACTGCATCATTGCTGCATCATCACATCATTGTCACAGTATCATCAAAATATCATCACAGCATCATCACACCATCATAACAACATCATCACAGCGTCATCACAGTATCGTAAATGCATCATCACAGAATCATCACTGAATCATCATAGCATCTTCATATCATCATCACAATATCATCACAGCATCATCACTGCATCATCACAGCATCATCACTGCATAATCACTGCATCATCACCACATCATCACAGCATCATCACTGCATAATCACTGCATCATCACAGCATCATCACATCGTCATCAAAACATCATTACAAGTATCAACACAACATAATCACAGTGTCATCACAGCATCATCATTGCATCCTTACTGCATGATCACAGCATCTCCGCATCGTAATCACATCATCATCACTGACTCCTCACTGAATCATCACTGTACCATCACTGCATCATCAGAGCATAATCTGAGCATAATCTCAGCATAATCACAGCATCATCACAGAATCATCACAGCATCATTACTGCATCATCACAGCATCTTTGCATCGTCATCAGAGCATCACCACTGCATCATCACTACATCATCACATCATCATCTCAGCATTTTAGCTACATAATCACAGAATCATCATAGCGTAACGACAGCATCATCACAACATCATTACAGCATCATCACAGCGTCATCGTAACATCATGACTGTATCATCACAGCATCATCACAGCATCACCGCAGCGTCATCACTGCATCATCACAGCATCATCACAGCATCATCACGGCATCGTTACAGCATCGTCATATCATCATAACTGCATCATCACAACAACATAACAAAACCATCAAAGCATCGTCACAGCATCATCACCGCGTCATCACAGCGTCATAACTGCATCGTCACTGCATCTAAACTGCATCATCACAAAATCATCACAGCTTCATCACTGCAGCATCACAGCATCATCAAAGCATCATCGCAGCATCATCACATCATCATCACTGCATCATCACAGAATCATTACTGTTTACTCACTGCGGCATCACAGCATTATCACGGTGTCATAACTGCATCATCACTGCACCATTACTGCATCATCACAGTGTCATCTCAGCATCATCACAGCATCATTACTGCCTAATCATTGCATTATCACAACGTCATCACAGTATCATCAGTGCATCATCACAGCATCATTACTGCATCATCACATCATCATCACAGAATCACGATAGTGTCATCACAGCGTCATCACTGCATCATCACAGCGTCATCTCAGCATCATCAGAGACTCATCACAGCGTCATCACTGCATCATCACTGCATCACCACAGTATCATCACAGCATCATCACAAAATTATAAGAGCGTCATCACAGCGTTATTACTGCATCATCACAGCATCAATAGAGCATCATCACAGCGTCATCACAGCGTTATCACAGCGTCATCACAGCATCACGACATCATCATCACAGCGTCACGACAGTGTCATGAGAGCGTCTTCACAGCATCATCACTACATCATCACAGCATCATCACTGCGTCATCAGAGCATCATCACAAAATCATCACAGCGTCATTACTGCATCATCACTGCATCATCACAGCGTCATCACCGCATCATCACTGCGTTGTCAAAACATCATGGCGTCATAATAACTGCATCATAACAGCATGATCAAAGCATCATCACAGCGTCATCACAGCATCATAACTGCATAAACACTGCATCATCAAAGAACCATCACAGCATCATCACAGCGTCATAACAGCATCATCAGAGCATCATCACATCGTCATCACACCGTCATCAAAGAATCTTCACAGCATCATCGCTATGTCATCATAGCATCATCATAATATTATCACAGCTTCATCACAGCGTCATAACAACATCATCACTGCATCATCACAGCATCATCATTATTGCATCATGACTGCATCATTACAGCATCATCAGAGCAGAATCAGTGCGTCGTCACAGCATCATTACTGCATCACCACATCATCACTGTGTTATCGCAGCGTCATCACAGCATCATCACAACATCATCACAGAATCATCACAGCATCATTGCAGCATCATCACATCATCATCACAGCGTCATCACAACATCATCGTAGCATCATCATGCATCATCACAGCATCATTACTGCATCATCACAGCATCATCACAGCATCATCACTGCATCATCACTGAATAATCACAGCATCATCACTGCATCATCACGGCATCGTTACAGCATCGTCATATCATCATAACTGCATCATCACAACAACATAACAAAATCATCAAAGCATCATCACAGCATCATCACCGCGTCATCACAGCGTCATAACTGCATCGTCACTGCATCTAAACTGCATCATCACAAAATCATCACTGCATCACATCATAATCACAACATCATCAAAGCATCATCACAGCATCATCACTGCGTTATCACAGCATCATCTCAGCATCATCACAGTATCATTACTGCTTATTCACTGCATCATCACAACATCATCACAGCGTCATTACAGTGTCATAAATGCATCATCACAGTGTCATCAAAGCGTCCTAACTGCATAATCACTGCATCATCGCAGCTTCATCACAGCATCATGACAGCGTCATCACAGCATCAAAAATGCATAATCACTTCATCCTCACATCATCATCATAGCATCATAGCTGCATAATCATAGAGTCATCACAGCATCATCACTACATCATCAAATTGTCATCACTGTATCACCACAGCATCATCATAGCATCATCACTGCATAATCACAGTGTCATAACAGCATCATTACAACACCATGACTACGTCATCACAGCATCACGACAGCGTCATTACAGTGTCATCAGAGCATCATCACTGCATTATCACAACATCATCACAACATCATCACTGCGTCATCAGAGCGTCATCACTACATAATCACTTCTTACTCAGTGAATCATCACTGCATCATCACATCAGCACAGCATCATCTCAGCATAATCAGAGTATCATCACAGCGTCATCACTACATAATCAATGCATCATCACTGCATCATCACAGAATCATCACTGCGTCATCACAGCATCATCAGAGCATCATCACAGCATCATCACATCATCATCACAGAATCATCACTGCGTCATCACTGCATCACCACAGTATCATCACAGCATCATCACAAAATTATAAGAGCGTCATCACAGCGTTATTACTGCATCATCACAGCATCAATAGAGCATCATCACAGCGTCATCACAGCGTTATCACAGCGTCATCACAGCATCACGACATCATCATCACAGCGTCACGACAGTGTCATGAGAGCGTCTTCACAGCATCATCACTACATCATCACAGCATCATCACTGCGTCATCAGAGCATCATCACAAAATCATCACAGCGTCATCACCGCATCATCACTGCATTGTCACAACATCATGGCGTCATAATAACTGCATCATAACAGCATGATCAAAGCATCATCACAGCGTCATCACAGCGTCATAACTGCATAAACACTGCATCATCAAAGAACCATCACAGCATCATCACAGCGTCATAACAGCATCATCAGAGCATCATCACATCGTCATCACATCGTCATCAAAGAATCTTCACAGCATCATCGCTATGTCATCATAGCATCATCATAATATTATCACAGCTTCATCACAGCGTCATAACAACATCATCACTGCATCATTACAGCATCATCAGAGCAGAATCAGTGCGTCGTCACAGCATCATTACTGCATCACCACATCATCACTGTGTTATCGCAGCGTCATCACAGCATCATCACAACATCATCACAGAATCATCACAGCATCATTGCAGCATCATCACATCATCATCACAGCGTCATCACAACATCATCGTAGCATCATCATGCATCATCACAGCATCATTACTGCATCATCACAGCATCATCACAGCATCATCACTGCATCATCACTGAATAATCACAGCATCATCACTGCATCATCACGGCATCGTTACAGCATCGTCATATCATCATAACTGCATCATCACAACAACATAACAAAATCATCAAAGCATCATCACAGCATCATCACCGCGTCATCACAGCGTCATAACTGCATCGTCACTGCATCTAAACTGCATCATCACAAAATCATCACTGCATCACATCATAATCACAACATCATCAAAGCGTCATCACAGCATCAGCACTGCGTTATCACAGCATCATCTCAGCATCATCACAGTATCATTACTGCTTATTCACTGCATCATCACAACATCATCACAGCGTCATTACAGTGTCATAAATGCATCATCACAGTGTCATCAAAGCGTCCTAACTGCATAATCACTGCATCATCGCAGCTTCATCACAGCATCATGACAGCGTCATCACAGCATCAAAAATGCATAATCACTTCATCCTCACATCATCATCATAGCATCATAGCTGCATAATCATAGAGTCATCACAGCATCATCACTACATCATCAAATTGTCATCACTGTATCATCACAGCATCATCATAGCATCATCACTGCATAATCACAGTGTCATAACAGCATCATTACAACACCATGACTACGTCATCACAGCATCACGACAGCGTCATTACAGTGTCATCACAGCATCATCACTGCATTATCACAACATCATCACAACATCATCACTGCGTCATCAGAGCGTCATCACTACATAATCACTTCTTACTCAGTGAATCATCACTGCATCATCACATCATCACAGCATCATCTCAGCATAATCACAGTATCATCACAGCGTCATCACTACATCATCAATGCATCATCACTGCATCATCACAGCATCATCACTGCATCATCACAGCATCATCAGAGCATCATCACAGCATCATCACAACATCATCACAGAGTCATCACAGCATCATCACTGCATAATCACTGCATCATCACAGCATCCTCACAGCATCAATACAGCGTCATCACAACGTCAACAATGAATCATTACAGCATCATCTCAGTATAGTCACAGCATAATCACTGCATAATCACTGCATCATCATATCGTCATCACTGCATCATCACTGCATCATAGCTGCATAATCACAGCATCATCACATCATCATCGCATAGTCATCACAGCGTCATCACTGCATCATCACAGCATCATCACAGCATCATTACTGCAGAATCACTGCATCATCACAGCATCCTCACAGCAACATCGCAGCATCATCACAGCATCATCGCATCATCATCACAGTGTCATGACAGCATCATCACTGCATAATCACCGCATAATCACAGCATCATCACAGCATAATCACAGTATCATCACAGCGTCATCACTACATCATCACTGCATCATCACAGAATCATCACTGCGTCATCACAGCATCATCAGAGCATCATCACAGCATCATCACAGCATAATCACAGTATCATCACAGCATCATCACTACATCATCACTGCATCATCACAGAATCATCACTGCGTCATCACAGCATCATCAGAGCATCATCACAGCATCATCACATCATCATCTCAGCATCATTACTGCTTACTCACTGCATCATCATAGCATCATCACATCATCATCACAACATCATCAGTTTCATGTCAGCATCATCACTGCATAATCACTGCATCATCACAGCATCCTCACAGCATCAACACAGCGTCATCACAGCGTCATCAATGCATCATTACAGCATCATCTCAGTATAGTCACAGAATTATTACAGCATAATCACTGCATCATCATATCATCACTGCATCATCACAGCACAATCACAGCATCATTACTTCAGAATCACTGCATCATCACAGCATCCTCACAGCAACATCGCAGCATCATCACAGCATCATCACACTGTCATGACAGCATCATCACTGCATAATCACTGCATAATCTCCGCATAATCACAGCATCATCACATCATCATCACAATATCATCACAGCGTCATCACTACACATCACTGCATCATCACTACATCATCACAGCATCATCACTTCGTCATCATCAGAGCATCACCACAGCATCATCACTGCATCCTCACTGCATCATGAGTGCATCATCATCACAGCATCATAACTGCATCATCAAAGCATCATCTCGGCATAATCACAATGTCATAAATACATCATCACTCCATCATCACAGCATTATCACATCATCATCACAACGTTTTCAGTGTCATCACAGCATCATAACAACGTCATCAAACTGTCATCACAGCATCATCACCAAATCATCACAGAATCATCACAGCATCATTACTGCATCATCACAGCATCTTTGCATCGTCATCAGAGCATCACCACTGCATCATCACATCATCATCTCAGCATCATCACAGCATCATTACTGCTTACTCACTGCATCATCACAGCGTCATGACAGTGTCATCACTGCATCATAACATCATAGCTTCATCATCAGAACATTATCACAGCATCATCACTGCATCATCACATCATCATTATAGCATCTTCACTGTCATCAATACATCATCACAGCATCATCACATCATTATCACAGCATCATCAGTGTCATCTCAGCATCATCACTGCATCATGACTGCATCATAGCAGCATAATCACAGCATCATCACAGAATCATCACAGCATCATCATAAGGTCATCACAGCATCATCACTACGTCATCAGATTGTAATCACAGCATCATCACAGTGTCCTCACTGAATCATCACTGCACCATCACTGCAACATCACAGCATCATCTCAGCATCATCATGGCATCATTACTGCATCATCACTGCTTACTCACTGCATCATCACAGCATCATCTCAGCATCATCACAGAATCATTTCTGCATAATCATTGCATTTTCACAGCGTCATCACAGTATCATCACTGCATCATCACAGTGTCATCACAGCATCATCAAAGCATCACGACAGCGTCATCTCACCATCACGACAGCGTCATCAAAGCATCATCACTGCATCATAACAACATCATCTCAGCATCATCACAGAATCATTTCTGCATAATCACTGCATCATCATAGTGTCATCACAGTATATTCACTGCATCATCACATCATCACAGTGTCATCACAGAATCATCACTGAATCATCCAAGCATCATCCAAGCATCATCACAGCACCACCAATGCATCATCACAGTATCATCACTGCATAATCACTGCATCATCACCGCATCATCACATCATCAACACTGCATCATTGCTGCATCATCACATCATTGTCACAGTATCATCAAAATATCATCACAGCATCATCACACCATCATAACAACATCATCACAGCGTCATCACAGTATCGTAAATGCATCATCACAGAATCATCACTGAATCATCATAGCATCTTCATATCATCATCACAATATCATCACAGCATCATCACTGCATCATCACAGCATCATCACTGCATAATCACTGCATCATCACCACATCATCACAGCATCATCACTGCATAATCACTGCATCATCACAGCATCATCACATCGTCATCAAAACATCATTACAAGTATCAACACAACATAATCACAGTGTCATCACAGCATCATCATTGCATCCTTACTGCATGATCACAGCATCTCCGCATCGTAATCACATCATCATCACTGACTCCTCACTGAATCATCACTGTACCATCACTGCATCATCAGAGC
The DNA here is from genome assembly GCA_963989345.1 of Clangula hyemalis. Next base: position 8,305,512 of record OZ022448.1, on the reverse strand, counting down.
ATAATCTGAGCATAATCTCAGCATAATCACAGCATCATCACAGAATCATCACAGCATCATTACTGCATCATCACAGCATCTTTGCATCGTCATCAGAGCATCACCACTGCATCATCACTACATCATCACATCATCATCACAGCATTTTAGCTACATAATCACAGAATCATCATAGCGTAACGACAGCATCATCACAACATCATTACAGCATCATCACAGCGTCATCGTAACATCATGACTGTATCATCACAGCATCATCACAGCATCACCGCAGCGTCATCACTGCATCATCACAGCATCATCACAGCATCATCACGGCATCGTTACAGCATCGTCATATCATCATAACTGCATCATCACAACAACATAACAAAACCATCAAAGCATCGTCACAGCATCATCACCGCGTCATCACAGCGTCATAACTGCATCGTCACTGCATCTAAACTGCATCATCACAAAATCATCACAGCTTCATCACTGCAGCATCACAGCATCATCAAAGCATCATCGCAGCATCATCACATCATCATCACTGCATCATCACAGAATCATTACTGTTTACTCACTGCGGCATCACAGCATTATCACGGTGTCATAACTGCATCATCACTGCACCATTACTGCATCATCACAGTGTCATCTCAGCATCATCACAGCATCATTACTGCCTAATCATTGCATTATCACAACGTCATCACAGTATCATCAGTGCATCATCACAGCATCATTACTGCATCATCACATCATCATCACAGAATCACGATAGTGTCATCACAGCGTCATCACTGCATCATCACAGCGTCATCTCAGCATCATCAGAGACTCATCACAGCGTCATCACTGCATCATCACTGCATCACCACAGTATCATCACAGCATCATCACAAAATTATAAGAGCGTCATCACAGCGTTATTACTGCATCATCACAGCATCAATAGAGCATCATCACAGCGTCATCACAGCGTTATCACAGCGTCATCACAGCATCACGACATCATCATCACAGCGTCACGACAGTGTCATGAGAGCGTCTTCACAGCATCATCACTACATCATCACAGCATCATCACTGCGTCATCAGAGCATCATCACAAAATCATCACAGCGTCATCACCGCATCATCACTGCATTGTCACAACATCATGGCGTCATAATAACTGCATCATAACAGCATGATCAAAGCATCATCACAGCGTCATCACAGCGTCATAACTGCATAAACACTGCATCATCAAAGAACCATCACAGCATCATCACAGCGTCATAACAGCATCATCAGAGCATCATCACATCGTCATCACATCGTCATCAAAGAATCTTCACAGCATCATCGCTATGTCATCATAGCATCATCATAATATTATCACAGCTTCATCACAGCGTCATAACAACATCATCACTGCATCATCACAGCATCATCATTATTGCATCATGACTGCATCATTACAGCATCATCAGAGCAGAATCAGTGCGTCGTCACAGCATCATTACTGCATCACCACATCATCACTGTGTTATCGCAGCGTCATCACAGCATCATCACAACATCATCACAGAATCATCACAGCATCATTGCAGCATCATCACATCATCATCACAGCGTCATCACAACATCATCGTAGCATCATCATGCATCATCACAGCATCATTACTGCATCATCACAGCATCATCACAGCATCATCACTGCATCATCACTGAATAATCACAGCATCATCACTGCATCATCACGGCATCGTTACAGCATCGTCATATCATCATAACTGCATCATCACAACAACATAACAAAATCATCAAAGCATCATCACAGCATCATCACCGCGTCATCACAGCGTCATAACTGCATCGTCACTGCATCTAAACTGCATCATCACAAAATCATCACTGCATCACATCATAATCACAACATCATCAAAGCGTCATCACAGCATCATCACTGCGTTATCACAGCATCATCTCAGCATCATCACAGTATCATTACTGCTTATTCACTGCATCATCACAACATCATCACAGCGTCATTACAGTGTCATAAATGCATCATCACAGTGTCATCAAAGCGTCCTAACTGCATAATCACTGCATCATCGCAGCTTCATCACAGCATCATGACAGCGTCATCACAGCATCAAAAATGCATAATCACTTCATCCTCACATCATCATCATAGCATCATAGCTGCATAATCATAGAGTCATCACAGCATCATCACTACATCATCAAATTGTCATCACTGTATCATCACAGCATCATCATAGCATCATCACTGCATAATCACAGTGTCATAACAGCATCATTACAACACCATGACTACGTCATCACAGCATCACGACAGCGTCATTACAGTGTCATCACAGCATCATCACTGCATTATCACAACATCATCACATCATCACTGCGTCATCAGAGCGTCATCACTACATAATCACTTCTTACTCAGTGAATCATCACTGCATCATCACATCATCACAGCATCATCTCAGCATAATCACAGTATCATCACAGCGTCATCACTACATCATCAATGCATCATCACTGCATCATCACAACATCATCACTGCATCATCACTGCATCATCACAGCATCCTCACAGCATCAATACAGCGTCATCACAACGTCAACAATGCATCATTACAGCATCATCTCAGTATAGTCACAGCATAATCACTGCATAATCACTGCATCATCATATCGTCATCACTGCATCATCACTGCATCATCACAGCACCATCACAGCATCATTACTGCAGAATCACTGCATCATCACAGCATCATAGCTGCATAATCACAGCATCATCACATCATCATCGCATAGTCATCACAGCGTCATCACTGCATCATCACAGCATCATCACAGCATCATTACTGCAGAATCACTGCATCATCACAGCATCCTCACAGCAACATCGCAGCATCACAGCATCATCGCATCATCATCACAACATCATCACAGTGTCATGACAGCATCATCACTGCATAATCACCGCATAATCACAGCATCATCACAGCATAATCACAGTATCATCACAGCGTCATCACTACATCATCACTGCATCATCACAGAATCATCACTGCGTCATCACAGCATCATCAGAGCATCATCACAGCATCATCAGAGCATCATCACAGCATCATCACATCATCATCTCAGCATCATTACTGCTTACTCACTGCATCATCATAGCATCATCACATCATCATCACAACATCATCAGTTTCATGTCAGCATCATCACTGCATCATCACAGCATCCTCACAGCATCAACACAGCGTCATCACAGCATCATCAATGCATCATTACAGCATCATCTCAGTATAGTCACAGAATTATTACAGCATAATCACTGCATCATCATATCATCACTGCATCATCACTGCATCATCACTGCATCATCACAGCACCATCACAGCATCATTACTTCAGAATCACTGCATCATCACAGCATCCTCACAGCAACATCGCAGCATCATCACAGCATCATCACACTGTCATGACAGCATCATCACTGCATAATCACTGCATAATCTCCGCATAATCACAGCATCATCACATCATCATCACAATATCATCACAGCGTCATCACTACACATCACTGTATCATCACAGCACCATCACAGCATCACCGCAGCGTCATCATCAGAGCATCATCACAGCATCATCACTGCATCCTCACTGCATCATGAGTGCATCATCATCACAGCATCATAACTGCATCATCAAAGCATCATCTCGGCATAATCACAATGTCATAAATACATCATCACTCCATCATCACAGCATTATCACATCATCATCACAACGTTTTCAGTGTCATCACAGCATCATAACAACGTCATCAAACTGTCATCACAGCATCATCACCAAATCATCACAGAATCATCACAGCATCATTACTGCATCATCACAGCATCTTTGCATCGTCATCAGAGCATCACCACTGCATCATCACATCATCATCTCAGCATCATCACAGCATCATTACTGCTTACTCACTGCATCATCACAGCGTCATGACAGTGTCATCACTGCATCATAACATCATAGCTTCATCATCAGAACATTATCACAGCATCATCACTGCATCATCACATCATCATTATAGCATCTTCACTGTCATCAATACATCATCACAGCATCATCACATCATTATCACAGCATCATCAGTGTCATCTCAGCATCATCACTGCATCATGACTGCATCATAGCAGCATAATCACAGCATCATCACAGAATCATCACAGCATCATCATAAGGTCATCACAGCATCATCACTACGTCATCAGATTGTAATCACAGCATCATCACAGTGTCCTCACTGAATCATCACTGCACCATCACTGCAACATCACAGCATCATCTCAGCATCATCATGGCATCATTACTGCATCATCACTGCTTACTCACTGCATCATCACAGCATCATCTCAGCATCATCACAGAATCATTTCTGCATAATCATTGCATTTTCACAGCGTCATCACAGTATCATCACTGCATCATCACAGTGTCATCACAGCATCATCAAAGCATCACGACAGCGTCATCTCACCATCACGACAGCGTCATCAAAGCATCATCACTGCATCATAACAACATCATCTCAGCATCATCACAGAATCATTTCTGCATAATCACTGCATCATCATAGTGTCATCACAGTATATTCACTGCATCATCACATCATCACAGTGTCATCACAGAATCATCACTGAATCATCCAAGCATCATCCAAGCATCATCACAGCACCACCAATGCATCATCACAGTATCATCACTGCATAATCACTGCATCATCACCGCATCATCACATCATCAACACTGCATCATTGCTGCATCATCACATCATTGTCACAGTATCATCAAAATATCATCACAGCATCATCACACCATCATAACAACATCATCACAGCGTCATCACAGTATCGTAAATGCATCATCACAGAATCATCACTGAATCATCATAGCATCTTCATATCATCATCACAATATCATCACAGCATCATCACTGCATCATCACAGCATCATCACTGCATAATCACTGCATCATCACCACATCATCACAGCATCATCACTGCATAATCACTGCATCATCACAGCATCATCACATCGTCATCAAAACATCATTACAAGTATCAACACAACATAATCACAGTGTCATCACAGCATCATCATTGCATCCTTACTGCATGATCACAGCATCTCCGCATCGTAATCACATCATCATCACTGACTCCTCACTGAATCATCACTGTACCATCACTGCATCATCAGAGCATAATCTGAGCATAATCTCAGCATAATCACAGCATCATCACAGAATCATCACAGCATCATTACTGCATCATCACAGCATCTTTGCATCGTCATCAGAGCATCACCACTGCATCATCACTACATCATCACATCATCATCACAGCATTTTAGCTACATAATCACAGAATCATCATAGCGTAACGACAGCATCATCACAACATCATTACAGCATCATCACAGCGTCATCGTAACATCATGACTGTATCATCACAGCATCATCACAGCATCACCGCAGCGTCATCACTGCATCATCACAGCATCATCACAGCATCATCACGGCATCGTTACAGCATCGTCATATCATCATAACTGCATCATCACAACAACATAACAAAACCATCAAAGCATCGTCACAGCATCATCACCGCGTCATCACAGCGTCATAACTGCATCGTCACTGCATCTAAACTGCATCATCACAAAATCATCACAGCTTCATCACTGCAGCATCACAGCATCATCAAAGCATCATCGCAGCATCATCACATCATCATCACTGCATCATCACAGAATCATTACTGTTTACTCACTGCGGCATCACAGCATTATCACGGTGTCATAACTGCATCATCACTGCACCATTACTGCATCATCACAGTGTCATCTCAGCATCATCACAGCATCATTACTGCCTAATCATTGCATTATCACAACGTCATCACAGTATCATCAGTGCATCATCACAGCATCATTACTGCATCATCACATCATCATCACAGAATCACGATAGTGTCATCACAGCGTCATCACTGCATCATCACAGCGTCATCTCAGCATCATCAGAGACTCATCACAGCGTCATCACTGCATCATCACTGCATCACCACAGTATCATCACAGCATCATCACAAAATTATAAGAGCGTCATCACAGCGTTATTACTGCATCATCACAGCATCAATAGAGCATCATCACAGCGTCATCACAGCGTTATCACAGCGTCATCACAGCATCACGACATCATCATCACAGCGTCACGACAGTGTCATGAGAGCGTCTTCACAGCATCATCACTACATCATCACAGCATCATCACTGCGTCATCAGAGCATCATCACAAAATCATCACAGCGTCATCACCGCATCATCACTGCATTGTCACAACATCATGGCGTCATAATAACTGCATCATAACAGCATGATCAAAGCATCATCACAGCGTCATCACAGCGTCATAACTGCATAAACACTGCATCATCAAAGAACCATCACAGCATCATCACAGCGTCATAACAGCATCATCAGAGCATCATCACATCGTCATCACATCGTCATCAAAGAATCTTCACAGCATCATCGCTATGTCATCATAGCATCATCATAATATTATCACAGCTTCATCACAGCGTCATAACAACATCATCACTGCATCATCACAGCATCATCATTATTGCATCATGACTGCATCATTACAGCATCATCAGAGCAGAATCAGTGCGTCGTCACAGCATCATTACTGCATCACCACATCATCACTGTGTTATCGCAGCGTCATCACAGCATCATCACAACATCATCACAGAATCATCACAGCATCATTGCAGCATCATCACATCATCATCACAGCGTCATCACAACATCATCGTAGCATCATCATGCATCATCACAGCATCATTACTGCATCATCACAGCATCATCACAGCATCATCACTGCATCATCACTGAATAATCACAGCATCATCACTGCATCATCACGGCATCGTTACAGCATCGTCATATCATCATAACTGCATCATCACAACAACATAACAAAATCATCAAAGCATCATCACAGCATCATCACCGCGTCATCACAGCGTCATAACTGCATCGTCACTGCATCTAAACTGCATCATCACAAAATCATCACTGCATCACATCATAATCACAACATCATCAAAGCGTCATCACAGCATCATCACTGCGTTATCACAGCATCATCTCAGCATCATCACAGTATCATTACTGCTTATTCACTGCATCATCACAACATCATCACAGCGTCATTACAGTGTCATAAATGCATCATCACAGTGTCATCAAAGCGTCCTAACTGCATAATCACTGCATCATCGCAGCTTCATCACAGCATCATGACAGCGTCATCACAGCATCAAAAATGCATAATCACTTCATCCTCACATCATCATCATAGCATCATAGCTGCATAATCATAGAGTCATCACAGCATCATCACTACATCATCAAATTGTCATCACTGTATCATCACAGCATCATCATAGCATCATCACTGCATAATCACAGTGTCATAACAGCATCATTACAACACCATGACTACGTCATCACAGCATCACGACAGCGTCATTACAGTGTCATCACAGCATCATCACTGCATTATCACAACATCATCACAACATCATCACTGCGTCATCAGAGCGTCATCACTACATAATCACTTCTTACTCAGTGAATCATCACTGCATCATCACATCATCACAGCATCATCTCAGCATCATCACAGTATCATCACAGCGTCATCACTACATCATCAATGCATCATCACTGCATCATCACAGCATCATCACTGCATCATCACAGCATCATCAGAGCATCATCACAGCATCATCACAACATCATCACAGAGTCATCACAGCATCATCACTGCATAATCACTGCATCATCACAGCATCCTCACAGCATCAATACAGCGTCATCACAACGTCAACAATGAATCATTACAGCATCATCTCAGTATAGTCACAGCATAATCACTGCATAATCACTGCATCATCATATCGTCATCACTGCATCATCACAGCACCATCACAGCATCATTACTGCAGAATCACTGCATCATCACAGCATCATAGCTGCATAATCACAGCATCATCACATCATCATCGCATAGTCATCACAGCGTCATCACTGCATCATCACAGCATCATCACAGCATCATTACTGCAGAATCACTGCATCATCACAGCATCCTCACAGCAACATCGCAGCATCATCACAGCATCATCGCATCATCATCACAACATCATCACAGTGTCATGACAGCATCATCACTGCATAATCACCGCATAATCACAGCATCATCACAGCATAATCACAGTATCATCACAGCGTCATCACTACATCATCACTGCATCATCACAGAATCATCACTGCGTCATCACAGCATCATCAGAGCATCATCACAGCATCATCAGAGCATCATCACAGCATCATCACATCATCATCTCAGCATCATTACTGCTTACTCACTGCATCATCATAGCATCATCACATCATCATCACAACATCATCAGTTTCATGTCAGCATCATCACTGCATAATCACTGCATCATCACAGCATCCTCACAGCATCAACACAGCGTCATCAGAGCGTCATCAATGCATCATTACAGCATCATCTCAGTATAGTCACAGAATTATTACAGCATAATCACTGCATCATCATATCATCACTGCATCATCACAGCACCATCACAGCATCATTACTTCAGAATCACTGCATCATCACAGCATCCTCACAGCAACATCGCAGCATCATCACAGCATCATCACACTGTCATGACAGCATCATCACTGCATAATCACTGCATAATCTCCGCATAATCACAGCATCATCACATCATCATCACAATATCATCACAGCGTCATCACTACACATCACTGCATCATCACTACATCATCACAGCATCATCACTTCGTCATCATCAGAGCATCATCACAGCATCATCACTGCATCCTCACTGCATCATGAGTGCATCATCATCACAGCATCATAACTGCATCATCAAAGCATCATCTCGGCATAATCACAATGTCATAAATACATCATCACTCCATCATCACAGCATTATCACATCATCATCACAACGTTTTCAGTGTCATCACAGCATCATAACAACGTCATCAAACTGTCATCACAGCATCATCACCAAATCATCACAGAATCATCACAGCATCATTACTGCATCATCACAGCATCTTTGCATCGTCATCAGAGCATCACCACTGCATCATCACATCATCATCTCAGCATCATCACAGCATCATTACTGCTTACTCACTGCATCATCACAGCGTCATGACAGTGTCATCACTGCATCATAACATCATAGCTTCATCATCAGAACATTATCACAGCATCATCACTGCATCATCACATCATCATTATAGCATCTTCACTGTCATCAATACATCATCACAGCATCATCATAAGGTCATCACAGCATCATCAGTGTCATCTCAGCATCATCACTGCATCATGACTGCATCATAGCAGCATAATCACAGCATCATCACAGAATCATCACAGCATCATCATAAGGTCATCACAGCATCATCACTACGTCATCAAATTGTAATCACAGCATCATCACAGTGTCCTCACTGAATCATCACTGCACCATCACTGCACCATCACAGCATCATCTCAGCATCATCATGGCATCATTACTGCATCATCACTGCTTACTCACTGCATCATCACAGCATCATCTCAGCATCATCACAGAATCATTTCTGCATAATCATTGCATTTTCACAGCGTCATCACAGTATCATCACTGCATCATCACAGTGTCATCACAGCATCATCAAAGCATCACGACAGCGTCATCTCACCATCACGACAGCGTCATCAAAGCATCATCACTGCATCATAACAACATCATCTCAGCATCATCACAGAATCATTTCTGCATAATCACTGCATCATCATAGTGTCATCACAGTATATTCACTGCATCATCACATCATCACAGTGTCATCACAGAATCATCACTGAATCATCCAAGCATCATCCAAGCATCATCACAGCACCACCAATGCATCATCACAGTATCATCACACCATCATCACCGCATCATCACCGCATCATCACATCATCAACACTGCATCATTGCTGCATCATCACATCATTGTCACAGTATCATCAAAATATCATCACAGCATCATCACACCATCATAACAACATCATCACAGCATCATCACAGTATCGTAAATGCATCATCACAGAATCATCACTGAATCATCATAGCATCTTCATATCATCATCACAGCATCATCACTGCATCATCACAGCATCATCACTGCATAATCACTGCATCATCACCACATCATCACAGCATCATCACTGCATAATCACTGCATCATCACAGCATCATCACATCGTCATCAAAACATCATTACAAGTATCAACACAACATAATCACAGTGTCATCACAGCATCATCATTGCATCCTTACTGCATGATCACAGCATCTCCGCATCGTAATCACATCATCATCACTGACTCCTCACTGAATCATCACTGTACCATCACTGCATCATCAGAGCATAATCTGAGCATAATCTCAGCATAATCACAGCATCATCACAGAATCATCACAGCATCATTACTGCATCATCACAGCATCTTTGCATCGTCATCAGAGCATCACCACTGCATCATCACTACATCATCACATCATCATCACAGCATTTTAGCTACATAATCACAGAATCATCATAGCGTAACGACAGCATCATCACAACATCATTACAGCATCATCACAGCGTCATCGTAACATCATGACTGTATCATCACAGCATCACCGCAGCGTCATCACTGCATCATCACAGCATCATCACAGCATCATCACGGCATCGTTACAGCATCGTCATATCATCATAACTGCATCATCACAACAACATAACAAAACCATCAAAGCATCGTCACAGCATCATCACCGCGTCATCACAGCGTCATAACTGCATCGTCACTGCATCTAAACTGCATCATCACAAAATCATCACAGCTTCATCACTGCAGCATCACAGCATCATCAAAGCATCATCGCAGCATCATCACATCATCATCACTGCATCATCACAGAATCATTACTGTTTACTCACTGCGGCATCACAGCATTATCACGGTGTCATAACTGCATCATCACTGCACCATTACTGCATCATCACAGTGTCATCTCAGCATCATCACAGCATCATTACTGCCTAATCATTGCATTATCACAACGTCATCACAGTATCATCAGTGCATCATCACAGCATCATTACTGCATCATCACATCATCATCACAGAATCACGATAGTGTCATCACAGCGTCATCACTGCATCATCACAGCGTCATCTCAGCATCATCAGAGACTCATCACAACGTCATCACTGCATCATCACTGCATCTCCACAGTATCATCACAGCATCATCACAAAATTATAAGAGCGTCATCACAGCGTTATTACTGCATCATCACAGCATCAATAGAGCATCATCACAGCGTCATCACAGCGTTATCACAGCGTCATCACAGCATCACGACATCATCATCACAGCTTCACGACAGTGTCATGAGAGCGTCTTCACAGCATCATCACTACATCATCACAGCATCATCACTGCGTCATCAGAGCATCATCACTGCATCATCACAGCGTCATCACCGCATCATCACTGCATTGTCACAACATCATGGCGTCATAATAACTGCATCATAACAGCATGATCAAAGCATCATCACAGCGTCATCACAGCGTCATAACTGCATAAACACTGCATCATCAAAGAACCATCACAGCATCATCACAGCGTCATAACAGCATCATCAGAGCATCATCACATCGTCATCACATCGTCATCAAAGAATCTTCACAGCATCATCGCTATGTCATCATAGCATCATCATAATATTATCACAGCTTCATCACAGCGTCATAACAACATCATCACTGCATCATTACAGCATCATCAGAGCAGAATCAGTGCGTCGTCACAGCATCATTACTGCATCACCACATCATCACTGTGTTATCGCAGCGTCATCACAGCATCATCACAACATCATCACAGAATCATCACAGCATCATTGCAGCATCATCACATCATCATCACAGCGTCATCACAACATCATCGTAGCATCATCATGCATCATCACAGCATCATTACTGCATCATCACAGCATCATCACAGCATCATCACTGCATCATCACTGAATAATCACAGCATCATCACTGCATCATCACGGCATCGTTACAGCATCGTCATATCATCATAACTGCATCATCACAACAACATAACAAAATCATCAAAGCATCATCACAGCATCATCACTGCGTCATCACAGCGTCATAACTGCATCGTCACTGCATCTAAACTGCATCATCACAAAATCATCACTGCATCACATCATAATCACAACATCATCAAAGCGTCATCACAGCATCATCACTGCGTTATCACAGCATCATCTCAGCATCATCACAGTATCATTACTGCTTATTCACTGCATCATCACAACATCATCACAGCGTCATTACAGTGTCATAAATGCATCATCACAGTGTCATCAAAGCGTCCTAACTGCATAATCACTGCATCATCGCAGCTTCATCACAGCATCATGACAGCGTCAAAAATGCATAATCACTTCATCCTCACATCATCATCATAGCATCATAGCTGCATAATCATAGAGTCATCACAGCATCATCACTACATCATCAAATTGTCATCACTGTATCATCACAGCATCATCATAGCATCATCACTGCATAATCACAGTGTCATAACAGCATCATTACAACACCATGACTACGTCATCACAGCATCACGACAGCGTCATTACAGTGTCATCACAGCATCATCACTGCATTATCACAACATCATCACAACATCATCACTGCGTCATCAGAGCGTCATCACTACATAATCACTTCTTACTCAGTGAATCATCACTGCATCATCACATCATCACAGCATCATCTCAGCATCATCACAGTATCATCACAGCGTCATCACTACATCATCAATGCATCATCACTGCATCATCACAGCATCATCACTGCGTCATCACAGCATCATCAGAGCATCATCACAGCATCATCACATCATCATCACAGAATCATCACTGCGTCATCAAAGCATCATCAGAGCATCATCACATCATCATCACAACATCATCAGTTTCATGTCAGCATCATCACTGCATAATCACTGCATCATCACAGCATCCTCACAGCATCAACACAGCGTCATCACAGCGTCATCAATGCATCATTACAGCATCATCTCAGTATAGTCACAGAATTATTACAGCATAATCACTGCATCATCATATCATCACTGCATCATCACAGCACCATCACAGCATCATTACTTCAGAATCACTGCATCATCACAGCATCCTCACAGCAACATCGCAGCATCATCACAGCATCATCACACTGTCATGACAGCATCATCACTGCATAATCACTGCATAATCTCCGCATAATCACAGCATCATCACATCATCATCACAATATCATCACAGCGTCATCACTACACATCACTGCATCATCACTACATCATCACAGCATCATCACTTCGTCATCATCAGAGCATCATCACAGCATCATCACTGCATCCTCACTGCATCATGAGTGCATCATCATCACAGCATCATAACTGCATCATCAAAGCATCATCTCGGCATAATCACAATGTCATAAATACATCATCACTCCATCATCACAGCATTATCACATCAGCATCACAACGTTTTCAGTGTCATCACAGCATCATAACAACGTCATCAAACTGTCATCACAGCATCATCACCAAATCATCACAGAATCATCACAGCATCATTACTGCATCATCACAGCATCTTTGCATCGTCATCAGAGCATCACCACTGCATCATCACATCATCATCTCAGCATCATCACAGCATCATTACTGCTTACTCACTGCATCATCACAGCGTCATGACAGTGTCATCACTGCATCATAACATCATAGCTTCATCATCAGAACATTATCACAGCATCATCACTGCATCATCACATCATCATTATAGCATCTTCACTGTCATCAATACATCATCACAGCATCATCACATCATTATCACAGCATCATCAGTGTCATCTCAGCATCATCACTGCATCATGACTGCATCATAGCAGCATAATCACAGCATCATCACAGAATCATCACAGCATCATCATAAGGTCATCACAGCATCATCACTACGTCATCAAATTGTAATCACAGCATCATCACAGTGTCCTCACTGAATCATCACTGCACCATCACTGCAACATCACAGCATCATCTCAGCATCATCATGGCATCATTACTGCATCATCACTGCTTACTCACTGCATCATCACAGCATCATCTCAGCATCATCACAGAATCATTTCTGCATAATCATTGCATTTTCACAGCGTCATCACAGTATCATCACTGCATCATCACAGTGTCATCACAGCATCATCAAAGCATCACGACAGCGTCATCTCACCATCACGACAGCGTCATCAAAGCATCATCACTGCATCATAACAACATCATCTCAGCATCATCACAGAATCATTTCTGCATAATCACTGCATCATCATAGTGTCATCACAGTATATTCACTGCATCATCACATCATCACAGTGTCATCACAGAATCATCACTGAATCATCCAAGCATCATCCAGGCATCATCACAGCACCACCAATGCATCATCACAGTATCATCACTGCATCATCACTGCATCATCACCGCATCATCACATCATCAACACTGCATCATTGCTGCATCATCACATCATTGTCACAGTATCATCAAAATATCATCACAGCATCATCACACCATCATAACAACATCATCACAGCGTCATCACAGTATCGTAAATGCATCATCACAGAATCATCACTGAATCATCATAGCATCTTCATATCATCATCACAATATCATCACAGCATCATCACTGCATCATCACAGCATCATCACATCGTCATCAAAACATCATTACAAGTATCAACACAACATAATCACAGTGTCATCACAGCATCATCATTGCATCCTTACTGCATGATCACAGCATCTCCGCATCGTAATCACATCATCATCACTGACTCCTCACTGAATCATCACGGTACCATCACTGCATCATCAGAGCATAATCTGAGCATAATCTCAGCATAATCACAGCATCATCACAGAATCATCACAGCATCATTACTGCATCATCACAGCATCTTTGCATCATCATCAGAGCATCACCACTGCATCATCACTACATCATCACATCATCATCACAGCATTTTAGCTACATAATCACAGAATCATCATAGCGTAACGACAGCATCATCACAACATCATTACAGCATCATCACAGCGTCATCGTAACATCATGACTGTATCATCACAGCATCATCACAGCATCACCGCAGCGTCATCACTGCATCATCACAGCATCATCACGGCATCGTTACAGCATCGTTACAGCATCGTCATATCATCATAACTGCATCATCACAACAACATAACAAAACCATCAAAGCATCGTCACAGCATCATCACCGCGTCATCACAGCGTCATAACTGCATCGTCACTGCATCTAAACTGCATCATCACAAAATCATCACAGCTTCATCACTGCAGCATCACAGCATCATCAAAGCATCATCGCAGCATCATCACATCATCATCACTGCATCATCACAGAATCATTACTGTTTAGTCACTGCGGCATCACAGCATTATCACGGTGTCATAACTGCATCATCACTGCACCATTACTGCATCATCACAGTGTCATCTCAGCATCATCACAGCATCATTACTGCCTAATCATTGCATTATCACAACGTCATCACAGTATCATCAGTGCATCATCACAGCATCATTACTGCATCATCACATCATCATCACAGAATCACGATAGTGTCATCACAGCGTCATCACTGCATCATCACAGCGTCATCTCAGCATCATCAGAGACTCATCACAGCGTCATCACTGCATCATCACTGCATCACCACACTATCATCACAGCATCATCACAAAATTATAAGAGCGTCATCACAGCGTTATTACTGCATCATCACAGCATCAATAGAGCATCATCACAGCGTCATCACAGCGTTATCACAGCGTCATCACAGCATCACGACATCATCATCACAGCTTCACGACAGTGTCATGAGAGCGTCTTCACAGCATCATCACTACATCATCACAGCATCATCACTGCGTCATCAGAGCATCATCACAAAATCATCACAGCGTCATTACTGCATCATCACTGCATCATCACAGCGTCATCACCGCATCATCACTGCATTGTCACAACATCATGGCGTCATAATAACTGCATCATAACAGCATGATCAAAGCATCATCACAGCGTCATCACAGCGTCATAACTGCATAAACACTGCATCATCAAAGAACCATCACAGCATCATCACAGCGTCATAACAGCATCATCAGAGCATCATCACATCGTCATCACATCGTCATCAAAGAATCTTCACAGCATCATCGCTATGTCATCATAGCATCATCATAATATTATCACAGCTTCATCACAGCGTCATAACAACATCATCACTGCATCATAACAGCATGATCAAAGCATCATCACAGCGTCATCAAAGCGTCATAACTGCAAAAACACTGCATCATCAAAGAACCATCACAGCATCATCACAGCGTCATAACAGCATCATCAGAGCATCATCACATCGTCATCACATCGTCATCAAAGAATCTTCACAGCATCATCGCTATGTCATCATAGCATCATCATAATATTATCACAGCTTCATCACAGCGTCATAACAACATCATCACTGCATCATCACAGCATCATCATTATTGCATCATGACTGCATCATTACAGCATCATCAGAGCAGAATCAGTGCGTCCTCACAGCATCATTACTGCATCACCACATCATCACTGTGTTATCGCAGCGTCATCACAGCATCATCACAACATCATCACAGAATCATCACAGCATCATTGCAGCATCATCACATCATCATCACAGCGTCATCACAACATCATCGTAGCATCATCATGCATCATCACAGCATCATTACTGCATCATCACAGCATCATCACAGCATCATCACTGCATCATCACTGAATAATCACAGCATCATCACTGCATCATCACGGCATCGTTACAGCATCGTCATATCATCATAACTGCATCATCACAACAACATAACAAAATCATCAAAGCATCATCACAGCATCATCACCGCATCATCACAGCGTCATAACTGCATCGTCACTGCATCTAAACTGCATCATCACAAAATCATCACTGCATCACATCATAATCACAACATCATCAAAGCGTCATCACAGCATCATCACTGCGTTATCACAGCATCATCTCAGCATCATCACAGTATCATTACTGCTTATTCACTGCATCATCACAACATCATCACAGCGTCATTACAGTGTCATAAATGCATCATCACAGTGTCATCAAAGCGTCCTAACTGCATAATCACTGCATCATCGCAGCTTCATCACAGCATCATGACAGCGTCATCACAGCATCAAAAATGCGTAATCACTTCATCCTCACATCATCATCATAGCATCATAGCTGCATAATCATAGAGTCATCACAGCATCATCACTACATCATCAAATTGTCATCACTGTATCATCACAGCATCATCATAGCATCATCACTGCATAATCACAGTGTCATAACAGCATCATTACAACACCATGACTACGTCATCACAGCATCACGACAGCGTCATTACAGTGTCATCACAGCATCATCACTGCATTATCACAACATCATCACAACATCATCACTGCGTCATCAGAGCGTCATCACTACATAATCACTTCTTACTCAGTGAATCATCACTGCATCATCACATCATCACAGCATCATCTCAGCATAATCACAGTATCATCACAGCGTCATCACTACATCATCAATGCATCATCACTGCATCATCACAGCATCATCACTGCATCATCACAGCATCATCAGAGCATCATCACAGCATCATCACAACATCATCACAGAGTCATCACAGCATCATCACTGCATAATCACTGCATCATCACAGCATCCTCACAGCATCAATACAGCGTCATCACAACGTCAACAATGAATCATTACAGCATCATCTCAGTATAGTCACAGCATAATCACTGCATAATCACTGCATCATCATATCGTCATCACTGCATCATCACAGCACCATCACAGCATCATTACTGCAGAATCACTGCATCATCACTACATCATCACAGCATAATTACTGCAGAATCACTGCATCATCACAGCATCCTCACAGCAACATCGCAGCATCATCACAGCATCATCGCATCATCATCACAGTGTCATGACAGCATCATCACTGCATAATCACCGCATAATCACAGCATCATCACAGCATAATCACAGTATCATCACAGCGTCATCACTACATCATCACTGCATCATCACAGAATCATCACTGCGTCATCACAGCATCATCAGAGCATCATCACAGCATCATCAGAGCATCATCACAGCATCATCACATCATCATCTCAGCATCATTACTGCTTACTCACTGCATCATCATAGCATCATCACATCATCATCACAACATCATCAGTTTCATGTCAGCATCATCACTGCATAATCACTGCATCATCACAGCATCCTCACAGCATCAACACAGCGTCATCACAGCGTCATCAATGCATCATTACAGCATCATCTCAGTATAGTCACAGAATTATTACAGCATAATCACTGCATCATCATATCATCACTGCATCATCACTGCATCATCACTGCATCATCACAGCACCATCACAGCATCATTACTTCAGAATCACTGCATCATCACAGCATCCTCACAGCAACATCGCAGCATCATCACAGCATCATCACACTGTCATGACAGCATCATCACTGCATAATCACTGCATAATCTCCGCATAATCACAGCATCATCACATCATCATCACAATATCATCACAGCGTCATCACTACACATCACTGCATCATCACTACATCATCACAGCATCATCACTTCGTCATCATCAGAGCATCATCACAGCATCATCACTGCATCCTCACTGCATCATGAGTGCATCATCATCACAGCATCATAACTGCATCATCAAAGCATCATCTCGGCATAATCACAATGTCATAAATACATCATCACTCCATCATCACAGCATTATCACATCATCATCACAACGTTTTCAGTGTCATCACAGCATCATAACAACGTCATCAAACTGTCATCACAGCATCATCACCAAATCATCACAGAATCATCACAGCATCATTACTGCATCATCACAGCATCTTTGCATCGTCATCAGAGCATCACCACTGCATCATCACATCATCATCTCAGCATCATCACAGCATCATTACTGCTTACTCACTGCATCATCACAGCGTCATGACAGTGTCATCACTGCATCATAACATCATAGCTTCATCATCAGAACATTATCACAGCATCATCACTGCATCATCACATCATCATTATAGCATCTTCACTGTCATCAATACATCATCACAGCATCATCACATCATTATCACAGCATCATCAGTGTCATCTCAGCATCATCACTGCATCATGACTGCATCATAGCAGCATAATCACAGCATCATCACAGAATCATCACAGCATCATCATAAGGTCATCACAGCATCATCACTACGTCATCAAATTGTAATCACAGCATCATCACAGTGTCCTCACTGAATCATCACTGCACCATCACTGCAACATCACAGCATCATCTCAGCATCATCATGGCATCATTACTGCATCATCACTGCTTACTCACTGCATCATCACAGCATCATCTCAGCATCATCACAGAATCATTTCTGCATAATCATTGCATTTTCACAGCGTCATCACAGTATCATCACTGCATCATCACAGTGTCATCACAGCATCATCAAAGCATCACGACAGCGTCATCTCACCATCACGACAGCGTCATCAAAGCATCATCACTGCATCATAACAACATCATCTCAGCATCATCACAGAATCATTTCTGCATAATCACTGCATCATCATAGTGTCATCACAGTATATTCACTGCATCATCACATCATCACAGTGTCATCACAGAATCATCACTGAATCATCCAAGCATCATCCAGGCATCATCACAGCACCACCAATGCATCATCACAGTATCATCACTGCATCATCACTGCATCATCACCGCATCATCACATCATCAACACTGCATCATTGCTGCATCATCACATCATTGTCACAGTATCATCAAAATATCATCACAGCATCATCACACCATCATAACAACATCATCACAGCGTCATCACAGTATCGTAAATGCATCATCACAGAATCATCACTGAATCATCATAGCATCTTCATATCATCATCACAATATCATCACAGCATCATCACTGCATCATCACAGCATCATCACTGCATAATCACTGCATCATCACCACATCATCACAGCATCATCACTGCATAATCACTGCATCATCACAGCATCATCACATCGTCATCAAAACATCATTACAAGTATCAACACAACATAATCACAGTGTCATCACAGCATCATCATTGCATCCTTACTGCATGATCACAGCATCTCCGCATCGTAATCTCAGCATAATCACAGCATCATCACAGAATCATCACAGCATCATCACTGCATCATCAGAGCATAATCTGAGCATAATCTCAGCATAATCACAGCATCATCACAGCATCATTACTGCATCATCACAGCATCTTTGCATCGTCATCAGAGCATCACCACTGCATCATCACTACATCATCACATCATCATCACAGCATTTTAGCTACATAATCACAGAATCATCATAGCGTAACGACAGCATCATCACAACATCATTACAGCATCATCACAGCGTCATCGTAACATCATGACTGTATCATCACAGCATCATCACAGCATCACCGCAGCGTCATCACTGCATCATCACAGCATCATCACGGCATCGTTACAGCATCGTTACAGCATCGTCATATCATCATAACTGCATCATCACAACAACATAACAAAACCATCAAAGCATCGTCACAGCATCATCACCGCGTCATCACAGCGTCATAACTGCATCGTCACTGCATCTAAACTGCATCATCACAAAATCATCACAGCTTCATCACTGCAGCATCACAGCATCATCAAAGCATCATCGCAGCATCATCACATCATCATCACTGCATCATCACAGAATCATTACTGTTTAGTCACTGCGGCATCACAGCATTATCACGGTGTCATAACTGCATCATCACTGCACCATTACTGCATCATCACAGTGTCATCTCAGCATCATCACAGCATCATTACTGCCTAATCATTGCATTATCACAACGTCATCACAGTATCATCAGTGCATCATCACAGCATCATTACTGCATCATCACATCATCATCACAGAATCACGATAGTGTCATCACAGCGTCATCACTGCATCATCACAGCGTCATCTCAGCATCATCAGAGACTCATCACAGCGTCATCACTGCATCATCACTGCATCACCACACTATCATCACAGCATCATCACAAAATTATAAGAGCGTCATCACAGCGTTATTACTGCATCATCACAGCATCAATAGAGCATCATCACAGCGTCATCACAGCGTTATCACAGCGTCATCACAGCATCACGACATCATCATCACAGCTTCACGACAGTGTCATGAGAGCGTCTTCACAGCATCATCACTACATCATCACAGCATCATCACTGCGTCATCAGAGCATCATCACAAAATCATCACAGCGTCATTACTGCATCATCACTGCATCATCACAGCGTCATCACCGCATCATCACTGCATTGTCACAACATCATGGCGTCATAATAACTGCATCATAACAGCATGATCAAAGCATCATCACAGCGTCATCACAGCGTCATAACTGCATAAACACTGCATCATCAAAGAACCATCACAGCATCATCACAGCGTCATAACAGCATCATCAGAGCATCATCACATCGTCATCACATCGTCATCAAAGAATCTTCACAGCATCATCGCTATGTCATCATAGCATCATCATAATATTATCACAGCTTCATCACAGCGTCATAACAACATCATCACTGCATCATAACAGCATGATCAAAGCATCATCACAGCGTCATCAAAGCGTCATAACTGCAAAAACACTGCATCATCAAAGAACCATCACAGCATCATCACAGCGTCATAACAGCATCATCAGAGCATCATCACAGCGTCATCACAGCGTTATCACAGCGTCATCACAGCATCACGACATCATCATCACAGCTTCACGACAGTGTCATGAGAGCGTCTTCACAGCATCATCACTACATCATCACAGCATCATCACTGCGTCATCGGAGCATCATCACAAAATCATCACAGCGTCATTACTGCATCATCACTGCATCATCACAGCGTCATCACCGCATCATCACTGCATTGTCACAACATCATGGCGTCATAATAACTGCATCATAACAGCATGATCAAAGCATCATCACAGCGTCATCACAGCGTCATAACTGCATAAACACTGCATCATCAAAGAACCATCACAGCATCATCACAGCGTCATAACAGCATCATCAGAGCATCATCACATCGTCATCACATCGTCATCAAAGAATCTTCACAGCATCATCGCTATGTCATCATAGCATCATCATAATATTATCACAGCTTCATCACAGCGTCATAACAACATCATCACTGCATCATCACAGCATCATCATTATTGCATCATGACTGCATCATTACAGCATCATCAGAGCAGAATCAGTGCGTCCTCACAGCATCATTACTGCATCACCACATCACCACTGTGTTATCGCAGCGTCATCACAGCATCATCACAACATCATCACAGAATCATCACAGCATCATTGCAGCATCATCACATCATCATCACAGCGTCATCACAACATCATCGTAGCATCATCATGCATCATCACAGCATCATTACTGCATCATCACAGCATCATCACAGCATCATCACTGCATCATCACTGAATAATCACAGCATCATCACTGCATCATCACGGCATCGTTACAGCATCGTCATATCATCATAACTGCATCATCACAACAACATAACAAAATCATCAAAGCATCATCACAGCATCATCACCGCATCATCACAGCGTCATAACTGCATCGTCACTGCATCTAAACTGCATCATCACAAAATCATCACTGCATCACATCATAATCACAACATCATCAAAGCGTCATCACAGCATCATCACTGCGTTATCACAGCATCATCTCAGCATCATCACAGTATCATTACTGCTTATTCACTGCATAATCACAACATCATCACAGCGTCATTACAGTGTCATAAATGCATCATCACAGTGTCATCAAAGCGTCCTAACTGCATAATCACTGCATCATCACAGCACCATCACAGAATCATTACTGCAGAATCACTGCATAATCACAGCATCATAGCTGCATAATCACAGCATCATCACAGCATCCTCACAGCAACATCGCAGCATCATCACAGCATCATCGCATCATCATCACAGTGTCATGACAGCATCATCACTGCATAATCACCGAATAATCACAGCATCATCACAGCATAATCACAGTATCATCACAGCGTCATCACTACATCATCACTGCATCATCACAGAATCATCACTGCGTCATCACAGCATCATCAGAGCATCATCACAGCATCATCACAGCATAATCACAGCATCATCACATCATCATCACAATATCATCACAGCGTCATCACTACACATCACTGCATCATCACTACATCATCACAGCATCATCACTTCGTCATCATCAGAGCATCATCACAGCATCATCACAACATCATCAGTTTCATGTCAGCATCATCACTGCATAATCACCGCATAATCACAGCATCATCACAGCATAATCACAGTATCATCACAGCGTCATCACTACATCATCACTGCATCATCACAGAATCATCACTGCGTCATCACAGCATCATCAGAGCATCATCACAGCATCATCACAGCATAATCACAGAATCATCACTGCGTCATCACAGCATCATCAGAGCATCATCACAGCATCATCACATCATCATCTCAACATCATTACTGCTTACGCACTGCATCATCATAGCATCAACACATCATCATCACAACATCATCAGTTTCATGTCAGCATCATCACTGCATAATCACTGCATCATCACAGCATCCTCACAGCATCAACACAGCGTCATCACAGCGTCATCAATGCATCATTACAGCATCATCTCAGTATAGTCACAGAATTATTACAGCATAATCACTGCATCATCATATCATCACTGCATCATCACTGCATCATCACTGCATCATCACAGCACCATCACAGCATCATCACACTGTCATGACAGCATCATCACTGCATAATCACTGCATAATCTCCGCATAATCACAGCATCATCACATCATCATCACAATATCATCACAGCGTCATCACTACACATCACTGCATCATCACTACATCATCACAGCATCATCACTTCGTCATCATCAGAGCATCATCACAGCATCATCACTGCATCCTCACTGCATCATGAGTGCATCATCATCACAGCATCATAACTGCATCATCAAAGCATCATCTCGGCATAATCACAATGTCATAAATACATCATCACTCCATCATCACAGCATTATCACATCATCATCACAACGTTTTCAGTGTCATCACAGCATCATAACAACGTCATCAAACTGTCATCACAGCATCATCACCAAATCATCACAGAATCATCACAGCATCATTACTGCATCATCACAGCATCTTTGCATCGTCATCAGAGCATCACCACTGCATCATCACATCATCATCTCAGCATCATCACAGCATCATTACTGCTTACTCACTGCATCATCACAGCGTCATGACAGTGTCATCACTGCATCATAACATCATAGCTTCATCATCAGAACATTATCACAGCATCATCACTGCATCATCACATCATCATTATAGCATCTTCACTGTCATCAATACATCATCACAGCATCATCACATCATTATCACAGCATCATCAGTGTCATCTCAGCATCATCACTGCATCATGACTGCATCATAGCAGCATAATCACAGCATCATCACAGAATCATCACAGCATCATCATAAGGTCATCACAGCATCATCACTACGTCATCAAATTGTAATCACAGCATCATCACAGTGTCCTCACTGAATCATCACTGCACCATCACTGCACCATCACAGCATCATCTCAGCATCATCATGGCATCATTACTGCATCATCACTGCTTACTCACTGCATCATCACAGCATCATCTCAGCATCATCACAGAATCATTTCTGCATAATCATTGCATTTTCACAGCGTCATCACAGTATCATCACTGCATCATCACAGTGTCATCACAGCATCATCAAAGCATCACGACAGCGTCATCTCACCATCACGACAGCGTCATCAAAGCATCATCACTGCATCATAACAACATCATCTCAGCATCATCACAGAATCATTTCTGCATAATCACTGCATCATCATAGTGTCATCACAGCATATTCACTGCATCATCACATCATCACAGTGTCATCACAGAATCATCACTGAATCATCCAAGCATCATCCAAGCATCATCACAGCACCACCAATGCATCATCACAGTATCATCACTGCATAATCACTGCATCATCACCGCATCATCACATCATCAACACTGCATCATTGCTGCATCATCACATCATTGTCACAGTATCATCAAAATATCATCACAGCATCATCACACCATCATAACAACATCATCACAGCGTCATCACAGTATCGTAAATGCATCATCACAGAATCATCACTGAATCATCATAGCATCTTCATATCATCATCACAATATCATCACAGCATCATCACTACATCATCACAGCATCATCACTGCATAATCACTGCATCATCACCACATCATCACAGCATCATCACTGCATAATCACTGCATCATCACAGCATCATCACATCGTCATCAAAACATCATTACAAGTATCAACACAACATAATCACAGTGTCATCACAGCATCATCATTGCATCCTTACTGCATGATCACAGCATCTCCGCATCGTAATCACATCATCATCACTGACTCCTCACTGAATCATCACTGTACCATCACTGCATCATCAGAGCATAATCTGAGCATAATCTCAGCATCATCACAGCATCATCACAGCATCATTACTGCATCATCACAGCATCTTTGCATCGTCATCAGAGCATCACCACTGCATCATCACTACATCATCACATCATCATCACAGCATTTTAGCTACATAATCACAGAATCATCATAGCGTAACGACAGCATCATCACAACATCATTACAGCATCATCACAGCGTCATCGTAACATCATGACTGTATCATCACAGCATCATCACAGCATCACCGCAGCGTCATCACTGCATCATCACAGCATCATCACAGCATCATCACGGCATCGTTACAGCATCGTCATATCATCATAACTGCATCATCACAACAACATAACAAAACCATCAAAGCATCGTCACAGCATCATCACCGCGTCATCACAGCGTCATAACTGCATCGTCACTGCATCTAAACTGCATCATCACAAAATCATCACAGCTTCATCACTGCAGCATCACAGCATCATCAAAGCATCATCGCAGCATCATCACATCATCATCACTGCATCATCACAGAATCATTACTGTTTAGTCACTGCGGCATCACAGCATTATCACGGTGTCATAACTGCATCATCACTGCACCATTACTGCATCATCACAGTGTCATCTCAGCATCATCACAGCATCATTACTGCCTAATCATTGCATTATCACAACGTCATCACAGTATCATCAGTGCATCATCACAGCATCATTACTGCATCATCACATCATCATCACAGAATCACGATAGTGTCATCACAGCGTCATCACTGCATCATCACAGCGTCATCTCAGCATCATCAGAGACTCATCACAGCGTCATCACTGCATCATCACTGCATCACCACACTATCATCACAGCATCATCACAAAATTATAAGAGCGTCATCACAGCGTTATTACTGCATCATCACAGCATCAATAGAGCATCATCACAGCGTCATCACAGCGTTATCACAGCGTCATCACAGCATCACGACATCATCATCACAGCTTCACGACAGTGTCATGAGAGCGTCTTCACAGCATCATCACTACATCATCACAGCATCATCACTGCGTCATTAGAGCATCATCACAAAATCATCACAGCGTCATTACTGCATCATCACTGCATCATCACAGCGTCATCACCGCATCATCACTGCATTGTCACAACATCATGGCGTCATAATAACTGCATCATAACAGCATGATCAAAGCATCATCACAGCGTCATCACAGCGTCATAACAGCATCATCAGAGCATCATCACAACGTCATCACATCGTCATCAAAGAATCTTCACAGCATCATCGCTATGTCATCATAGCATCATCATAATATTATCACAGCTTCATCACAGCGTCATAACAACATCATCACTGCATCATAACAGCATGATCAAAGCATCATCACAGCGTCATCAAAGCGTCATAACTGCAAAAACACTGCATCATCAAAGAACCATCACAGCATCATCACAGCGTCATAACAGCATCATCAGAGCATCATCACATCGTCATCACATCGTCATCAAAGAATCTTCACAGCATCATCGCTATGTCATCATAGCATCATCATAATATTATCACAGCTTCATCACAGCGTCATAACAACATCATCACTGCATCATCACAGCATCATCATTATTGCATCATGACTGCATCATTACAGCATCATCAGAGCAGAATCAGTGCGTCCTCACAGCATCATTACTGCATCACCACATCATCACTGTGTTATCGCAGCGTCATCACAGCATCATCACAACATCATCACAGAATCATCACAGCATCATTGCAGCATCATCGCATCATCATCACAGCGTCATCACAACATCATCGTAGCATCATCATGCATCATCACAGCATCATCACTGCATCATCACTGAATAATCACAGCATCATCACTGCATCATCACGGCATCGTTACAGCATCGTCATATCATCATAACTGCATCATCACAACAACATAACAAAATCATCAAAGCATCATCACAGCATCATCACCGCGTCATCACAGCGTCATAACTGCATCGTCACTGCATCTAAACTGCATCATCACAAAATCATCACTGCATCACATCATAATCACAACATCATCAAAGCGTCATCACAGCATCATCACTGCGTTATCACAGCATCATCTCAGCATCATCACAGTATCATTACTGCTTATTCACTGCATCATCACAACATCATCACAGCGTCATTACAGTGTCATAAATGCATCATCACAGTGTCATCAAAGCGTCCTAACTGCATAATCACTGCATCATCGCAGCTTCATCACAGCATCATGACAGCGTCATCACAGCATCAAAAATGCATAATCACTTCATCCTCACATCATCATCATAGCATCCTAGCTGCATAATCATAGAGTCATCACAGCATCATCACTACATCATCAAATTGTCATCACTGTATCATCACAGCATCATCATAGCATCATCACTGCATAATCACAGTGTCATAACAGCATCATTACAACACCATGACTACGTCATCACAGCATCACGACAGCGTCATTACAGTGTCATCACAGCATCATCACTGCATTATCACAACATCATCACAACATCATCACTGCGTCATCAGAGCGTCATCACTACATAATCACTTCTTACTCAGTGAATCATCACTGCATCATCACATCATCACAGCATCATCTCAGCATAATCACAGTATCATCACAGCGTCATCACTACATCATCAATGCATCATCACTGCATCATCACAGCATCATCACTGCATCATCACAGCATCATCAGAGCATCATCACAGCATCATCACAACATCATCACAGAGTCATCACAGCATCATCACTGCATAATCACTGCATCATCACAGCATCCTCACAGCATCAATACAGCGTCATCACAACGTCAACAATGCATCATTACAGCATCATCTCAGTATAGTCACAGCATAGTCACTGCATAATCACTGCATCATCATATCGTCATCACTGCATCATCACTGCATCATCACAGCACCATCACAGCATCATTACTGCAGAATCACTGCATCATCACAGCATCATAGCTGCATAATCACAGCATCATCACAGCATCCTCACAGCAACATCGCAGCATCATCACAGCATCATCGCATCATCATCACAGTGTCATGACAGCATCATCACTGCATAATCACCGCATAATCACAGCATCATCACAGTATCATCACAGCGTCATCACTACATCATCACTGCATCATCACAGAATCATCACTGCGTCATCACAGCATCATCAGAGCATCATCACAGCATCATCACAGCATAATCACAGCATCATCACATCATCATCACAATATCATCACAGCGTCATCACTACACATCACTGCATCATCACTACATCATCACAGCATCATCACTTCGTCATCATCAGAGCATCATCACAGCATCATCACAACATCATCAGTTTCATGTCAGCATCATCAATGCATAATCACCGCATAATCACAGCATCATCACAGCATAATCACAGTATCATCACAGCGTCATCACTACATCATCACTGCATCATCACAGAATCATCACTGCGTCATCACAGCATCATCAGAGCATCATCACAGCATCATCACAGCATAATCACAGTATCATCACAGCATAATCACAGTATCATCACAGCATCATCACTACATCATCACTGCATCATCACAGAATCATCACTGCGTCATCACAGCATCATCACATCATCATCTCAGCATCATTACTGCTTACTCACTGCATCATCATAGCATCATCACATCATCATCACAACATCATCAGTTTCATGTCAGCATCATCACTGCATAATCACTGCATCATCACAGCATCCTCACAGCATCAACACAGCGTCATCAGAGCGTCATCAATGCATCATTACAGCATCATCTCAGTATAGTCACAGAATTATTACAGCATAATCACTGCATCATCATATCATCACTGCATCATCACTGCATCATCACAGCACCATCACAGCATCATTACTTCAGAATCACTGCATCATCACAGCATCCTCACAGCAACATCGCAGCATCATCACAGCATCATCACACTGTCATGACAGCATCATCACTGCATAATCACTGCATAATCTCCGCATAATCACAGCATCATCACATCATCATCACAATATCATCACAGCGTCACCACTACACATCACTGCATCATCACTACATCATCACAGCATCATCACTTCGTCATCATCAGAGCATCATCACAGCATCATCACTGCATCCTCACTGCATCATGAGTGCATCATCATCACAGCATCATAACTGCATCATCAAAGCATCATCTCGGCATAATCACAATGTCATAAATACATCATCACTCCATCATCACAGCATTATCACATCATCATCACAACGTTTTCAGTGTCATCACAGCATCATAACAACGTCATCAAACTGTCATCACAGCATCATCACCAAATCATCACAGAATCATCACAGCATCATTACTGCATCATCACAGCATCTTTGCATCGTCATCAGAGCATCACCACTGCATCATCACATCATCATCTCAGCATCATCACAGCATCATTACTGCTTACTCACTGCATCATCACAGCGTCATGACAGTGTCATCACTGCATCATAACATCATAGCTTCATCATCAGAACATTATCACAGCATCATCACTGCATCATCACATCATCATTATAGCATCTTCACTGTCATCAATACATCATCACAGCATCATCATAAGGTCATCACAGCATCATCAGTGTCATCTCAGCATCATCACTGCATCATGACTGCATCATAGCAGCATAATCACAGCATCATCACAGAATCATCACAGCATCATCATAAGGTCATCACAGCATCATCACTACGTCATCAGATTGTAATCACAGCATCATCACAGTGTCCTCACTGAATCATCACTGCACCATCACTGCACCATCACAGCATCATCTCAGCATCATCATGGCATCATTACTGCATCATCACTGCTTACTCACTGCATCATCACAGCATCATCTCAGCATCATCACAGAATCATTTCTGCATAATCATTGCATTTTCACAGCGTCATCACAGTATCATCACTGCATCATCACAGTGTCATCACAGCATCATCAAAGCATCATGACAGAGTCATCTCACCATCACGACAGCGTCATCAAAGCATCATCACTGCATCATAACAACATCATCTCAGCATCATCACAGAATCATTTCTGCATAATCACTGCATCATCATAGTGTCATCACAGCATATTCACTGCATCATCACATCATCACAGTGTCATCACAGAATCATCACTGAATCATCCAAGCATCATCCAAGCATCATCACAGCACCACCAATGCATCATCACAGTATCATCACTGCATAATCACTGCATCATCACCGCATCATCACATCATCAACACTGCATCATTGCTGCATCATCACATCATTGTCACAGTATCATCAAAATATCATCACAGCATCATCACACCATCATAACAACATCATCACAGCGTCATCACAGTATCGTAAATGCATCATCACAGAATCATCACTGAATCATCATAGCATCTTCATATCATCATCACAATATCATCACAGCATCATCACTGCATCATCACAGCATCATCACTGCATAATCACTGCATCATCACCACATCATCACAGCATCATCACTGCATAATCACTGCATCATCACAGCATCATCACATCGTCATCAAAACATCATTACAAGTATCAACACAACATAATCACAGTGTCATCACAGCATCATCATTGCATCCTTACTGCATGATCACAGCATCTCCGCATCGTAATCACATCATCATCACTGACTCCTCACTGAATCATCACGGTACCATCACTGCATCATCAGAGCATAATCTGAGCATAATCTCAGCATAATCACAGCATCATCACAGCATCATTACTGCATCATCACAGCATCTTTGCATCGTCATCAGAGCATCACCACTGCATCATCACTACATCATCACATCATCATCACAGCATTTTAGCTACATAATCACAGAATCATCATAGCGTAACGACAGCATCATCACAACATCATTACAGCATCATCACAGCGTCATCGTAACATCATGACTGTATCATCACAGCATCATCACAGCATCACCGCAGCGTCATCACTGCATCATCACAGCATCATCACAGCATCATCACGGCATCGTTACAGCATCGTCATATCATCATAACTGCATCATCACAACAACATAACAAAACCATCAAAGCATCGTCACAGCATCATCACCGCGTCATCACAGCGTCATAACTGCATCGTCACTGCATCTAAACTGCATCATCACAAAATCATCACAGCTTCATCACTGCAGCATCACAGCATCATCAAAGCATCATCGCAGCATCATCACATCATCATCACTGCATCATCACAGAATCATTACTGTTTACTCACTGCGGCATCACAGCATTATCACGGTGTCATAACTGCATCATCACTGCACCATTACTGCATCATCACAGTGTCATCTCAGCATCATCACAGCATCATTACTGCCTAATCATTGCATTATCACAACGTCATCACAGTATCATCAGTGCATCATCACAGCATCATTACTGCATCATCACATCATCATCACAGAATCACGATAGTGTCATCACAGCGTCATCACTGCATCATCACAGCGTCATCTCAGCATCATCAGAGACTCATCACAGCGTCATCACTGCATCATCACTGCATCACCACAGTATCATCACAGCATCATCACAAAATTATAAGAGCGTCATCACAGCGTTATTACTGCATCATCACAGCATCAATAGAGCATCATCACAGCGTCATCACAGCGTTATCACAGCGTCATCACAGCATCACGACATCATCATCACAGCTTCACGACAGTGTCATGAGAGCGTCTTCACAGCATCATCACTACATCATCACAGCATCATCACTGCGTCATCAGAGCATCATCACAAAATCATCACAGCGTCATTACTGCATCATCACTGCATCATCACAGCGTCATCACCGCATCATCACTGCATTGTCACAACATCATGGCGTCATAATAACTGCATCATAACAGCATGATCAAAGCATCATCACAGCGTCATCACAGCATCATAACTGCAAAAACACTGCATCATCAAAGAACCATCACAGCATCATCACAGCGTCATAACAGCATCATCAGAGCATCATCACATCGTCATCACATCGTCATCAAAGAATCTTCACAGCATCATCGCTATGTCATCATAGCATCATCATAATATTATCACAGCTTCATCACAGCGTCATAACAACATCATCACTGCATCATCACAGCATCATCATTATTGCATCATGACTGCATCATTACAGCATCATCAGAGCAGAATCAGTGCGTCGTCACAGCATCATTACTGCATCACCACATCATCACTGTGTTATCGCAGCGTCATCACAGCATCATCACAACATCATCACAGAATCATCACAGCATCATTGCAGCATCATCACATCATCATCACAGCGTCATCACAACATCATCGTAGCATCATCATGCATCATCACAGCATCATTACTGCATCATCACAGCATCATCACAGCATCATCACTGCATCATCACTGAATAATCACAGCATCATCACTGCATCATCACGGCATCGTTACAGCATTGTCATATCATCATAACTGCATCATCACAACAACATAACAAAATCATCAAAGCATCATCACAGCATCATCACTGCGTCATCACAGCGTCATAACTGCATCGTCACTGCATCTAAACTGCATCATCACAAAATCATCACTGCATCACATCATAATCACAACATCATCAAAGCGTCATCACAGCATCATCACTGCGTTATCACAGCATCATCTCAGCATCATCACAGTATCATTACTGCTTATTCACTGCATCATCACAACATCATCACAGCGTCATTACAGTGTCATAAATGCATCATCACAGTGTCATCAAAGCGTCCTAACTGCATAATCACTGCATCATCGCAGCTTCATCACAGCATCATGACAGCGTCATCACAGCATCAAAAATGCATAATCACTTCATCCTCACATCATCATCATAGCATCATAGCTGCATAATCATAGAGTCATCACAGCATCATCACTACATCATCAAATTGTCATCACTGTATCATCACAGCATCATCATAACATCATCACTGCATAATCACAGTGTCATAACAGCATCATTAGAACACCATGACTACGTCATCACAGCATCACGACAGCGTCATTACAGTGTCATCACAGCATCATCACTGCATTATCACAACATCATCACAACATCATCACTGCGTCATCAGAGCGTCATCACTACATAATCACTTCTTACTCAGTGAATCATCACTACATCATCACATCATCACAGCATCATCTCAGCATAATCACAGTATCACCACAGCGTCATCACTACATCATCAATGCATCATCACAGCATCATCACTGCATCATCACTGCATCATCACAGCATCATCACTGCATCATCACAGAATCATCACTGCGTCATCACAGCATCATCAGAGCATCATCACAGCATCCTCACAGCATCAACAGAGCGTCATCACAGCGTCATCACTACATCATCACTGCATCATCACAGAATCATCACTGCGTCATCACAGCATCATCAGAGCATCATCACAGCATCATCACATCATCATCTCAGCATCATTACTGCTTACTCACTGCATCATCATAGCATCATCACATCATCATCAGAACATCATCAGTTTCATGTCAGCATCATCACTGCATAATCACTGCATCATCACAGCATCCTCACAGCATCAACACAGCGTCATCACAGCGTCATCAATGCATCATTACAGCATCATCTCAGTATAGTCACAGAATTATTACAGCATAATCACTGCATCATCATATCATCACTGCATCATCACTGCATCATCACTGCATCATCACAGCACCATCACAGCATCATTACTTCAGAATCACTGCATCATCACAGCATCCTCACAGCAACATCGCAGCATCATCACAGCACCATCACACTGTCATGACAGCATCATCACTGCATAATCACTGCATAATCTCCGCATAATCACAGCATCATCACATCATCATCACAATATCATCACAGCGTCATCACTACACATCACTGCATCATCACTACATCATCACAGCATCATCACTTCGTCATCATCAGAGCATCATCACAGCATCATCACTGCATCCTCACTGCATCATGAGTGCATCATCATCACAGCATCATAACTGCATCATCAAAGCATCATCTCGGCATAATCACAATGTCATAAATACATCATCACTCCATCATCACAGCATTATCACATCATCATCACAACGTTTTCAGTGTCATCACAGCATCATAACAACGTCATCAAACTGTCATCACAGCATCATCACCAAATCATCACAGAATCATCACAGCATCATTACTGCATCATCACAGCATCTTTGCATCGTCATCAGAGCATCACCACTGCATCATCACATCATCATCTCAGCATCATCACAGCATCATTACTGCTTACTCACTGCATCATCACAGCGTCATGACAGTGTCATCACTGCATCATAACATCATAGCTTCATCATCAGAACATTATCACAGCATCATCACTGCATCATCACATCATCATTATAGCATCTTCACTGTCATCAATACATCATCACAGCATCATCATAAGTTCATCACAGCATCATCATTGTCATCTCAGCATCATCACTGCATCATGACTGCATCATAGCAGCATAATCACAGCATCATCACAGAATCATCACAACATCATCATAAGGTCATCACAGCATCATCACTACGTCATCAAATTGTAATCACAGCATCATCACAGTGTCCTCACTGAATCATCACTGCACCATCACTGCACCATCACAACATCATCTCAGCATCATCATGGCATCATTACTGCATCATCACTGCTTACTCACTGCATCATCACAGCATCATCTCAGCATCATCACAGAATCATTTCTGCATAATCATTGCATTTTCACAGCGTCATCACAGTATCATCACTGCATCATCACAGTGTCATCACAGCATCATCAAAGCATCACGACAGCGTCATCTCACCATCACGACAGCGTCATCAAAGCATCATCACTGCATCATAACAACATCATCTCAGCATCATCACAGAATCATTTCTGCATAATCACTGCATCATCATAGTGTCATCACAGTATATTCACTGCATCATCACATCATCACAGTGTCATCACAGAATCATCACTGAATCATCCAAGCATCATCCAAGCATCATCACAGCACCACCAATGCATCATCACAGTATCATCACTGCATAATCACTGCATCATCACCGCATCATCACATCATCAACACTGCATCATTGCTGCATCATCACATCATTGTCACAGTATCATCAAAATATCATCACAGCATCATCACACCATCATAACAACATCATCACAGCGTCATCACAGTATCGTAAATGCATCATCACAGAATCATCACTGAATCATCATAGCATCTTCATATCATCATCACAATATCATCACAGCATCATCACTGCATCATCACAGCATCATCACTGCATAATCACTGCATCATCACCACATCATCACAGCATCATCACTGCATAATCACTGCATCATCACAGCATCATCACATCGTCATCAAAACATCATTACAAGTATC
Organism: Clangula hyemalis; assembly: GCA_963989345.1. The sequence goes on along the minus strand of OZ022448.1, from coordinate 8,268,659 downwards.
AACACAACATAATCACAGTGTCATCACAGCATCATCATTGCATCCTTACTGCATGATCACAGCATCTCCGCATCGTAATCACATCATCATCACTGACTCCTCACTGAATCATCACTGTACCATCACTGCATCATCAGAGCATAATCTGAGCATAATCTCAGCATAATCACAGCATCATCACAGAATCATCACAGCATCATTACTGCATCATCACAGCATCTTTGCATCGTCATCAGAGCATCACCACTGCATCATCACTACATCATCACATCATCATCACAGCATTTTAGCTACATAATCACAGAATCATCATAGCGTAACGACAGCATCATCACAACATCATTACAGCATCATCACAGCGTCATCACGGCATCGTTACAGCATCGTCATATCATCATAACTGCATCATCACAACAACATAACAAAACCATCAAAGCATCGTCACAGCATCATCACCGCGTCATCACAGCGTCATAACTGCATCGTCACTGCATCTAAACTGCATCATCACAAAATCATCACAGCTTCATCACTGCAGCATCACAGCATCATCAAAGCATCATCGCAGCATCATCACATCATCATCACTGCATCATCACAGAATCATTACTGTTTACTCACTGCGGCATCACAGCATTATCACGGTGTCATAACTGCATCATCACTGCACCATTACTGCATCATCACAGTGTCATCTCAGCATCATCACAGCATCATTACTGCCTAATCATTGCATTATCACAACGTCATCACAGTATCATCAGTGCATCATCACAGCATCATTACTGCATCATCACATCATCATCACAGAATCACGATAGTGTCATCACAGCGTCATCACTGCATCATCACAGCGTCATCTCAGCATCATCAGAGACTCATCACAGCGTCATCACTGCATCATCACTGCATCACCACACTATCATCACAGCATCATCACAAAATTATAAGAGCGTCATCACAGCGTTATTACTGCATCATCACAGCATCAATAGAGCATCATCACAGCGTCATCACAGCGTTATCACAGCGTCATCACAGCATCACGACATCATCATCACAGCGTCACGACAGTGTCATGAGAGCGTCTTCACAGCATCATCACTACATCATCACAGCATCATCACTGCGTCATCAGAGCATCATCACAAAATCATCACAGCGTCATTACTGCATCATCACTGCATCATCACAGCGTCATCACCGCATCATCACTGCATTGTCACAACATCATGGCGTCATAATAACTGCATCATAACAGCATGATCAAAGCATCATCACAGCGTCATCACAGCATCATAACTGCATAAACACTGCATCATCAAAGAACCATCACAGCTTCATCACAGCGTCATAACAACATCATCACTGCATCATCACAGCATCATCATTATTGCATCATGACTGCATCATTACAGCATCATCAGAGCAGAATCAGTGCGTCGTCACAGCATCATTACTGCATCACCACATCACCACTGTGTTATCGCAGCGTCATCACAGCATCATCACAACATCATCACAGAATCATCACAGCATCATTGCAGCATCATCACATCATCATCACAGCGTCATCACAACATCATCGTAGCATCATCATGCATCATCACAGCATCATTACTGCATCATCACAGCATCATCACAGCATCATCACTGCATCATCACTGAATAATCACAGCATCATCACTGCATCATCACGGCATCGTTACAGCATCGTCATATCATCATAACTGCATCATCACAACAACATAACAAAATCATCAAAGCATCATCACAGCATCATCACCGCGTCATCACAGCGTCATAACTGCATCGTCACTGCATCTAAACTGCATCATCACAAAATCATCACTGCATCACATCATAATCACAACATCATCAAAGCGTCATCACAGCATCATCACTGCGTTATCACAGCATCATCTCAGCATCATCACAGTATCATTACTGCTTATTCACTGCATCATCACAACATCATCACAGCGTCATTACAGTGTCATAAATGCATCATCACAGTGTCATCAAAGCGTCCTAACTGCATAATCACTGCATCATCGCAGCTTCATCACAGCATCATGACAGCGTCATCACAGCATCAAAAATGCATAATCACTTCATCCTCACATCATCATCATAGCTGCATAATCATAGAGTCATCACAGCATCATCACTACATCATCAAATTGTCATCACTGTATCATCACAGCATCATCATAGCATCATCACTGCATAATCACAGTGTCATAACAGCATCATTACAACACCATGACTACGTCATCACAGCATCACGACAGCGTCATTACAGTGTCATCACAGCATCATCACTGCATTATCACAACATCATCACAACATCATCACTGCGTCATCAGAGCGTCATCACTACATAATCACTTCTTACTCAGTGAATCATCACTGCATCATCACATCATCACAGCATCATCTCAGCATAATCACAGTATCATCACAGCGTCATCACTACATCATCAATGCATCATCACTGCATCATCACAGCATCATCACTGCATCATCACAGCATCATCAGAGCATCATCACAGCATCATCACAACATCATCACAGAGTCATCACAGCATCATCACTGCATAATCACTGCATCATCACAGCATCCTCACAGCATCAATACAGCGTCATCACAACGTCAACAATGCATCATTACAGCATCATCTCAGTATAGTCACAGCATAATCACTGCATAATCACTGCATCATCATATCGTCATCACTGCATCATCACTGCATCATCACAGCACCATCACAGCATCATTACTGCAGAATCACTGCATCATCACAGCATCATAGCTGCATAATCACAGCATCATCACATCATCATCGCATAGTCATCAGAGCGTCATCACTGCATCATCACAGCATCATCACAGCATCATTACTGCAGAATCACTGCATCATCACAGCATCCTCACAGCAACATCGCAGCATCATCACAGCATCATCGCATCATCATCACAGTGTCATGACAGCATCATCACTGCATAATCACCGCATAATCACAGCATCATCACAGCATAATCACAGTATCATCACAGCGTCATCACTACATCATCACTGCATCATCACAGAATCATCACTGCGTCATCACAGCATCATCAGAGCATCATCACAGCATCATCACAGCATAATCACAGTATCATCACAGCATCATCACTACATCATCACTGCATCATCACAGAATCATCACTGCGTCATCACAGCATCATCAGAGCATCATCACAGCATCATCACATCATCATCTCAGCATCATTACTGCTTACTCACTGCATCATCATAGCATCATCACATCATCATCACAACATCATCAGTTTCATGTCAGCATCATCACTGCATAATCACTGCATCATCACAGCATCCTCACAGCATCAACACAGCGTCATCACAGCGTCATCAATGCATCATTACAGCATCATCTCAGTATAGTCACAGAATTATTACAGCATAATCACTGCATCATCATATCATCACTGCATCATCACTGCATCATCACTGCATCATCACAGCACCATCACAGCATCATTACTTCAGAATCACTGCATCATCACAGCATCCTCACAGCAACATCGCAGCATCATCACAGCATCATCACACTGTCATGACAGCATCATCACTGCATAATCACTGCATAATCTCCGCATAATCACAGCATCATCACATCATCATCACAATATCATCACAGCGTCACCACTACACATCACTGCATCATCACTACATCATCACAGCATCATCACTTCGTCATCATCAGAGCATCATCACAGCATCATCACTGCATCCTCACTGCATCATGAGTGCATCATCATCACAGCATCATAACTGCATCATCAAAGCATCATCTCGGCATAATCACAATGTCATAAATACATCATCACTCCATCATCACAGCATTATCACATCATCATCACAACGTTTTCAGTGTCATCACAGCATCATAACAACGTCATCAAACTGTCATCACAGCATCATCACCAAATCATCACAGAATCATCACAGCATCATTACTGCATCATCACAGCATCTTTGCATCGTCATCAGAGCATCACCACTGCATCATCACATCATCATCTCAGCATCATCACAGCATCATTACTGCTTACTCACTGCATCATCACAGCGTCATGACAGTGTCATCACTGCATCATAACATCATAGCTTCATCATCAGAACATTATCACAGCATCATCACTGCATCATCACATCATCATTATAGCATCTTCACTGTCATCAATACATCATCACAGCATCATCATAAGGTCATCACAGCATCATCAGTGTCATCTCAGCATCATCACTGCATCATGACTGCATCATAGCAGCATAATCACAGCATCATCACAGAATCATCACAGCATCATCATAAGGTCATCACAGCATCATCACTACGTCATCAGATTGTAATCACAGCATCATCACAGTGTCCTCACTGAATCATCACTGCACCATCACTGCACCATCACAGCATCATCTCAGCATCATCATGGCATCATTACTGCATCATCACTGCTTACTCACTGCATCATCACAGCATCATCTCAGCATCATCACAGAATCATTTCTGCATAATCATTGCATTTTCACAGCGTCATCACAGTATCATCACTGCATCATCACAGTGTCATCACAGCATCATCAAAGCATCACGACAGCGTCATCTCACCATCACGACAGCGTCATCAAAGCATCATCACTGCATCATAACAACATCATCTCAGCATCATCACAGAATCATTTCTGCATAATCACTGCATCATCATAGTGTCATCACAGTATATTCACTGCATCATCACATCATCACAGTGTCATCACAGTATATTCACTGCATCATCACATCATCACAGTGTCATCACAGAATCATCACTGAATCATCCAAGCATCATCCAAGCATCATCACAGCACCACCAATGCATCATCACAGTATCATCACTGCATAATCACTGCATCATCACCGCATCATCACATCATCAACACTGCATCATTGCTGCATCATCACATCATTGTCACAGTATCATCAAAATATCATCACAGCATCATCACACCATCATAACAACATCATCACAGCGTCATCACAGTATCGTAAATGCATCATCACAGAATCATCACTGAATCATCATAGCATCTTCATATCATCATCACAATATCATCACAGCATCATCACTGCATCATCACAGCATCATCACTGCATAATCACTGCATCATCACCACATCATCACAGCATCATCACTGCATAATCACTGCATCATCACAGCATCATCACATCGTCATCAAAACATCATTACAAGTATCAACACAACATAATCACAGTGTCATCACAGCATCATCATTGCATCCTTACTGCATGATCACAGCATCTCCGCATCGTAATCACATCATCATCACTGACTCCTCACTGAATCATCACTGTACCATCACTGCATCATCAGAGCATAATCTGAGCATAATCTCAGCATAATCACAGCATCATCACAGAATCATCACAGCATCATTACTGCATCATCACAGCATCTTTGCATCGTCATCAGAGCATCACCACTGCATCATCACTACATCATCACATCATCATCACAGCATTTTAGCTACATAATCACAGAATCATCATAGCGTAACGACAGCATCATCACAACATCATTACAGCATCATCACAGCGTCATCGTAACATCATGACTGTATCATCACAGCATCATCACAGCATCACCGCAGCGTCATCACTGCATCATCACAGCATCATCACAGCATCATCACGGCATCGTTACAGCATCGTCATATCATCATAACTGCATCATCACAACAACATAACAAAACCATCAAAGCATCGTCACAGCATCATCACCGCGTCATCACAGCGTCATAACTGCATCGTCACTGCATCTAAACTGCATCATCACAAAATCATCACAGCTTCATCACTGCAGCATCACAGCATCATCAAAGCATCATCGCAGCATCATCACATCATCATCACTGCATCATCACAGAATCATTACTGTTTACTCACTGCGGCATCACAGCATTATCACGGTGTCATAACTGCATCATCACTGCACCATTACTGCATCATCACAGTGTCATCTCAGCATCATCACAGCATCATTACTGCCTAATCATTGCATTATCACATCATCATCACAGAATCACGATAGTGTCATCACAGCGTCATCACTGCATCATCACAACGTCATCTCAGCATCATCAGAGACTCATCAAGGCGTCATCACTGCATCATCACTGCATCACCACACTATCATCACAGCATCATCACAAAATTATAAGAGCGTCATCACAGCGTTATTACTGCATCATCACAGCATCAATAGAGCATCATCACAGCGTCATCACAGCGTTATCACAGCGTCATCACAGCATCATCACAGCATCACGACATCATCATCACAGCGTCACGACAGTATCATGAGAGCGTCTTCACAGCATCATCACTACATCATCACAGCATCATCACTGCGTCATCAGAGCATCATCACAAAATCATCACAGCGTCATTACTGCATCATCACTGCATCATCACAGCGTCATCACCGCATCATCACTGCCTTGTCACAACATCATGGCGTCATAATAACTGCATCATAACAGCATGATCAAAGCATCATCACAGCGTCATCACAGCGTCATAACTGCATAAACACTGCATCATCAAAGAACCATCACAGCATCATCACAGCGTCATAACAGCATCATCAGAGCATCATCACATCGTCATCACATCGTCATCAAAGAATCTTCACAGCATCATCGCTATGTCATCATAGCATCATCATATTATCACAGCTTCATCACAGCGTCATAACAACATCATCACTGCATCATCACAGCATCATCATTATTGCATCATGACTGCATCATTACAGCATCATCAGAGCAGAATCAGTGCGTCGTCACAGCATCATTACTGCATCACCACATCATCACTGTGTTATCGCAGCGTCATCACAGCATCATCACAACATCATCACAGAATCATCACAGCATCATTGCAGCATCATCACATCATCATCACAGCGTCATCACAACATCATCGTAGCATCATCATGCATCATCACAGCATCATTACTGCATCATCACAGCATCATCACAGCATCATCACTGCATCACATCATAATCACAACATCATCAAAGCGTCATCACAGCATCATCACTGCGTTATCACAGCATCATCTCAGCATCATCACAGTATCATTACTGCTTATTCACTGCATCATCACAACATCATCACAGCGTCATTACAGTGTCATAAATGCATCATCACAGTGTCATCAAAGCGTCCTAACTGCATAATCACTGCATCATCGCAGCTTCATCACAGCATCATGACAGCGTCATCACAGCATCAAAAATGCATAATCACTTCATCCTCACATCATCATCATAGCATCATAGCTGCATAATTTTAGAGTCATCACAGCATCATCACTACATCATCAAATTGTCATCACTGCATCATCACAGCATCATCATAGCATCATCACTGCATAATCACAGTGTCATAACAGCATCATTACAACACCATGACTACGTCATCACAGTATCATCACTGCATCATCACAGTGTCATCACAGCATCATCAAAGCATCACGACAGCGTCATCTCACCATCACGACAGCGTCATCAAAGCATCATCACTGCATCATAACAACATCATCTCAGCATCATCACAGAATCATTTCTGCATAATCACTGCATCATCATAGTGTCATCACAGTATATTCACTGCATCATCACATCATCACAGTGTCATCACAGAATCATCACTGAATCATCCAAGCATCATCCAAGCATCATCACAGCACCACCAATGCATCATCACAGTATCATCACTGCATAATCACTGCATCATCACCGCATCATCACATCATCAACACTGCATCATTGCTGCATCATCACATCATTGTCACAGTATCATCAAAATATCATCACAGCATCATCACACCATCATAACAACATCATCACAGCGTCATCACAGTATCGTAAATGCATCATCACTGAATCATCATAGCATCTTCATATCATCATCACAATATCATCACAGCATCATCACTGCATCATCACAGCATCATCACTGCATAATCACTGCATCATCACCACATCATCACAGCATCATCACTGCATAATCACTGCATCATCACAGCATCCTTATCATTGGATCCTTATCATCCTATCATTGCATCCTTACTGCATGATCACAGCATCTCCGCATCGTAATCACATCATCATCACTGACTCCTCACTGAATCATCACTGTACCATCACTGCATCATCAGAGCATAATCTGAGCATAATCTCAGCATAATCACAGCATCATCACAGAATCATCACAGCATCATTACTGCATCATCACAGCATCTTTGCATCGTCATCAGAGCATCACCACTGCATCATCACGACATCATCACATCATCATCACAGCATTTTAGCTACATAATCACAGAATCATCATAGCGTAACGACAGCATCATCACATCATTACAGCATCATCACAGCGTCATCGTAACATCATGACTGTATCATCACAGCATCATCACAGCATCACCGCAGCGTCATCACTGCATCATCACAGCATCATCACGGCATCGTTACAGCATCGTCATATCATCATAACTGCATCATCACAACAACATAACAAAACCATCAAAGCATCGTCACAGCATCATCACCGCGTCATCACAGCGTCATAACTGCATCGTCACTGCATCTAAACTGCATCATCACAAAATCATCACAGCTTCATCACTGCAGCATCACAGCATCATCAAAGCATCATCGCAGCATCATCACATCATCATCACTGCATCATCACAGAATCATTACTGTTTACTCACTGCGGCATCACAGCATTATCACGGTGTCATAACTGCATCATCACTGCACCATTACTGCATCATCACAGTGTCATCTCAGCATCATCACAGCATCATTACTGCCTAATCATTGCATTATCACAACGTCATCACAGTATCATCAGTGCATCATCACAGCATCATTACTGCATCATCACATCATCATCACAGAATCACGATAGTGTCATCACAGCGTCATCACTGCATCATCACAGCGTCATCTCAGCATCATCAGAGACTCATCACAGCGTCATCACTGCATCATCACTGCATCACCACAGTATCATCACAGCATCATCACAAAATTATAAGAGCGTCATCACAGCGTTATTACTGCATCATCACAGCATCAATAGAGCATCATCACAGCGTCATCACAGCGTTATCACAGCGTCATCACAGCATCATCACAGCATCACGACATCATCATCACAGCTTCACGACAGTGTCATGAGAGCGTCTTCACAGCATCATCACTACATCATCACAACATCATCACTGCGTCATCAGAGCATCATCACAAAATCATCACAGCGTCATTACTGCATCATCACTGCATCATCACAACGTCATCACCGCATCATCACTGCATTGTCACAACATCATGGCGTCATAATAACTGCATCATAACAGCATGATCAAAGCATCATCACAGCGTCATCACAGCGTCATAACTGCATAAACACTGCATCATCAAAGAACCATCACAGCATCATCACAGCGTCATAACAGCATCATCAGAGCATCATCACATCGTCATCACATCGTCATCAAAGAATCTTCACAGCATCATCGCTATGTCATCATAGCATCATCATAATATTATCACAGCTTCATCACAGCGTCATAACAACATCATCACTGCATCATCACAGCATCATCATTATTGCATCATGACTGCATCATTACAGCATCATCAGAGCAGAATCAGTGCGTCGTCACAGCATCATTACTGCATCACCACATCACCACTGTGTTATCGCAGCGTCATCACAGCATCATCACAACATCATCACAGAATCATCACAGCATCATTGCAGCATCATCACATCATCATCACAGCGTCATCACAACATCATCGTAGCATCATCATGCATCATCACAGCATCATTACTGCATCATCACAGCATCATCACAGCATCATCACTGCATCATCACTGAATAATCACAGCATCATCACTGCATCATCACGGCATCGTTACAGCATCGTCATATCATCATAACTGCATCATCACAACAACATAACAAAATCATCAAAGCATCATCACAGCATCATCACCGCGTCATCACAGCGTCATAACTGCATCATCACTGCATCTAAACTGCATCATCAAAAAATCATCACTGCATCACATCATAATCACAAGCGTCATCACAGCATCATCACTGCGTTATCACAGCATCATCTCAGCATCATCACAGTATCATTACTGCTTATTCACTGCATCATCACAACATCATCACAGCGTCATTACAGTGTCATAAATGCATCATCACAGTGTCATCAAAGCGTCCTAACTGCATAATCACTGCATCATCGCAGCTTCATCACAGCATCATGACAGCGTCATCACAGCATCAAAAATGCATAATCACTTCATCCTCACATCATCACCATAGCATCATAGCTGCATAATCATAGAGTCATCACAGCATCATCACTACATCATCAAATTGTCATCACTGTATCATCACAGCATCATCATAGCATCATCACTGCATAATCACAGTGTCATAACAGCATCATTACAACACCATGACTACGTCATCACAGCATCACGACAGCGTCATTACAGTGTCATCACAGCATCATCACTGCATTATCACAACATCATCACAACATCATCACTGCGTCATCAGAGCGTCATCACTACATAATCACTTCTTACTCAGTGAATCATCACTGCATCATCACATCATCACAGCATCATCACTGCATCATCACAGCATCATCAGAGCATCATCACAGCATCATCACAGAGTCATCACAGCATCATCACTGCATAATCACTGCATCATCACAGCATCCTCACAGCATCATCACAGCATCATCACAACATCATCACAGAGTCATCACAGCATCATCACTGCATAATCACTGCATCATCACAGCATCCTCACAGCATCAATACAGCGTCATCACAACGTCAACAATGAATCATTACAGCATCATCTCAGTATAGTCACAGCATAATCACTGCATAATCACTGCATCATCATATCGTCATCACTGCATCATCACTGCATCATCACAGCACCATCACAGCATCATTACTGCAGAATCACTGCATCATCACAGCATCATAGCTGCATAATCACAGCATCATCACATCATCATCGCATAGTCATCACAGCGTCATCACTGCATCATCACAGCATCATCACAGCATCATTACTGCAGAATCACTGCATCATCACAGCATCCTCACAGCAACATCGCAGCATCATCACAGCATCATCGCATCATCATCACAGTGTCATGACAGCATCATCACTGCATAATCACCGCATAATCACAGCATCATCACAGCATAATCACAGTATCATCACAGCGTCATCACTACATCATCACTGCATCATCACAGAATCATCACTGCGTCATCACAGCATCATCAGAGCATCATCACAGCATCATCACAGCATAATCACAGAATCATCACTGCGTCATCACAGCATCATCATAGCATCATCACATCATCATCACAACATCATCAGTTTCATGTCAGCATCATCACTGCATAATCACTGCATCATCACAGCATCCTCACAGCATCAACACAGCGTCATCAGAGCGTCATCAATGCATCATTACAGCATCATCTCAGTATAGTCACAGAATTATTACAGCATAATCACTGCATCATCATATCATCACTGCATCATCACTGCATCATCACTGCATCATCACAGCACCATCACAGCATCATTACTTCAGAATCACTGCATCATCACAGCATCCTCACAGCAACATCGCAGCATCATCACAGCATCATCACACTGTCATGACAGCATCATCACTGCATAATCACTGCATAATCTCCGCATAATCACAGCATCATCACATCATCATCACAATATCATCACAGTGTCATCACTACACATCACTGCATCATCACTACATCATCACAGCATCATCGCTTCGTCATCATCAGAGCATCATCACAGCATCCTCACTGCATCATGAGTGCATCATCATCACAGCATCATAACTGCATCATCAAAGCATCATCTCGGCATAATCACAATGTCATAAATACATCATCACTCCATCATCACAGCATTATCACATCATCATCACAACGTTTTCAGTGTCATCACAGCATCATAACAACGTCATCAAACTGTCATCACAGCATCATCACCAAATCATCACAGAATCATCACAGCATCATTACTGCATCATCACAGCATCTTTGCATCGTCATCAGAGCATCACAACTGCATCATCACATCATCATCTCAGCATCATCACAGCATCATTACTGCTTACTCACTGCATCATCACAGCGTCATGACAGTGTCATCACTGCATCATAACATCATAGCTTCATCATCAGAACATTATCACAGCATCATCACTGCATCATCACATCATCATTATAGCATCTTCACTGTCATCAATACATCATCACAGCATCATCATAAGGTCATCACAGCATCATCAGTGTCATCTCAGCATCATCACTGCATCATGACTGCATCATAGCAGCATAATCACAGCATCATCACAGAATCATCACAGCATCATCATAAGGTCATCACAGCATCATCACTACGTCATCAGATTGTAATCACAGCATCATCACAGTGTCCTCACTGAATCATCACTGCACCATCACTGCAACATCACAGCATCATCTCAGCATCATCATGGCATCATTACTGCATCATCACTGCTTACTCACTGCATCATCACAGCATCATCTCAGCATCATCACAGAATCATTTCTGCATAATCATTGCATTTTCACAGCGTCATCACAGTATCATCACTGCATCATCACAGTGTCATCACAGCATCATCAAAGCATCACGACAGCGTCATCTCACCATCACGACAGCGTCATCAAAGCATCATCACTGCATCATAACAACATCATCTCAGCATCATCACAGAATCATTTCTGCATAATCACTGCATCATCATAGTGTCATCACAGTATATTCACTGCATCATCACATCATCACAGTGTCATCACAGAATCATCACTGAATCATCCAAGCATCATCCAAGCATCATCACAGCACCACCAATGCATCATCACAGTATCATCACTGCATAATCACTGCATCATCACCGCATCATCACTGCATCATCACCGCATCATCACATCATCAACACTGCATCATTGCTGCATCATCACATCATTGTCACAGTATCATCAAAATATCATCACAGCATCATCACACCATCATAACAACATCATCACAGCGTCATCACAGTATCGTAAATGCATCATCACAGAATCATCACTGAATCATCATAGCATCTTCATATCATCATCACAATATCATCACAGCATCATCACTGCATCATCACAGCATCATCACTGCATAATCACTACATCATCACCACATCATCACAGCATCATCACTGCATAATCACTGCATCATCACAGCATCATCACATCGTCATCAAAACATCATTACAAGTATCAACACAACATAATCACAGTGTCATCACAGCATCATCATTGCATCCTTACTGCATGATCACAGCATCTCCGCATCGTAATCACATCATCATCACTGACTCCTCACTGAATCATCACTGTACCATCACTGCATCATCAGAGCATAATCTGAGCATAATCTCAGCATAATCACAGCATCATCACAGAATCATCACAGCATCATTACTGCATCATCACAGCATCTTTGCATCGTCATCAGAGCATCACCACTGCATCATCACTACATCATCACATCATCATCACAGCATTTTAGCTACATAATCACAGAATCATCATAGCGTAACGACAGCATCATCACAACATCATTACAGCATCATCACAGCGTCATCGTAACATCATGACTGTATCATCACAGCATCATCACAGCATCACCGCAGCGTCATCACTGCATCATCACAGCATCATCACAGCATCATCACGGCATCGTTACAGCATCGTCATATCATCATAACTGCATCATCACAACAACATAACAAAATCATCAAAGCATCGTCACAGCATCATCACCGCGTCATCACAGCATCATAACTGCATCGTCACTGCATCTAAACTGCATCATCACAAAATTATCACAGCTTCATCACTGCAGCATCACAGCATCATCAAAGCATCATCGCAGCATCATCACATCATCATCACTGCATCATCACAGAATCATTACTGTTTACTCACTGCGGCATCACAGCATTATCACGGTGTCATAACTGCATCATCACTGCACCATTACTGCATCATCACAGTGTCATCTCAGCATCATCACAGCATCATTACTGCCTAATCATTGCATTATCACAACGTCATCACAGTATCATCAGTGCATCATCACAGCATCATTACTGCATCATCACATCATCATCACAGAATCACGATAGTGTCATCACAGCGTCATCACTGCATCATCACAGCGTCATCTCAGCATCATCAGAGACTCATCACAGCGTCATCACTGCATCATCACTGCATCACCACAGTATCATCACAGCATCATCACAAAATTATAAGAGCGTCATCACAGCGTTATTACTGCATCATCACAGCATCAATAGAGCATCATCACAGCGTCATCACAGCGTTATCACAGCGTCATCACAGCATCACGACATCATCATCACAGCGTCACGACAGTGTCATGAGAGCGTCTTCACAGCATCATCACTACATCATCACAGCATCATCACTGCGTCATCAGAGCATCATCACAAAATCATCACAGCGTCATTACTGCATCATCACTGCATCATCACAGCGTCATCACCGCATCATCACTGCATTGTCACAACATCATGGCGTCATAATAACTGCATCATAACAGCATGATCAAAGCATCATCACAGCGTCATCACAGCGTCATAACTGCATAAACACTGCATCATCAAAGAACCATCACAGCATCATCACAGCGTCATAACAGCATCATCAGAGCATCATCACATCGTCATCACATCGTCATCAAAGAATCTTCACAGCATCATCGCTATGTCATCATAGCATCATCATAATATTATCACAGCTTCATCACAGCGTCATAACAACATCATCACTGCATCATCACAGCATCATCATTATTGCATCATGACTGCATCATTACAGCATCATCAGAGCAGAATCAGTGCGTCGTCACAGCATCATTACTGCATCACCACATCACCACTGTGTTATCGCAGCGTCATCACAGCATCATCACAACATCATCACAGAATCATCACAGCATCATTGCAGCATCATCACATCATCATCACAGCGTCATCACAACATCATCGTAGCATCATCATGCATCATCACAGCATCATTACTGCATCATCACAGCATCATCACAGCATCACCACTGCATCATCACTGAATAATCACAGCATCATCACTGCATCATCACGGCATCGTTACAGCATCGTCATATCATCATAACTGCATCATCACAACAACATAACAAAATCATCAAAGCATCATCACAGCATCATCACCGCGTCATCACAGCGTCATAACTGCATCGTCACTGCATCTAAACTGCATCATCACAAAATCATCACTGCATCACATCATAATCACAACATCATCAAAGCGTCATCACAGCATCATCACTGCGTTATCACAGCATCATCTCAGCATCATCACAGTATCATTACTGCTTATTCACTGCATCATCACAACATCATCACAGCGTCATTACAGTGTCATAAATGCATCATCACAGTGTCATCAAAGCGTCCTAACTGCATAATCACTGCATCATCGCAGCTTCATCACAGCATCATGACAGCGTCATCACAGCATCAAAAATGCATAATCACTTCATCCTCACATCATCACCATAGCATCATAGCTGCATAATCATAGAGTCATCACAGCATCATCACTACATCATCAAATTGTCATCACTGTATCATCACAGCATCATCATAGCATCATCACTGCATAATCACAGTGTCATAACAGCATCATTACAACACCATGACTACGTCATCACAGCATCACGACAGCGTCATTACAGTGTCATCACAGCATCATCACTGCATTATCACAACATCATCACAACATCATCACTGCGTCATCAGAGCGTCATCACTACATAATCACTTCTTACTCAGTGAATCATCACTGCATCATCACATCATCACAGCATCATCTCAGCATAATCACAGTATCATCACAGCGTCATCACTACATCATCAATGCATCATCACTGCATCATCACAGCATCATCACTGCATCATCACAGCATCCTCACAGCATCAATACAGCGTCATCACAACGTCAACAATGCATCATTACAGCATCATCTCAGTATAGTCACAGCATAATCACTGCATAATCACTGCATCATCATATCGTCATCACTGCATCATCACTGCATCATCACAGCACCATCACAGCATCATTACTGCATCATCACAAAATCCTCACAGCAACATCGCAGCATCATCACAGCATCATCGCATCATCATCACAGTGTCATGACAGCATCATCACTGCATAATCACCGCATAATCACAGCATCATCACAGCATAATCACAGTATCATCACAGCGTCATCACTACATCATCACTGCATCATCACAGAATCATCACTGCGTCATCACAGCATCATCAGAGCATCATCACAGCATCATCACATCATCATGTCAGCATCATCACATCATCATCTCAGCATCATTACTGCTTACTCACTGCATCATCATAGCATCATCACATCATCATCACAACATCATCAGTTTCATGTCAGCATCATCACTGCATAATCACTGCATCATCACAGCATCCTCACAGCATCAACACAGCGTCATCACAGCGTCATCAATGCATCATTACAGCATCATCTCAGTATAGTCACAGAATTATTACAGCATAATCACTGCATCATCATATCATCACTGCATCATCACTGCATCATCACTGCATCATCACAGCACCATCACAGCATCATTACTTCAGAATCACTGCATCATCACAGCATCCTCACAGCAACATCGCAGCATCATCACAGCACCATCACACTGTCATGACAGCATCATCACTGCATAATCACTGCATAATCTCCGCATAATCACAGCATCATCACATCATCATCACAATATCATCACAGCGTCACCACTACACATCACTGCATCATCACTACATCATCACAGCATCATCACTTCGTCATCATCAGAGCATCATCACAGCATCATCACTGCATCCTCACTGCATCATGAGTGCATCATCATCACAGCATCATAACTGCATCATCAAAGCATCATCTCGGCATAATCACAATGTCATAAATACATCATCACTCCATCATCACAGCATTATCACATCATCATCACAACGTTTTCAGTGTCATCACAGCATCATAACAACGTCATCAAACTGTCATCACAGCATCATCACCAAATCATCACAGAATCATCACAGCATCATTACTGCATCATCACAGCATCTTTGCATCGTCATCAGAGCATCACCACTGCATCATCACATCATCATCTCAGCATCATCACAGCATCATTACTGCTTACTCACTGCATCATCACAGCATCATGACAGTGTCATCACTTCATCATAACATCATAGCTTCATCATCAGAACATTATCACAGCACCATCACTGCATCATCACATCATCATTATAGCATCTTCACTGTCATCAATACATCATCACAGCATCATCACATCATTATCACAGCATCATCAGTGTCATCTCAGCATCATCACTGCATCATGACTGCATCATAGCAGCATAATCACAGCATCATCACAGAATCATCACAGCATCATCATAAGGTCATCACAGCATCATCACTACGTCATCAGATTGTAATCACAGCATCATCACAGTGTCCTCACTGAATCATCACTGCACCATCACTGCAACATCACAGCATCATCTCAGCATCATCACAGAATCATTTCTGCATAATCATTGCATTTTCACAGCGTCATCACAGTATCATCACTGCATCATCACAGTGTCATCACAGCATCATCAAAGCATCACGACAGCGTCATCTCACCATCACGACAGCGTCATCAAAGCATCATCACTGCATCATAACAACATCATCTCAGCATCATCACAGAATCATTTCTGCATAATCACTGCATCATCATAGTGTCATCACAGTATATTCACTGCATCATCACATCATCACAGTGTCATCACAGAATCATCACTGAATCATCCAAGCATCATCCAAGCATCATCACAGCATCATCACAGTATCATCACTGCATAATCACTGCATCATCACCGCATCATCACTGCATCATCACCGCATCATCACATCATCAACACTGCATCATTGCTGCATCATCACATCATTGTCACAGTATCATCAAAATATCATCACAGCATCATCACACCATCATAACAACATCATCACAGCGTCATCACAGTATCGTAAATGCATCATCACAGAATCATCACTGAATCATCATAGCATCTTCATATCATCATCACAATATCATCACTGCATCATCACAGCATCATCACTGCATAATCACTGCATCATCACCACATCATCACAGCATCATCACTGCATAATCACTGCATAATCACTGCATCATCATATCGTCATCACAGCATCATCACAGTATAATCACTGTATCATCACAGCGTCATCACTACATCATCACTGCATCATCACAGAATCATCACTGCGTCATCACAGCATCATCAGAGCATCATCACAGCATCATCACAGCATCATTACTGCAGAATCACTGCATCATCACAGCATCCTCACAGCAACATCGCAGCATCATCACAGCATCATCGCATCATCATCACAGTGTCATGACAGCATCATCACTGCATAATCACCGCATAATCACAGCATCATCACAGCATAATCATAGTATCATCACAGCGTCATCACTACATCATCACAGTGTCATCACAGCATCATCAAAGCATCACGACAGCGTCATCTCACCATCACGACAGCGTCATCAAAGCATCATCACTGCATCATAACAACATCATCTCAGCATCATCACAGAATCATTTCTGCATAATCACTGCATCATCATAGTGTCATCACAGTATATTCACTGCATCATCACATCATCACAGTGTCATCACAGAATCATCACTGAATCATCCAAGCATCATCCAAGCATCATCACAGCACCACCAATGCATCATCACAGTATCATCACTGCATAATCACTGCATCATCACCGCATCATCACTGCATCATCACCGCATCATCACATCATCAACACTGCATCATTGCTGCATCATCACATCATTGTCACAGTATCATCAAAATATCATCACAGCATCATCACACCATCATAACAACATCATCACAGCGTCATCACAGTATCGTAAATGCATCATCACAGAATCATCACTGAATCATCATAGCATCTTCATATCATCATCACAATATCATCACAGCATCATCACTGCATCATCACAGCATCATCACTGCATAATCACTGCATCATCACCACATCATCACAGCATCATCACTGCATAATCACTGCATCATCACAGCATCATCACATCGTCATCAAAACATCATTACAAGTATCAACACAACATAATCACAGTGTCATCACAGCATCATCATTGCATCCTTACTGCATGATCACAGCATCTCCGCATCGTAATCACATCATCATCACTGACTCCTCACTGAATCATCACTGTACCATCACTGCATCATCAGAGCATAATCTGAGCATAATCTCAGCATAATCACAGCATCATCACAGAATCATCACAGCATCATTACTGCATCATCACAGCATCTTTGCATCGTCATCAGAGCATCACCACTGCATCATCACTACATCATCACATCATCATCACAGCATTTTAGCTACATAATCACAGAATCATCATAGCGTAACGACAGCATCATCACATCATTACAGCATCATCACAGCGTCATCGTAACATCATGACTGTATCATCACAGCATCATCACAGCATCACCGCAGCGTCATCACTGCATCATCACAGCATCATCACGGCATCGTTACAGCATCGTCATATCATCATAACTGCATCATCACAACAACATAACAAAACCATCAAAGCATCGTCACAGCATCATCACCGCGTCATCACAGCGTCATAACTGCATCGTCACTGCATCTAAACTGCATCATCACAAAATCATCACAGCTTCATCACTGCAGCATCACAGCATCATCAAAGCATCATCGCAGCATCATCACATCATCATCACTGCATCATCACAGAATCATTACTGTTTACTCACTGCGGCATCACAGCATTATCACGGTGTCATAACTGCATCATCACTGCACCATTACTGCATCATCACAGTGTCATCTCAGCATCATCACAGCATCATTACTGCCTAATCATTGCATTATCACAACGTCATCACAGTATCATCAGTGCATCATCACAGCATCATTACTGCATCATCACATCATCATCACAGAATCACGATAGTGTCATCACAGCGTCATCACTGCATCATCACAGCGTCATCTCAGCATCATCAGAGACTCATCACAGCGTCATCACTGCATCATCACTGCATCACCACAGTATCATCACAGCATCATCACAAAATTATAAGAGCGTCATCACAGCGTTATTACTGCATCATCACAGCATCAATAGAGCATCATCACAGCGTCATCACAGCGTTATCACAGCGTCATCACAGCATCATGACATCATCATCACAGCTTCACGACAGTGTCATGAGAGCGTCTTCACAGCATCATCACTACATCATCACAGCATCATCACTGCGTCATCAGAGCATCATCACAAAATCATCACAGCGTCATTACTGCATCATCACTGCATCATCACAGCGTCATCACCGCATCATCACTGCATTGTCACAACATCATGGCGTCATAATAACTGCATCATAACAGCATGATCAAAGCATCATCACAGCGTCATCACAGCGTCATAACTGCATAAACACTGCATCATCAAAGAACCATCACAGCATCATCACAGCGTCATAACAGCATCATCAGAGCATCATCACATCGTCATCACATCGTCATCAAAGAATCTTCACAGCATCATCGCTATGTCATCATAGCATCATCATAATATTATCACAGCTTCATCACAGCGTCATAACAACATCATCACTGCATCATCACAGCATCATCATTATTGCATCATGACTGCATCATCACAGCATCATCAGAGCAGAATCAGTGCATAATCACAGTGTCATAACAGCATCATTACAACACCATGACTACGTCATCACAGCATCACGACAGCGTCATTACAGTGTCATCACAGCATCATCACTGCATTATCACAACATCATCACAACATCATCAGTGCGTCATCAGAGCGTCATCACTACATAATCACTTCTTACTCAGTGAATCACCACTGCATCATAACATCATCACAGCATCATCTCAGCATAATCAGAGTATCATCACAGCGTCATCACTACATCATCAATGCATCATCACTGCATCATCACAGCATCATCACTGCATCATCACAGCATCATCAGAGCATCATCACAGCATCATCACAGAGTCATCACAGCATCATCACTGCATAATCACTGCATCATCACAGCATCCTCACAGCATCAATACAGCGTCATCACAACGTCAACAATGCATCATTACAGCATCATCTCAGTATAGTCACAGCATAATCACTGCATAATCACTGCATCATCATATCGTCATCACAGCATCATCACAGTATAATCACTGTATCATCACAGCGTCATCACTACATCATCACTGCATCATCACAGAATCATCACTGCGTCATCACAGCATCATCAGAGCATCATCACAGCATCATCACAGCATCATTACTGCAGAATCACTGCATCATCACAGCATCCTCACAGCAACATCGCAGCATCATCACAGCATCATCGCATCATCATCACAGTGTCATGACAGCATCATCACTGCATAATCACCGCATAATCACAGCATCATCACAGCATAATCATAGTATCATCACAGCGTCATCACTACATCATCACTGCATCATCACAGAATCATCACTGCGTCATCACAGCATCATCAGAGCATCATCACAGCATCATCACAGCATAATCACAGTATCATCACAGCATCATCACTACATCATCACTGCATCATCACAGAATCATCACTGCGTCATCACAGCATCATCAGAGCATCATCACAGCATCATCACATCATCATCTCAGCATCATTACTGCTTACTCACTGCATCATCATAGCATCATCACATCATCATCACAACATCATCAGTTTCATGTCAGCATCATCACTGCATAATCACTGCATCATCACAGCATCCTCACAGCATCAACACAGCGTCATCACAGCGTCATCAATGCATCATTACAGCATCATCTCAGTATAGTCACAGAATTATTACAGCATAATCACTGCATCATCATATCATCACTGCATCATCACAGCACCATCACAGCATCATTACTTCAGAATCACTGCATCATTACTTCAGAATCACTGCATCATCACAGCATCCTCACAGCAACATCGCAGCATCATCACAGCATCATCACACTGTCATGACAGCATCATCACTGCATAATCACTGCATAATCTCCGCATAATCACAGCATCATCACATCATCATCACAATATCATCACAGCGTCATCACTACACATCACTGCATCATCACTACATCATCACAGCATCATCACTTCGTCATCATCAGAGCATCATCACAGCATCATCACTGCATCCTCACTGCATCATGAGTGCATCATCATCACAGCATCATAACTGCATCATCAAAGCATCATCTCGGCATAATCACAATGTCATAAATACATCATCACTCCATCATCACAGCATTATCACATCATCATCACAACGTTTTCAGTGTCATCACAGCATCATAACAACGTCATCAAACTGTCATCACAGCATCATCACCAAATCATCACAGAATCATCACAGCATCATTACTGCATCATCACAGCATCTTTGCATCGTCATCAGAGCATCACCACTGCATCATCACATCATCATCTCAGCATCATCACAGCATCATTACTGCTTACTCACTGCATCATCACAGCGTCATGACAGTGTCATCACTGCATCATAACATCATAGCTTCATCATCAGAACATTATCACAGCATCATCACTGCATCATCACATCATCATTATAGCATCTTCACTGTCATCAATACATCATCACAGCATCATCATAAGGTCATCACAGCATCATCAGTGTCATCTCAGCATCATCACTGCATCATGACTGCATCATAGCAGCATAATCACAGCATCATCACAGAATCATCACAGCATCATCATAAGGTCATCACAGCATCATCACTACGTCATCAGATTGTAATCACAGCATCATCACAGTGTCCTCACTGAATCATCACTGCACCATCACTGCACCATCACAGCATCATCTCAGCATCATCATGGCATCATTACTGCATCATCACTGCTTACTCACTGCATCATCACAGCATCATCTCAGCATCATCACAGAATCATTTCTGCATAATCATTGCATTTTCACAGCGTCATCACAGTATCATCACTGCATCATCACAGTGTCATCACAGCATCATCAAAGCATCACGACAGCGTCATCTCACCATCACGACAGCGTCATCAAAGCATCATCACTGCATCATAACAACATCATCTCAGCATCATCACAGAATCATTTCTGCATAATCACTGCATCATCATAGTGTCATCACAGCATATTCACTGCATCATCACATCATCACAGTGTCATCACAGAATCATCACTGAATCATCCAAGCATCATCCAAGCATCATCACAGCACCACCAATGCATCATCACAGTATCATCACTGCATAATCACTGCATCATCACCGCATCATCACATCATCAACACTGCATCATTGCTGCATCATCACATCATTGTCACAGTATCATCAAAATATCATCACAGCATCATCACACCATCATAACAACATCATCACAGCGTCATCACAGTATCGTAAATGCATCATCACAGAATCATCACTGAATCATCATAGCATCTTCATATCATCATCACAGCATCATCACTGCATCATCACAGCATCATCGCTGCATAATCACTGCATCATCACCAAATCATCACAGCATCATCACTGCATAATCACTGCATCATCACAGCATCATCACATCGTCATCAAAACATCATTACAAGTATCAACACAACATAATCACAGTGTCATCACAGCATCATCATTGCATCCTTACTGCATGATCACAGCATCTCCGCATCGTAATCACATCGTCATCACTGACTCCTCACTGAATCATCACTGTACCATCACTGCATCATCAGAGCATAATCTGAGCATAATCTCAGCATAATCACAGCATCATCACAGAATCATCACAGCATCATTACTGCATCATCACAGCATCTTTGCATCGTCATCAGAGCATCACCACTGCATCATCACTACATCATCACATCATCATCACAGCATTTTAGCTACATAATCACAGAATCATCATAGCGTAACGACAGCATCATCACAACATCATTACAGCATCATCACAGCGTCATCGTAACATCATGACTGTATCATCACAGCATCATCACAGCATCACCGCAGCGTCATCACTGCATCATCACAGCATCATCACAGCATCATCACGGCATCGTTACAGCATCGTCATATCATCATAACTGCATCATCACAACAACATAACAAAATCATCAAAGCATCGTCACAGCATCATCACCGCGTCATCACAGCGTCATAACTGCATCGTCACTGCATCTAAACTGCATCATCACAAAATCATCACAGCTTCATCACTGCAGCATCACAGCATCATCAAAGCATCATCGCAGCATCATCACATCATCATCACTGCATCATCACAGAATCATTACTGTTTACTCACTGCGGCATCACAGCATTATCACGGTGTCATAACTGCATCATCACTGCACCATTACTGCATCATCACAGTGTCATCTCAGCATCATCACAGCATCATTACTGCCTAATCATTGCATTATCACAACGTCATCACAGTATCATCAGTGCATCATCACAGCATCATTACTGCATCATCACATCATCATCACAGAATCACGATAGTGTCATCACAGCGTCATCACTGCATCATCACAGCGTCATCTCAGCATCATCAGAGACTCATCACAGCGTCATCACTGCATCATCACTGCATCACCACAGTATCATCACAGCATCATCACAAAATTATAAGAGCGTCATCACAGCGTTATTTCTGCATCATCACAGCATCAATAGAGCATCATCACAGCGTCATCACAGCGTTATCACAGCGTCATCACAGCATCATCACAGCATCATGACATCATCATCACAGCGTCACGACAGTGTCATGAGAGCTTCTTCACAGCATCATCACTACATCATCACAGCATCATCACTGCGTCATCAGAGCATCATCACAAAATCATCACAGCGTCATTACTGCATCATCACTGCATCATCACAGCGTCATCACCGCATCATCACTGCATTGTCACAACATCATGGCGTCATAATAACTGCATCATAACAGCATGATCAAAGCATCATCACAGCGTCATCACAGCGTCATAACTGCATAAACACTGCATCATCAAAGAACCATCACAGCATCATCACAGCGTCATAACAGCATCATCAGAGCATCATCACATCGTCATCACATCGTCATCAAAGAATCTTCACAGCATCATCGCTATGTCATCATAGCATCATCATAATATTATCACAGCTTCATCACAGCGTCATAACAACATCATCACTGCATCATCACAGCATCATCATTATTGCATCATGACTGCATCATTACAGCATCATCAGAGCAGAATCAGTGCGTCGTCACAGCATCATTACTGCATCACCACATCATCACTGTGTTATCGCAGCGTCATCACAGCATCATCACAACATCATCACAGAATCATCACAGCATCATTGCAGCATCATCACATCATCATCACAGCGTCATCACAACATCATCGTAGCATCATCATGCATCATCACAGCATCATTACTGCATCATCACAGCATCATCACAGCATCATCACTGCATCATCACTGAATAATCACAGCATCATCACTGCATCATCACGGCATCGTTACAGCATCGTCATATCATCATAACTGCATCATCACAACAACATAACAAAATCATCAAAGCATCATCACAGCATCATCACCGCGTCATCACAGCGTCATAACTGCATCGTCACTGCATCTAAACTGCATCATCACAAAATCATCACTGCATCACATCATAATCACAACATCATCAAAGCGTCATCACAGCATCATCACTGCGTTATCACAGCATCATCTCAGCATCATCACAGTATCATTACTGCTTATTCACTGCATCATCACAACATCATCACAGCGTCATTACAGTGTCATAAATGCATCATCACAGTGTCATCAAAGCGTCCTAACTGCATAATCACTGCATCATCGCAGCTTCATCACAGCATCATGACAGCGTCATCACAGCATCAAAAATGCATAATCACTTCATCCTCACATCATCATCATAGCATCATAGCTGCATAATCATAGAGTCATCACAGCATCATCACTACATCATCAAATTGTCATCACTGTATCATCACAGCATCATCATAGCATCATCACTGCATAATCACAGTGTCATAACAGCATCATTACAACACCATGACTACGTCATCACAGCATCACGACAGCGTCATTACAGTGTCATCACAGCATCATCACTGCATTATCACAACATCATCACAACATCATCACTGCGTCATCAGAGCGTCATCACTACATAATCACTTCTTACTCAGTGAATCATCACTGCATCATCACATCATCACAGCATCATCTCAGCATAATCACAGTATCATCACAGCGTCATCACTACATCATCAATGCATCATCACTGCATCATCACAGCATCATCACAGCATCATCAGAGCATCATCACAGCATCATCACAACATCATCACAGAGTCATCACAGCATCATCACTGCATAATCACTGCATCATCACAGCATCCTCACAGCATCAATACAGCGTCATCACAACGTCAACAATGCATCATTACAGCATCATCTCAGTATAGTCACAGCATAATCACTGCATAATCACTGCATCATCATATCGTCATCACTGCATCATCACTGCATCATCACAGCACCATCACAGCATCATTACTGCAGAATCACTGCATCATCACAGCATCATAGCTGCATAATCACAGCATCATCACATCATCATCGCATAGTCATCACAGCGTCATCACTGCATCATCACAGCATCATCACAGCATCATTACTGCAGAATCACTGCATCATCACAGCATCCTCACAGCAACATCGCAGCATCATCACTGCATCATCACAGAATCATCACTGCGTCATCACAGCATCATCAGAGCATCATCACAGCATCATCACAGCATAATCACAGTATCATCACAGCATCATCACTACATCATCACTGCATCATCACAGAATCATCACTGCGTCATCACAGCATCATCAGAGCATCATCACAGCATCATCACATCATCATCTCAGCATCATTACTGCTTACTCACTGCATCATCATAGCATCATCACATCATCATCACAACATCATCAGTTTCATGTCAGCATCATCACTGCATAATCACTGCATCATCACAGCATCCTCACAGCATCAACACAGCGTCATCACAGCGTCATCAATGCATCATTACAGCATCATCTCAGTATAGTCACAGAATTATTACAGCATAATCACTGCATCATCATATCATCACTGCATCATCACTGCATCATCACTGCATCATCACAGCACCATCACAGCATCATTACTTCAGAATCACTGCATCATCACAGCATCCTCACAGCAACATCGCAGCATCATCACAGCATCATCACACTGTCATGACAGCATCATCACTGCATAATCACTGCATAATCTCCGCATAATCACAGCATCATCACATCATCATCACAATATCATCACAGCGTCATCACTACACATCACTGCATCATCACTACATCATCACAGCATCATCACTTCGTCATCATCAGAGCATCATCACAGCATCATCACTGCATCCTCACTGCATCATGAGTGCATCATCATCACAGCATCATAACTGCATCATCAAAGCATCATCTCGGCATAATCACAATGTCATAAATACATCATCACTCCATCATCACAGCATTATCACATCATCATCACAACGTTTTCAGTGTCATCACAGCATCATAACAACGTCATCAAACTGTCATCACAGCATCATCACCAAATCATCACAGAATCATCACAGCATCATTACTGCATCATCACAGCATCTTTGCATCGTCATCAGAGCATCACCACTGCATCATCACATCATCATCTCAGCATCATCACAGCATCATTACTGCTTACTCACTGCATCATCACAGCGTCATGACAGTGTCATCACTGCATCATAACATCATAGCTTCATCATCAGAACATTATCACAGCATCATCACTGCATCATCACATCATCATTATAGCATCTTCACTGTCATCAATACATCATCACAGCATCATCACATCATTATCACAGCATCATCAGTGTCATCTCAGCATCATCACTGCATCATGACTGCATCATAGCAGCATAATCACAGCATCATCACAGAATCATCACAGCATCATCATAAGGTCATCACAGCATCATCACTACGTCATCAAATTGTAATCACAGCATCATCACAGTGTCCTCACTGAATCATCACTGCACCATCACTGCACCATCACAGCATCATCTCAGCATCATCATGGCATCATTACTGCATCATCACTGCTTACTCACTGCATCATCACAGCATCATCTCAGCATCATCACAGAATCATTTCTGCATAATCATTGCATTTTCACAGCGTCATCACAGTATCATCACTGCATCATCACAGTGTCATCACAGCATCATCAAAGCATCACGACAGCGTCATCTCACCATCACGACAGCGTCATCAAAGCATCATCACTGCATCATAACAACATCATCTCAGCATCATCACAGAATCATTTCTGCATAATCACTGCATCATCATAGTGTCATCACAGTATATTCACTGCATCATCACATCATCACAGTGTCATCACAGAATCATCACTGAATCATCCAAGCATCATCCAAGCATCATCACAGCACCACCAATGCATCATCACAGTATCATCACTGCATAATCACTGCATCATCACCGCATCATCACATCATCAACACTGCATCATTGCTGCATCATCACATCATTGTCACAGTATCATCAAAATATCATCACAGCATCATCACACCATCATAACAACATCATCACAGCGTCATCACAGTATCGTAAATGCATCATCACAGAATCATCACTGAATCATCATAGCATCTTCATATCATCATCACAATATCATCACAGCATCATCACTGCATCATCACAGCATCATCACTGCATAATCACTGCATCATCACCACATCATCACAGCATCATCACTGCATAATCACTGCATCATCACAGCATCATCACATCGTCATCAAAACATCATTACAAGTATCAACACAACATAATCACAGTGTCATCACAGCATCATCATTGCATCCTTACTGCATGATCACAGCATCTCCGCATCGTAATCACATCATCATCACTGACTCCTCACTGAATCATCACTGTACCATCACTGCATCATCAGAGCATAATCTGAGCATAATCTCAGCATAATCACAGCATCATCACAGAATCATCACAGCATCATTACTGCATCATCACAGCATCTTTGCATCGTCATAAGAGCATCACCACTGCATCATCACTACATCATCACATCATCATCACAGCATTTTAGCTACATAATCACAGAATCATCATAGCGTAACGACAGCATCATCACAACATCATTACAGCATCATCACAGCGTCATCGTAACATCATGACTGTATCATCACAGCATCATCACAGCATCACCGCAGCGTCATCACTGCATCATCACAGCATCATCACGGCATCGTTACAGCATCGTCATATCATCATAACTGCATCATCACAACAACATAACAAAATCATCAAAGCATCGTCACAGCATCATCACCGCGTCATCACAGCGTCATAACTGCATCGTCACTGCATCTAAACTGCATCATCACAAAATCATCACAGCTTCATCACTGCAGCATCACAGCATCATCAAAGCATCATCGCAGCATCATCACATCATCATCACTGCATCATCACAGAATCATTACTGTTTACTCACTGCGGCATCACAGCATTATCACGGTGTCATAACTGCATCATCACTGCACCATTACTGCATCATCACAGTGTCATCTCAGCATCATCACAGCATCATTACTGCCTAATCATTGCATTATCACAACGTCATCACAGTATCATCAGTGCATCATCACAGCATCATTACTGCATCATCACATCATCATCACAGAATCACGATAGTGTCATCACAGCGTCATCACTGCATCATCACAGCGTCATCTCAGCATCATCAGAGACTCATCACAACGTCATCACTGCATCATCACTGCATCACCACAGTATCATCACAGCATCATCACAAAATTATAAGAGCGTCATCACAGCGTTATTACTGCATCATCACAGCATCAATAGAGCATCATCACAGCGTCATCACAGCGTTATCACAGCGTCATCACAGCATCATCACAGCATCACGACATCATCATCACAGCTTCACGACAGTGTCATGAGAGCGTCTTCACAGCATCATCACTACATCATCACAGCATCATCACTGCGTCATCAGAGCATCATCACAAAATCATCACAGCGTCATTACTGCATCATCACTGCATCATCACAGCGTCATCACCGCATCATCACTGCATTGTCACAACATCATGGCGTCATAATAACTGCATCATAACAGCATGATCAAAGCATCATCACAGCGTCATCACAGCGTCATAACTGCATAAACACTGCATCATCAAAGAACCATCACAGCATCATCACAGCGTCATAACAGCATCATCAGAGCATCATCACAGCATCATCATTATTGCATCATGACTGCATCATTACAGCATCATCAGAGCAGAATGAGTGCGTCGTCACAGCATCATTACTGCATCACCACATCATCACTGTGTTATCGCAGCGTCATCACAGCATCATCACAACATCATCACAGAATCATCACAGCATCATTGCAGCATCATCACATCATCATCACAGCGTCATCACAACATCATCGTAGCATCATCATGCATCATCACAGCATCATTACTGCATCATCACAGCATCATCACAGCATTATCACTGCATCATCACAGCATCATCAGAGCATCATCACAGCATCATCACAACATCATCACAGAATCATCACAGCATCATTGCAGCATCATCACATCATCATCACAGCGTCATCACAACATCATCGTAGCATCATCATGCATCATCACTGCATCATCACAGCATCATCACAGCATCATCACTGCATCATCACTGAATAATCACAGCATCATCACTGCATCATCACGGCATCGTTACAGCATCGTCATATCATCATAACTGCATCATCACAACAACATAACAAAATCATCAAAGCATCATCACAGCATCATCACCGCGTCATCACAGCGTCATAACTGCATCGTCACTGCATCTAAACTGCATCATCACAAAATCATCACTGCATCACATCATAATCACAACATCATCAAAGCGTCATCACAGCATCATCACTGCGTTATCACAGCATCATCTCAGCATCATCACAGTATCATTACTGCTTATTCACTGCATCATCACAACATCATCACAGCGTCATTACAGTGTCATAAATGCATCATCACAGTGTCATCAAAGCGTCCTAACTGCATAATCACTGCATCATCGCAGCTTCATCACAGCATCATGACAGCGTCATCACAGCATCAAAAATGCATAATCACTTCATCCTCACAGCATCATCATAGCATCATCACTGCATAATCACAGTGTCATAACAGCATCATTACAACACCATGACTACGTCATCACAGCATCACGACAGCGTCATTACAGTGTCATCACAGCATCATCACTGCATTATCACAACATCATCACAACATCATCACTGCGTCATCAGAGCGTCATCACTACATAATCACTTCTTACTCAGTGAATCATCACTGCATCATCACATCATCACAGCATCATCTCAGCATAATCACAGTATCATCACAGCGTCATCACTACATCATCAATGCATCATCACTGCATCATCACAGCATCATCACTGCATCATCACAGCATCATCAGAGCATCATCACAGCATCATCACAACATCATCACAGAGTCATCACAGCATCATCACTGCATAATCACTGCATCATCACAGCATCCTCACAGCATCAATACAGCGTCATCACAACGTCAACAATGCATCATTACAGCATCATCTCAGTATAGTCACAGCATAATCACTGCATAATCACTGCATCATCATATCGTCATCACTGCATCATCACAGCACCATCACAGCATCATTACTGCAGAATCACTGCATCATCACAGCATCATAGCTGCATAATCACAGCATCATCACATCATCATCGCATAGTCATCACAGCGTCATCACTGCATCATCACAGCATCATCACAGCATCATTACTGCAGAATCACTGCATCATCACAGCATCCTCACAGCAACATCGCAGCATCATCACAGCATCATCGCATCATCATCACAGTGTCATGACAGCATCATCACTGCATAATCACCGCATAATCACAGCTTCATCACAGCATAATCACAGTATCATCACAGCATCATCACTACATCATCACTGCATCATCACAGAATCATCACTGCGTCATCACAGCATCATCAGAGCATCATCACAGCATCATCACAGCATAATCACAGTATCATCACAGCATCATCACTATATCATCACTGCATCATCACAGAATCATCACTGCGTCATCACAGCATCATCAGAGCATCATCACAGCATCATCACATCATCATCTCAGCATCATTACTGCTTACTCACTGCATCATCATAGCATCATCACATCATCATCACAACATCATCAGTTTCATGTCAGCATCATCACTGCATAATCACTGCATCATCACAGCATCATCACAGCATCATCACTGCATAATCACTGCATCATCACAGCATCATCACATCATCATCAAAACATCATTACAAGTATCAACACAACATAATCACAGTGTCATCACAGCATCATCATTGCATCCTTACTGCATGATCACAGCATCTCCGCATCGTAATCACATCATCATCACTGACTCCTCACTGAATCATCACTGTACCATCACTGCATCATCAGAGCATAATCTGAGCATAATCTCAGCATAATCACAGCATCATCACAGAATCATCACAGCATCATTACTGCATCATCACAGCATCTTTGCATCGTCATCAGAGCATCACCACTGCATCATCACTACATCATCACATCATCATCACAGCATTTTAGCTACATAATCACAGAATCATCATAGCGTAACGACAGCATCATCACATCATTACAGCATCATCACAGCGTCATCGTAACATCATGACTGTATCATCACAGCATCATCACAGCATCACCGCAGCGTCATCACTGCATCATCACAGCATCATCACGGCATCGTTACAGCATCGTCATATCATCATAACTGCATCATCACAACAACATAACAAAATCATCAAAGCATCGTCACAGCATCATCACCGCGTCATCACAGCGTCATAACTGCATCGTCACTGCATCTAAACTGCATCATCACAAAATCATCACAGCTTCATCACTGCAGCATCACAGCATCATCAAAGCATCATCGCAGCATCATCACATCATCATCACTGCATCATCACAGAATCATTACTGTTTACTCACTGCGGCATCACAGCATTATCACGGTGTCATAACTGCATCATCACTGCACCATTACTGCATCATCACAGTGTCATCTCAGCATCATCACAGCATCATTACTGCCTAATCATTGCATTATCACAACGTCATCACAGTATCATCAGTGCATCATCACAGCATCATTACTGCATCATCACATCATCATCACAGAATCACGATAGTGTCATCACAGCGTCATCACTGCATCATCACAGCGTCATCTCAGCATCATCAGAGACTCATCACAACGTCATCACTGCATCATCACTGCATCACCACAGTATCATCACAGCATCATCACAAAATTATAAGAGCGTCATCACAGCGTTATTACTGCATCATCACAGCATCAATAGAGCATCATCACAGCGTCATCACAGCGTTATCACAGCGTCATCACAGCATCATCACAGCATCACGACATCATCATCACAGCTTCACGACAGTGTCATGAGAGCGTCTTCACAGCATCATCACTACATCATCACAGCATCATCACTGCGTCATCAGAGCATCATCACAAAATCATCACAGCGTCATTACTGCATCATCACTGCATCATCACAGCGTCATCACCGCATCATCACTGCATTGTCACAACATCATGGCGTCATAATAACTGCATCATAACAGCATGATCAAAGCATCATCACAGCGTCATCACAGCGTCATAACTGCATAAACACTGCATCATCAAAGAACCATCACAGCATCATCACAGCGTCATAACAGCATCATCAGAGCATCATCACATCGTCATCACATCGTCATCAAAGAATCTTCACAGCATCATCGCTATGTCATCATAGCATCATCATAATATTATCACAGCTTCATCACAGCGTCATAACAACATCATCACTGCATCATCACAGCATCATCATTATTGCATCATGACTGCATCATTACAGCATCATCAGAGCAGAATCAGTGCGTCGTCACAGCATCATTACTGCATCACCACATCATCACTGTGTTATCGCAGCGTCATCACAGCATCATCACAACATCATCACAGAATCATCACAGCATCATTGCAGCATCATCACATCATCATCACAGCGTCATCACAACATCATCGTAGCATCATCATGCATCATCACAGCATCATTACTGCATCATCACAGCATCATCACAGCATCATCACTGCATCATCACTGAATAATCACAGCATCATCACTGCATCATCACGGCATCGTTACAGCATTGTCATATCATCATAACTGCATCATCACAACAACATAACAAAATCATCAAAGCATCATCACAGCATCATCACCGCGTCATCACAGCGTCATAACTGCATCGTCACTGCATCTAAACTGCATCATCACAAAATCATCACTGCATCACATCATAATCACAACATCATCAAAGCGTCATCACAGCATCATCACTGCGTTATCACAGCATCATCTCAGCATCATCACAGTATCATTACTGCTTATTCACTGCATCATCACAACATCATCACAGCGTCATTACAGTGTCATAAATGCATCATCACAGTGTCATCAAAGCGTCCTAACTGCATAATCACTGCATCATCGCAGCTTCATCACAGCATCATGACAGCGTCATCACAGCATCAAAAATGCATAATCACTTCATCCTCACATCATCATCATAGCATCATAGCTGCATAATCATAGAGTCATCACAGCATCATCACTACATCATCAAATTGTCATCACTGTATCATCACAGCATCATCATAGCATCATCACTGCATAATCACAGTGTCATAACAGCATCATTACAACACCATGACTACGTCATCACAGCATCACGACAGCGTCATTACAGTGTCATCACAGCATCATCACTGCATTATCACAACATCATCACAACATCATCACTGCGTCATCAGAGCGTCATCACTACATAATCACTTCTTACTCAGTGAATCATCACTGCATCATCACATCATCACAGCATCATCTCAGCATAATCACAGTATCATCACAGCGTCATCACTACATCATCAATGCATCATCACTGCATCATCACAGCATCATCACTGCATCATCACAGCATCATCAGAGCATCATCACAGCATCATCACAACATCATCACAGAGTCATCACAGCATCATCACTGCATAATCACTGCATCATCACAGCATCCTCACAGCATCAATACAGCGTCATCACAACGTCAACAATGCATCATTACAGCATCATCTCAGTATAGTCACAGCATAATCACTGCATAATCACTGCATCATCATATCGTCATCTCTGCATCATCACTGCATCATCACAGCACCATCACAGCATCATTACTGCAGAATCACTGCATCATCACAGCATCATAGCTGCATAATCACAGCATCATCACATCATCATCGCATAGTCATCACAGCGTCATCACAGCATCATCACAGCATCATCACAGCATCATTACTGCAGAATCACTGCATCATCACAGCATCCTCACAGCAACATCGCAGCATCATCACAGCATCATCGCATCATCATCACAGTGTCATGACAGCATCATCACTGCATAATCACCGCATAATCACAGCATCATCACAGCATAATCACAGTATCATCACAGCGTCATCACTACATCATCACTGCATCATCACAGAATCATCACTGCGTCATCACAGCATCATCAGAGCATCATCACAGCATCATCACAGCATAATCACAGTATCATCACAGCATCATCACTACATCATCACTGCATCATCACAGAATCATCACTGCGTCATCACAGCATCATCAGAGCATCATCACAGCATCATCACATCATCATCTCAGCATCATTACTGCTTACTCACTGCATCATCATAGCATCATCACATCATCATCACAACATCATCAGTTTCATGTCAGCATCATCACTGCATAATCACTGCATCATCACAGCATCCTCACAGCATCAACACAGCGTCATCACAGCGTCATCAATGCATCATTACAGCATCATCTCAGTATAGTCACAGAATTATTACAGCATAATCACTGCATCATCATATCATCACTGCATCATCACTGCATCATCACTGCATCATTACTTCAGAATCACTGCATCATCACAGCATCCTCACAGCAACATCGCAGCATCATCACAGCATCATCACACTGTCATGACAGCATCATCACTGCATAATCACTGCATAATCTCCGCATAATCACAGCATCATCACATCATCATCACAATATCATCACAGCGTCATCACTACACATCACTGCATCATCACTACATCATCACAGCATCATCACTTCGTCATCATCAGAGCATCATCACAGCATCATCACTGCATCCTCACTGCATCATGAGTGCATCATCATCACAGCATCATAACTGCATCATCTCGGCATAATCACAATGTCATAAATACATCATCACTCCATCATCACAGCATTATCACATCATCATCACAACGTTTTCAGTGTCATCACAGCATCATAACAACGTCATCAAACTGTCATCACAGCATCATCACCAAATCATCACAGAATCATCACAGCATCATTACTGCATCATCACAGCATCTTTGCATCGTCATCAGAGCATCACCACTGCATCATCACATCATCATCTCAGCATCATCACAGCATCATTACTGCTTACTCACTGCATCATCACAGCGTCATGACAGTGTCATCACTGCATCATAACATCATAGCTTCATCATCAGAACATTATCACAGCATCATCACTGCATCATCACATCATCATTATAGCATCTTCACTGTCATCAATACATCATCACAGCATCATCACATCATTATCACAGCATCATCAGTGTCATCTCAGCATCATCACTGCATCATGACTGCATCATAGCAGCATAATCACAGCATCATCACAGAATCATCACAGCATCATCATAAGGTCATCACAGCATCATCACTACGTCATCAGATAGTAATCACAGCATCATCACAGTGTCCTCACTGAATCATCACTGCACCATCACTGCACCATCACAGCATCATCTCAGCATCATCATGGCATCATTACTGCATCATCACTGCTTACTCACTGCATCATCACAGCATCATCTCAGCATCATCACAGAATCATTTCTGCATAATCATTGCATTTTCACAGCGTCATCACAGTATCATCACTGCATCATCACAGTGTCATCACAGCATCATCAAAGCATCACGACAGCGTCATCTCACCATCACGACAGCGTCATCAAAGCATCATCACTGCGTCATAATAACATCATCTCAGCATCATCACAGAATCATTTCCGCATAATCACTGCATCATCATAGTGTCATCACAGCATATTCACTGCATCATCACATCATCACAGTGTCATCACAGAATCATCACTGAATCATCCAAGCATCATCCAAGCATCATCACAGCACCACCAATGCATCATCACAGTATCATCACTGCATAATCACTGCATCATCACCGCATCATCACATCATCAACACTGCATCATTGCTGCATCATCACATCATTGTCACAGTATCATCAAAATATCATCACAGCATCATCACACCATCATAACAACATCATCACAGCGTCATCACAGTATCGTAAATGCATCATCACAGAATCATCACTGAATCATCATAGCATCTTCATATCATCATCACAATATCATCACAGCATCATCGCATCATCATCACAGTGTCATGTCAGCATCATCACTGCATAATCACTGCATCATCACAGCATCCTCACAGCATCAACACAGCGTCATCAGAGCGTCATCAATGCATCATTACAGCATCATCTCAGTATAGTCACAGAATTATTACAGCATAATCACTGCATCATCATATCATCACTGCATCATCACTGCATCATCACAGCACCATCACAGCATCATTACTTCAGAATCACTGCATCATCACAGCATCCTCACAGCAACATCGCAGCATCATCACAGCATCATCACACTGTCATGACAGCATCATCACTGCATAATCACTGCATAATCTCCGCATAATCACAGCATCATCACATCATCATCACAATATCATCACAGCGTCATCACTACACATCACTGCATCATCACTACATCATCACAGCATCATCACTTCGTCATCATCAGAGCATCATCACAGCATCATCACTGCATCCTCACTGCATCATGAGTGCATCATCATCACAGCATCATAACTGCATCATCAAAGCATCATCTCGGCATAATCACAATGTCATAAATACATCATCACTCCATCATCACAGCATTATCACATCATCATCACAACGTTTTCAGTGTCATCACAGCATCATAACAACGTCATCAAACTGTCATCACAGCATCATCACCAAATCATCACAGAATCATCACAGCATCATTACTGCATCATCACAGCATCTTTGCATCGTCATCAGAGCATCACCACTGCATCATCACATCATCATCTCAGCATCATCACTGCTTACTCACTGCATCATCACAGCGTCATGACAGTGTCATCACTGCATCATAACATCATAGCTTCATCATCAGAACATTATCACAGCATCATCACTGCATCATCACATCATCATTATAGCATCTTCACTGTCATCAATACATCATCACAGCATCATCACATCATTATCACAGCATCATCAGTGTCATCTCAGCATCATCACTGCATCATGACTGCATCATAGCAGCATAATCACAGCATCATCACAGAATCATCACAGCATCATCATAAGGTCATCACAGCATCATCACTACGTCATCAAATTGTAATCACAGCATCATCACAGTGTCCTCACTGAATCATCACTGCACCATCACTGCACCATCACAGCATCATCTCAGCATCATCATGGCATCATTACTGCATCATCACTGCTTACTCACTGCATCATCACAGCATCATCTCAGCATCATCACAGAATCATTTCTGCATAATCACTGCATCATCATAGTGTCATCACAGTATATTCACTGCATCATCACATCATCACAGTGTCATCACAGAATCATCACTGAATCATCCAAGCATCATCCAAGCATCATCACAGCACCACCAATGCATCATCACAGTATCATCACTGCATAATCACTGCATCATCACCGCATCATCACATCATCAACACTGCATCATTGCTGCATCATCACATCATTGTCACAGTATCATCAAAATATCATCACAGCATCATCACACCATCATAACAACATCATCACAGCGTCATCACAGTATCGTAAATGCATCATCACAGAATCATCACTGAATCATCATAGCATCTTCATATCATCATCACAATATCATCACAGCATCATCACTGCATCATCACAGCATCATCACTGCATAATCACTGCATCATCACCACATCATCACAGCATCATCACTGCATAATCACTGCATCATCACAGCATCATCACATCGTCATCAAAACATCATTACAAGTATCAACACAACATAATCACAGTGTCATCACAGCATCATCATTGCATCCTTACTGCATGATCACAGCATCTCCGCATCGTAATCACATCATCATCACTGACTCCTCACTGAATCATCACTGTACCATCACTGCATCATCAGAGCATAATCTGAGCATAATCTCAGCATAATCACAGCATCATCACAGAATCATCACAGCATCATTACTGCATCATCACAGCATCTTTGCATCGTCATCAGAGCATCACCACTGCATCATCACTACATCATCACATCATCATCACAGCATTTTAGCTACATAATCACAGAATCATCATAGCGTAACGACAGCATCATCACAACATCATTACAGCATCATCACAGCGTCATCGTAACATCATGACTGTATCATCACAGCATCATCACAGCATCACCGCAGCGTCATCACTGCATCATCACAGCATCATCACGGCATCGTTACAGCATCGTCATATCATCATAACTGCATCATCACAACAACATAACAAAATCATCAAAGCATCGTCACAGCATCATCACCGCGTCATCACAGCGTCATAACTGCATCGTCACTGCATCTAAACTGCATCATCACAAAATCATCACAGCTTCATCACTGCAGCATCACAGCATCATCAAAGCATCATCGCAGCATCATCACATCATCATCACTGCATCATCACAGAATCATTACTGTTTACTCACTGCGGCATCACAGCATTATCACGGTGTCATAACTGCATCATCACTGCACCATTACTGCATCATCACAGTGTCATCTCAGCATCATCACAGCATCATTACTGCCTAATCATTGCATTATCACAACGTCATCACAGTATCATCAGTGCATCATCACAGCATCATTACTGCATCATCACATCATCATCACAGAATCACGATAGTGTCATCACAGCGTCATCACTGCATCATCACAGCGTCATCTCAGCATCATCAGAGACTCATCACAGCGTCATCACTGCATCATCACTGCATCACCACAGTATCATCACAGCATCATCACAAAATTATAAGAGCGTCATCACAGCGTTATTACTGCATCATCACAGCATCAATAGAGCATCATCACAGCGTCATCACAGCGTTATCACAGCGTCATCACAGCATCATCACAGCATCACGACATCATCATCACAGCGTCACGACAGTGTCATGAGAGCGTCTTCACAGCATCATCACTACATCATCACAGCATCATCACTGCGTCATCAGAGCATCATCACAAAATCATCACAGCGTCATTACTGCATCATCACTGCATCATCACAGCGTCATCACCGCAACATCACTGCGTTGTCAAAACATCATGGCGTCATAATAACTGCATCATAACAGCATGATCAAAGCATCATCACAGCGTCATCACAGCATCATAACTGCATAAACACTGCATCATCAAAGAACCATCACAGCATCATCACAGCGTCATAACAGCATCATCAGAGCATCATCACATCGTCATCACATCGTCATCAAAGAATCTTCACAGCATCATCGCTATGTCATCATAGCATCATCATAATATTATCACAGCTTCATCACAGCGTCATAACAACATCATCACTGCATCATCACAGCATCATCATTATTGCATCATGACTGCATCATTACAGCATCATCAGAGCAGAATCAGTGCGTCGTCACAGCATCATTACTGCATCACCACATCATCACTGTGTTATCGCAGCGTCATCACAGCATCATCACAACATCATCACAGAAT
Source organism: Clangula hyemalis (assembly GCA_963989345.1). Next base: position 8,226,668 of record OZ022448.1, on the reverse strand, counting down.
CATCACAGCATCATTGCAGCATCATCACATCATCATCACAGCGTCATCACAACATCATCGTAGCATCATCATGCATCATCACAGCATCATTACTGCATCATCACAGCATCATCACAGCATCATCACTGCATCATCACTGAATAATCACAGCATCATCACTGCATCATCACGGCATCGTTACAGCATCGTCATATCATCATAACTGCATCATCACAACAACATAAAAAAATCATCAAAGCATCATCACAGCATCATCACCGCGTCATCACAGCGTCATAACTGCATCGTCACTGCATCTAAACTGCATCATCACAAAATCATCACTGCATCACATCATAATCACAACATCATCAAAGCATCATCACAGCATCATCACTGCGTTATCACAGCATCATCTCAGCATCATCACAGTATCATTACTGCTTATTCACTGCATCATCACAACATCATCACAGCGTCATTACAGTGTCATAAATGCATCATCACAGTGTCATCAAAGCGTCCTAACTGCATAATCACTGCATCATCGCAGCTTCATCACAGCATCATGACAGCGTCATCACAGCATCAAAAATGCATAATCACTTCATCCTCACATCATCATCATAGCATCATAGCTGCATAATCATAGAGTCATCACAGCATCATCACTACATCATCAAATTGTCATCACTGTATCACCACAGCATCATCATAGCATCATCACTGCATAATCACAGTGTCATAACAGCATCATTACAACACCATGACTACGTCATCACAGCAACACGACAGCGTCATTACAGTGTCATCAGAGCATCATCACTGCATTATCACAACATCATCACAACATCATCACTGCGTCATCAGAGCGTCATCACTACATAATCACTTCTTACTCAGTGAATCATCACTGCATCATCACATCAGCACAGCATCATCTCAGCATAATCAGAGTATCATCACAGCGTCATCACTACATAATCAATGCATCATCACTGCATCATCACAGAATCATCACTGCGTCATCACAGCATCATCAGAGCATCATCACAGCATCATCACATCATCATCACAGAATCATCACTGCGTCATCACTGCATCACCACAGTATCATCACAGCATCATCACAAAATTATAAGAGCGTCATCACAGCGTTATTACTGCATCATCACAGCATCAATAGAGCATCATCACAGCGTCATCACAGCGTTATCACAGCGTCATCACAGCATCACGACATCATCATCACAGCTTCACGACAGTGTCATGAGAGCGTCTTCACAGCATCATCACTACATCATCACAGCATCATCACTGCGTCATCAGAGCATCATCACTGCATCATCACAGCGTCATCACCGCATCATCACTGCATTGTCACAACATCATGGCGTCATAATAACTGCATCATAACAGCATGATCAAAGCATCATCACAGCGTCATCACAGCGTCATAACTGCATAAACACTGCATCATCAAAGAACCATCACAGCATCATCCCAGCGTCATAACAGCATCATCAGAGCATCATCACATCGTCATCACATCGTCATCAAAGAATCTTCACAGCATCATCGCTATGTCATCATAGCATCATCATAATATTATCACAGCTTCATCACAGCGTCATAACAACATCATCACTGCATCATTACAGCATCATCAGAGCAGAATCAGTGCGTCGTCACAGCATCATTACTGCATCACCACATCATCACTGTGTTATCGCAGCGTCATCACAGCATCATCACAACATCATCACAGAATCATCACAGCATCATTGCAGCATCATCACATCATCATCACAGCGTCATCACAACATCATCGTAGCATCATCATGCATCATCACAGCATCATTACTGCATCATCACAGCATCATCACAGCATCATCACTGCATCATCACTGAATAATCACAGCATCATCACTGCATCATCACGGCATCGTTACAGCATCGTCATATCATCATAACTGCATCATCACAACAACATAACAAAATCATCAAAGCATCATCACAGCATCATCACCGCGTCATCAGAGCGTCATCACTACATAATCACTTCTTACTCAGTGAATCATCACTGCATCATCACATCATCACAGCATCATCTCAGCATAATCACAGTATCATCACAGCGTCATCACTACATCATCAATGCATCATCACTGCATCATCACAGCATCATCACTGCATCATCACAGCATCATCAGAGCATCATCACAGCATCATCACAACATCATCACAGAGTCATCACAGCATCATCACTGCATAATCACTGCATCATCACAGCATCCTCACAGCATCAATACAGCGTCATCACAACGTCAACAATGAATCATTACAGCATCATCTCAGTATAGTCACAGCATAATCACTGCATAATCACTGCATCATCATATCGTCATCACTGCATCATCACTGCATCATAGCTGCATAATCACAGCATCATCACATCATCATCGCATAGTCATCACAGCGTCATCACTGCATCATCACAGCATCATCACAGCGTCATTACTGCAGAATCACTGCATCATCACAGCATCCTCACAGCAACATCGCAGCATCATCACAGCATCATCGCATCATCATCACAGTGTCATGACAGCATCATCACTGCATAATCACCGCATAATCACAGCATCATCACAGCATAATCACAGTATCATCACAGCGTCATCACTACATCATCACTGCATCATCACAGAATCATCACTGCGTCATCACAGCATCATCAGAGCATCATCACAGCATCATCACAGCATAATCACAGTATCATCACAGCATCATCACTACATCATCACTGCATCATCACAGAATCATCACTGCGTCATCACAGCATCATCAGAGCATCATCACAGCATCATCACATCATCATCTCAGCATCATTACTGCTTACTCACTGCATCATCATAGCATCATCACATCATCATCACAACATCATCAGTTTCATGTCAGCATCATCACTGCATAATCACTGCATCATCACAGCATCCTCACAGCATCAACACAGCGTCATCAGAGCGTCATCAATGCATCATTACAGCATCATCTCAGTATAGTCACAGAATTATTACAGCATAATCACTGCATCATCATATCATCACTGCATCATCACAGCACCATCACAGCATCATTACTTCAGAATCACTGCATCATCACAGCATCCTCACAGCAACATCGCAGCATCATCACAGCATCATCACACTGTCATGACAGCATCATCACTGCATAATCACTGCATAATCTCCGCATAATCACAGCATCATCACATCATCATCACAATATCATCACAGCGTCATCACTACACATCACTGCATCATCACTACATCATCACAGCATCATCACTTCGTCATCATCAGAGCATCATCACAGCATCATCACTGCATCCTCACTGCATCATGAGTGCATCATCATCACAGCATCATAACTGCATCATCAAAGCATCATCTCGGCATAATCACAATGTCATAAATACATCATCACTCCATCATCACAGCATTATCACATCATCATCACAACGTTTTCAGTGTCATCACAGCATCATAACAACGTCATCAAACTGTCATCACAGCATCATCACCAAATCATCACAGAATCATCACAGCATCATTACTGCATCATCACAGCATCTTTGCATCGTCATCAGAGCATCACCACTGCATCATCACATCATCATCTCAGCATCATCACTGCTTACTCACTGCATCATCACAGCGTCATGACAGTGTCATCACTGCATCATAACATCATAGCTTCATCATCAGAACATTATCACAGCATCATCACTGCATCATCACATCATCATTATAGCATCTTCACTGTCATCAATACATCATCACAGCATCATCACATCATAATCACAGCATCATCAGTGTCATCTCAGCATCATCACTGCATCATGACTGCATCATAGCAGCATAATCACAGCATCATCACAGAATCATCACAGCATCATCATAAGGTCATCACAGCATCATCACTACGTCATCAGATTGTAATCACAGCATCATCACAGTGTCCTCACTGAATCATCACTGCACCATCACTGCAACATCACAGCATCATCTCAGCATCATCATGGCATCATTACTGCATCATCACTGCTTACTCACTGCATCATCACAGCATCATCTCAGCATCATCACAGAATCATTTCTGCATAATCACTGCATCATCATAGTGTCATCACAGTATATTCACTGCATCATCACATCATCACAGTGTCATCACAGAATCATCACTGAATCATCCAAGCATCATCCAAGCATCATCACAGCACCACCAATGCATCATCACAGTATCATCACTGCATAATCACTGCATCATCACCGCATCATCACATCATCAACACTGCATCATTGCTGCATCATCACATCATTGTCACAGTATCATCAAAATATCATCACAGCATCATCACACCATCATAACAACATCATCACAGCGTCATCACAGTATCGTAAATGCATCATCACAGAATCATCACTGAATCATCATAGCATCTTCATATCATCATCACAATATCATCACAGCATCATCACTGCATCATCACAGCATCATCACTGCATAATCACTGCATCATCACCACATCATCACAGCATCATCACTGCATAATCACTGCATCATCACAGCATCATCACATCGTCATCAAAACATCATTACAAGTATCAACACAACATAATCACAGTGTCATCACAGCATCATCATTGCATCCTTACTGCATGATCACAGCATCTCCGCATCGTAATCACATCATCATCACTGACTCCTCACTGAATCATCACTGTACCATCACTGCATCATCAGAGCATAATCTGAGCATAATCTCAGCATAATCACAGCATCATCACAGAATCATCACAGCATCATTACTGCATCATCACAGCATCTTTGCATCGTCATCAGAGCATCACCACTGCATCATCACTACATCATCACATCATCATCACAGCATTTTAGCTACATAATCACAGAATCATCATAGCGTAACGACAGCATCATCACAACATCATTACAGCATCATCACAGCGTCATCGTAACATCATGACTGTATCATCACAGCATCATCACAGCATCACCGCAGCGTCATCACTGCATCATCACAGCATCATCACAGCATCATCACGGCATCGTTACAGCATCGTCATATCATCATAACTGCATCATCACAACAACATAACAAAATCATCAAAGCATCGTCACAGCATCATCACCGCGTCATCACAGCGTCATAACTGCATCGTCACTGCATCTAAACTGCATCATCACAAAATCATCACAGCTTCATCACTGCAGCATCACAGCATCATCAAAGCATCATCGCAGCATCATCACATCATCATCACTGCATCATCACAGAATCATTACTGTTTACTCACTGCGGCATCACAGCATTATCACGGTGTCATAACTGCATCATCACTGCACCATTACTGCATCATCACAGTGTCATCTCAGCATCATCACAGCATCATTACTGCCTAATCATTGCATTATCACAACGTCATCACAGTATCATCAGTGCATCATCACAGCATCATTACTGCATCATCACATCATCATCACAGAATCACGATAGTGTCATCACAGCGTCATCACTGCATCATCACAGCGTCATCTCAGCATCATCAGAGACTCATCACAGCGTCATCACTGCATCATCACTGCATCACCACAGTATCATCACAGCATCATCACAAAATTATAAGAGCGTCATCACAGCGTTATTACTGCATCATCACAGCATCAATAGAGCATCATCACAGCGTCATCACAGTGTTATCACAGCGTCATCACAGCATCATCACAGCATCACGACATCATCATCACAGCGTCACGACAGTGTCATGAGAGCGTCTTCACAGCATCATCACTACATCATCACAGCATCATCACTGCGTCATCAGAGCATCATCACAAAATCATCACAGCGTCATTACTGCATCATCACTGCATCATCACAGCGTCATCACCGCAACATCACTGCGTTGTCAAAACATCATGGCGTCATAATAACTGCATCATAACAGCATGATCAAAGCATCATCACAGCGTCATCACAGCATCATAACTGCATAAACACTGCATCATCAAAGAACCATCACAGCATCATCACAGCGTCATAACAGCATCATCAGAGCATCATCACATCGTCATCACATCGTCATCAAAGAATCTTCACAGCATCATCGCTATGTCATCATAGCATCATCATAATATTATCACAGCTTCATCACAGCGTCATAACAACATCATCACTGCATCATCACAGCATCATCATTATTGCATCATGACTGCATCATTACAGCATCATCAGAGCAGAATCAGTGCGTCGTCACAGCATCATTACTGCATCACCACATCATCACTGTGTTATCGCAGCGTCATCACAGCATCATCACAACATCATCACAGAATCATCACAGCATCATTGCAGCATCATCACATCATCATCACAGCGTCATCACAACATCATCGTAGCATCATCATGCATCATCACAGCATCATTACTGCATCATCACAGCATCATCACAGCATCATCACTGCATCATCACTGAATAATCACAGCATCATCACTGCATCATCACGGCATCGTTACAGCATCGTCATATCATCATAACTGCATCATCACAACAACATAACAAAATCATCAAAGCATCATCACAGCATCATCACCGCGTCATCACAGCGTCATAACTGCATCGTCACTGCATCTAAACTGCATCATCACAAAATCATCACTGCATCACATCATAATCACAACATCATCAAAGCATCATCACAGCATCATCACTGCGTTATCACAGCATCATCTCAGCATCATCACAGTATCATTACTGCTTATTCACTGCATCATCACAACATCATCACAGCGTCATTACAGTGTCATAAATGCATCATCACAGTGTCATCAAAGCGTCCTAACTGCATAATCACTGCATCATCGCAGCTTCATCACAGCATCATGACAGCGTCATCACAGCATCAAAAATGCATAATCACTTCATCCTCACATCATCATCATAGCATCATAGCTGCATAATCATAGAGTCATCACAGCATCATCACTACATCATCAAATTGTCATCACTGTATCACCACAGCATCATCATAGCATCATCACTGCATAATCACAGTGTCATAACAGCATCATTACAACACCATGACTACGTCATCACAGCAACACGACAGCGTCATTACAGTGTCATCAGAGCATCATCACTGCATTATCACAACATCATCACAACATCATCACTGCGTCATCAGAGCGTCATCACTACATAATCACTTCTTACTCAGTGAATCATCACTGCATCATCACATCAGCACAGCATCATCTCAGCATAATCAGAGTATCATCACAGCGTCATCACTACATAATCAATGCATCATCACTGCATCATCACAGAATCATCACTGCGTCATCACAGCATCATCAGAGCATCATCACAGCATCATCACATCATCATCACAGAATCATCACTGCGTCATCACTGCATCACCACAGTATCATCACAGCATCATCACAAAATTATAAGAGCGTCATCACAGCGTTATTACTGCATCATCACAGCATCAATAGAGCATCATCACAGCGTCATCACAGCGTTATCACAGCGTCATCACAGCATCACGACATCATCATCACAGCTTCACGACAGTGTCATGAGAGCGTCTTCACAGCATCATCACTACATCATCACAGCATCATCACTGCGTCATCAGAGCATCATCACTGCATCATCACAGCGTCATCACCGCATCATCACTGCATTGTCACAACATCATGGCGTCATAATAACTGCATCATAACAGCATGATCAAAGCATCATCACAGCGTCATCACAGCGTCATAACTGCATAAACACTGCATCATCAAAGAACCATCACAGCATCATCACAGCGTCATAACAGCATCATCAGAGCATCATCACATCGTCATCACATCGTCATCAAAGAATCTTCACAGCATCATCGCTATGTCATCATAGCATCATCATAATATTATCACAGCTTCATCACAGCGTCATAACAACATCATCACTGCATCATCACAGCATCATCAGAGCAGAATCAGTGCGTCGTCACAGCATCATTACTGCATCACCACATCATCACTGTGTTATCGCAGCGTCATCACAGCATCATCACAACATCATCACAGAATCATCACAGCATCATTGCAGCATCATCACATCATCATCACAGCGTCATCACAACATCATCGTAGCATCATCATGCATCATCACAGCATCATTACTGCATCATCACAGCATCATCACAGCATCATCACTGCATCATCACTGAATAATCACAGCATCATCACTGCATCATCACGGCATCGTTACAGCATCGTCATATCATCATAACTGCATCATCACAACAACATAACAAAATCATCAAAGCATCATCACAGCATCATCACCGCGTCATCACAGCGTCATAACTGCATCGTCACTGCATCTAAACTGCATCATCACAAAATCATCACTGCATCACATCATAATCACAACATCATCAAAGCGTCATCACAGCATCATCACTGCGTTATCACAGCATCATCTCAGCATCATCACAGTATCATTACTGCTTATTCACTGCATCATCACAACATCATCACAGCGTCATTACAGTGTCATAAATGCATCATCACAGTGTCATCAAAGCGTCCTAACTGCATAATCACTGCATCATCGCAGCTTCATCACAGCATCATGACAGCGTCATCACAGCATCAAAAATGCATAATCACTTCATCCTCACATCATCATCATAGCATCATAGCTGCATAATCACAGTGTCATAACAGCATCATTACAACACCATGACTACGTCATCACAGCATCACGACAGCGTCATTACAGTGTCATCACAGCATCATCACTGCATTATCACAACATCATCACAACATCATCACTGCGTCATCAGAGCGTCATCACTACATAATCACTTCTTACTCAGTGAATCATCATTGCATCATCACATCATCACAGCATCATCTCAGCATAATCACAGTATCATCACAGCGTCATCACTACATCATCAATGCATCATCACTGCATCATCACAGCATCATCACTGCATCATCACAGCATCATCAGAGCATCATCACAGCATCATCACAACATCATCACAGAGTCATCACAGCATCATCACTGCATAATCACTGCATCATCACAGCATCCTCACAGCATCAATACAGCGTCATCACAACGTCAACAATGAATCATTACAGCATCATCTCAGTATAGTCACAGCATAATCACTGCATAATCACTGCATCATCATATCGTCATCACTGCATCATCACTGCATCATAGCTGCATAATCACAGCATCATCACATCATCATCGCATAGTCATCACAGCGTCATCACTGCATCATCACAGCATCATCACAGCATCATTACTGCAGAATCACTGCATCATCACAGCATCCTCACAGCAACATCGCAGCATCATCACAGCATCATCGCATCATCATCACAGTGTCATGACAGCATCATCACTGCATAATCACCGCATAATCACAGCATCATCACAGCATAATCACAGTATCATCACAGCGTCATCACTACATCATCACTGCATCATCACAGAATCATCACTGCGTCATCACAGCATCATCAGAGCATCATCACAGCATCATCACAGCATAATCACAGTATCATCACAGCATCATCACTACATCATCACTGCATCATCACAGAATCATCACTGCGTCATCACAGCATCATCAGAGCATCATCACAGCATCATCACATCATCATCTCAGCATCATTACTGCTTACTCACTGCATCATCATAGCATCATCACATCATCATCACAACATCATCAGTTTCATGTCAGCATCATCACTGCATAATCACTGCATCATCACAGCATCCTCACAGCATCAACACAGCGTCATCACAGCGTCATCAATGCATCATTACAGCATCATCTCAGTATAGTCACAGAATTATTACAGCATAATCACTGCATCATCATATCATCACTGCATCATCACAGCACCATCACAGCATCATTACTTCAGAATCACTGCATCATCACAGCATCCTCACAGCAACATCGCAGCATCATCACAGCATCATCACACTGTCATGACAGCATCATCACTGCATAATCACTGCATAATCTCCGCATAATCACAGCATCATCACATCATCATCACAATATCATCACAGCGTCATCACTACACATCACTGTATCATCACAGCGTCATCACAGCATCACCGCAGCGTCATCATCAGAGCATCATCACAGCATCATCACTGCATCCTCACTGCATCATGAGTGCATCATCATCACAGCATCATAACTGCATCATCAAAGCATCATCTCGGCATAATCACAATGTCATAAATACATCATCACTCCATCATCACAGCATTATCACATCATCATCACAACGTTTTCAGTGTCATCACAGCATCATAACAACGTCATCAAACTGTCATCACAGCATCATCACCAAATCATCACAGAATCATCACAGCATCATTACTGCATCATCACAGCATCTTTGCATCGTCATCAGAGCATCACCACTGCATCATCACATCATCATCTCAGCATCATCACAGCATCATTACTGCTTACTCACTGCATCATCACAGCGTCATGACAGTGTCATCACTGCATCATAACATCATAGCTTCATCATCAGAACATTATCACAGCATCATCACTGCATCATCACATCATCATTATAGCATCTTCACTGTCATCAATACATCATCACAGCATCATCACATCATTATCACAGCATCATCAGTGTCATCTCAGCATCATCACTGCATCATGACTGCATCATAGCAGCATAATCACAGCATCATCACAGAATCATCACAGCATCATCATAAGGTCATCACAGCATCATCACTACGTCATCAGATTGTAATCACAGCATCATCACAGTGTCCTCACTGAATCATCACTGCACCATCACTGCAACATCACAGCATCATCTCAGCATCATCATGGCATCATTACTGCATCATCACTGCTTACTCACTGCATCATCTCAGCATCATCACAGACTCATTTCTGCATAATCATTGCATTTTCACAGCGTCATCACAGTATCATCACTGCATCATCACAGTGTCATCACAGCATCATCAAAGCATCACGACAGCGTCATCTCACCATCACGACAGCGTCATCAAAGCATCATCACTGCATCATAACAACATCATCTCAGCATCATCACAGAATCATTTCTGCATAATCACTGCATCATCATAGTGTCATCACAGTATATTCACTGCATCATCACATCATCACAGTGTCATCACAGAATCATCACTGAATCATCCAAGCATCATCCAAGCATCATCACAGCACCACCAATGCATCATCACAGTATCATCACTGCATAATCACTGCATCATCACCGCATCATCACATCATCAACACTGCATCATTGCTGCATCATCACATCATTGTCACAGTATCATCAAAATATCATCACAGCATCATCACACCATCATAACAACATCATCACAGCGTCATCACAGTATCGTAAATGCATCATCACAGAATCATCACTGAATCATCATAGCATCTTCATATCATCATCACAATATCATCACAGCATCATCACTGCATCATCACAGCATCATCACTGCATAATCACTGCATCATCACCACATCATCACAGCATCATCACTGCATAATCACTGCATCATCACAGCATCATCACATCGTCATCAAAACATCATTACAAGTATCAACACAACATAATCACAGTGTCATCACAGCATCATCATTGCATCCTTACTGCATGATCACAGCATCTCCGCATCGTAATCACATCATCATCACTGACTCCTCACTGAATCATCACTGTACCATCACTGCATCATCAGAGCATAATCTCAGCATAATCTCAGCATAATCACAGCATCATCACAGAATCATCACAGCATCATTACTGCATCATCACAGCATCTTTGCATCGTCATCAGAGCATCACCACTGCATCATCACTACATCATCACATCATCATCACAGCATTTTAGCTACATAATCACAGAATCATCATAGCGTAACGACAGCATCATCACAACATCATTACAGCATCATCACAGCGTCATCGTAACATCATGACTGTATCATCACAGCATCATCACAGCATCACCGCAGCGTCATCACTGCATCATCACAGCATCATCACAGCATCATCACGGCATCGTTACAGCATCGTCATATCATCATAACTGCATCATCACAACAACATAACAAAACCATCAAAGCATCGTCACAGCATCATCACCGCGTCATCACAGCGTCATAACTGCATCGTCACTGCATCTAAACTGCATCATCACAAAATCATCACAGCTTCATCACTGCAGCATCACAGCATCATCAAAGCATCATCGCAGCATCATCACATCATCATCACTGCATCATCACAGAATCATTACTGTTTACTCACTGCGGCATCACAGCATTATCACGGTGTCATAACTGCATCATCACTGCACCATTACTGCATCATCACAGTGTCATCTCAGCATCATCACAGCATCATTACTGCCTAATCATTGCATTATCACAACGTCATCACAGTATCATCAGTGCATCATCACAGCATCATTACTGCATCATCACATCATCATCACAGAATCACGATAGTGTCATCACAGCGTCATCACTGCATCATCACAGCGTCATCTCAGCATCATCAGAGACTCATCACAGCGTCATCACTGCATCATCACTGCATCACCACAGTATCATCACAGCATCATCACAAAATTATAAGAGCGTCATCACAGCGTTATTACTGCATCATCACAGCATCAATAGAGCATCATCACAGCGTCATCACAGCGTTATCACAGCGTCATCACAGCATCACGACATCATCATCACAGCGTCACGACAGTGTCATGAGAGCGTCTTCACAGCATCATCACTACATCATCACAGCATCATCACTGCGTCATCAGAGCATCATCACAAAATCATCACAGCGTCATCACCGCATCATCACTGCATTGTCACAACATCATGGCGTCATAATAACTGCATCATAACAGCATGATCAAAGCATCATCACAGCGTCATCACAGCGTCATAACTGCATAAACACTGCATCATCAAAGAACCATCACAGCATCATCCCAGCGTCATAACAGCATCATCAGAGCATCATCACATCGTCATCACATCGTCATCAAAGAATCTTCACAGCATCATCGCTATGTCATCATAGCATCATCATAATATTATCACAGCTTCATCACAGCGTCATAACAACATCATCACTGCATCATCACAGCATCATCATTATTGCATCATGACTGCATCATTACAGCATCATCAGAGCAGAATCAGTGCGTCGTCACAGCATCATTACTGCATCACCACATCATCACTGTGTTATCGCAGCGTCATCACAGCATCATCACAACATCATCACAGAATCATCACAGCATCATTGCAGCATCATCACATCATCATCACAGCGTCATCACAACATCATCGTAGCATCATCATGCATCATCACAGCATCATTACTGCATCATCACAGCATCATCACAGCATCATCACTGCATCATCACTGAATAATCACAGCATCATCACTGCATCATCACGGCATCGTTACAGCATCGTCATATCATCATAACTGCATCATCACAACAACATAACAAAATCATCAAAGCATCATCACAGCATCATCACCGCGTCATCACAGCGTCATAACTGCATCGTCACTGCATCTAAACTGCATCATCACAAAATCATCACTGCATCACATCATAATCACAACATCATCAAAGCGTCATCACAGCATCATCACTGCGTTATCACAGCATCATCTCAGCATCAGCACAGTATCATTACTGCTTATTCACTGCATCATCACAACATCATCACAGCGTCATTACAGTGTCATAAATGCATCATCACAGTGTCATCAAAGCGTCCTAACTGCATAATCACTGCATCATCGCAGCTTCATCACAGCATCATGACAGCGTCATCACAGCATCAAAAATGCATAATCACTTCATCCTCACATCATCATCATAGCATCATAGCTGCATAATCATAGAGTCATCACAGCATCATCACTACATCATCAAATTGTCATCACTGTATCATCACAGCATCATCATAGCATCATCACTGCATAATCACAGTGTCATAACAGCATCATTACAACACCATGACTACGTCATCACAGCATCACGACAGCGTCATTACAGTGTCATCACAGCATCATCACTGCATTATCACAACATCATCACAACATCATCACTGCGTCATCAGAGCGTCATCACTACATAATCACTTCTTACTCAGTGAATCATCACTGCATCATCACATCATCACAGCATCATCTCAGCATAATCACAGTATCATCACAGCGTCATCACTACATCATCAATGCATCATCACTGCATCATCACAGCATCATCACTGCATCATCACTGCATCATCACAGCATCATCACAGCATCATCACAACATCATCACAGAGTCATCACAGCATCATCACTGCATAATCACTGCATCATCACAGCATCCTCACAGCATCAATACAGCGTCATCACAACGTCAACAATGCATCATTACAGCATCATCTCAGTATAGTCACAGCATAATCACTGCATAATCACTGCATCATCATATCGTCATCACTGCATCATCACAGCATCATTACTGCAGAATCACTGCATCATCACAGCATCATAGCTGCATAATCACAGCATCATCACATCATCATCGCATAGTCATCACAGCGTCATCACTGCATCATCACAGCATCATCACAGCATCATTACTGCAGAATCACTGCATCATCACAGCATCCTCACAGCAACATCGCAGCATCATCACAGCATCATCGCAGCATCATCACAACATCATCACAGTGTCATGACAGCATCATCACTGCATAATCACCGCATAATCACAGCATCATCACAGCATAATCACAGTATCATCACAGCGTCATCACTACATCATCACTGCATCATCACAGAATCATCACTGCGTCATCACAGCATCATCAGA
Source organism: Clangula hyemalis (assembly GCA_963989345.1). Next base: position 8,211,651 of record OZ022448.1, on the reverse strand, counting down.
GCATCATCACAGCATCATCAGAGCATCATCACAGCATCATCACATCATCATCTCAGCATCATTACTGCTTACTCACTGCATCATCATAGCATCATCACATCATCATCACAACATCATCAGTTTCATGTCAGCATCATCACTGCATCATCACAGCATCCTCACAGCATCAACACAGCGTCATCACAGCGTCATCAATGCATCATTACAGCATCATCTCAGTATAGTCACAGAATTATTACAGCATAATCACTGCATCATCATATCATCACTGCATCATCACTGCATCATCACTGCATCATCACAGCACCATCACAGCATCATTACTTCAGAATCACTGCATCATCACAGCATCCTCACAGCAACATCGCAGCATCATCACAGCATCATCACACTGTCATGACAGCATCATCACTGCATAATCACTGCATAATCTCCGCATAATCACAGCATCATCACATCATCATCACAATATCATCACAGCGTCATCACTACACATCACTGCATCATCACTACATCATCACAGCATCATCACTTCGTCATCATCAGAGCATCATCACAGCATCATCACTGCATCCTCACTGCATCATGAGTGCATCATCATCACAGCATCATAACTGCATCATCAAAGCATCATCTCGGCATAATCACAATGTCATAAATACATCATCACTCCATCATCACAGCATTATCACATCATCATCACAACGTTTTCAGTGTCATCACAGCATCATAACAACGTCATCAAACTGTCATCACAGCATCATCACCAAATCATCACAGAATCATCACAGCATCATTACTGCATCATCACAGCATCTTTGCATCGTCATCAGAGCATCACCACTGCATCATCACATCATCATCTCAGCATCATCACAGCATCATTACTGCTTACTCACTGCATCATCACAGCGTCATGACAGTGTCATCACTGCATCATAACATCATAGCTTCATCATCAGAACATTATCACAGCATCATCACTGCATCATCACATCATCATTATAGCATCTTCACTGTCATCAATACATCATCACAGCATCATCACATCATTATCACAGCATCATCAGTGTCATCTCAGCATCATCACTGCATCATGACTGCATCATAGCAGCATAATCACAGCATCATCACAGAATCATCACAGCATCATCATAAGGTCATCACAGCATCATCACTACGTCATCAGATTGTAATCACAGCATCATCACAGTGTCCTCACTGAATCATCACTGCACCATCACTGCAACATCACAGCATCATCTCAGCATCATCATGGCATCATTACTGCATCATCACTGCTTACTCACTGCATCATCACAGCATCATCTCAGCATCATCACAGAATCATTTCTGCATAATCATTGCATTTTCACAGCGTCATCACAGTATCATCACTGCATCATCACAGTGTCATCACAGCATCATCAAAGCATCACGACAGCGTCATCTCACCATCACGACAGCGTCATCAAAGCATCATCACTGCATCATAACAACATCATCTCAGCATCATCACAGAATCATTTCTGCATAATCACTGCATCATCATAGTGTCATCACAGTATATTCACTGCATCATCACATCATCACAGTGTCATCACAGAATCATCACTGAATCATCCAAGCATCATCCAAGCATCATCACAGCACCACCAATGCATCATCACAGTATCATCACTGCATAATCACTGCATCATCACCGCATCATCACATCATCAACACTGCATCATTGCTGCATCATCACATCATTGTCACAGTATCATCAAAATATCATCACAGCATCATCACACCATCATAACAACATCATCACAGCGTCATCACAGTATCGTAAATGCATCATCACAGAATCATCACTGAATCATCATAGCATCTTCATATCATCATCACAATATCATCACAGCATCATCACTGCATCATCACAGCATCATCACTGCATAATCACTGCATCATCACCACATCATCACAGCATCATCACTGCATAATCACTGCATCATCACAGCATCATCACATCGTCATCAAAACATCATTACAAGTATCAACACAACATAATCACAGTGTCATCACAGCATCATCATTGCATCCTTACTGCATGATCACAGCATCTCCGCATCGTAATCACATCATCATCACTGACTCCTCACTGAATCATCACTGTACCATCACTGCATCATCAGAGCATAATCTGAGCATAATCTCAGCATAATCACAGCATCATCACAGAATCATCACAGCATCATTACTGCATCATCACAGCATCTTTGCATCGTCATCAGAGCATCACCACTGCATCATCACTACATCATCACATCATCATCACAGCATTTTAGCTACATAATCACAGAATCATCATAGCGTAACGACAGCATCATCACAACATCATTACAGCATCATCACAGCGTCATCGTAACATCATGACTGTATCATCACAGCACCATCACAGCATCACCGCAGCGTCATCACTGCATCATCACAGCATCATCACAGCATCCTCACTGCATCATGAGTGCATCATCATCACAGCATCATAACTGCATCATCAAAGCATCATCTCGGCATAATCACAATGTCATAAATACATCATCACTCCATCATCACAGCATTATCACATCATCATCACAACGTTTTCAGTGTCATCACAGCATCATAACAACGTCATCAAACTGTCATCACAGCATCATCACCAAATCATCACAGAATCATCACAGCATCATTACTGCATCATCACAGCATCTTTGCATCGTCATCAGAGCATCACCACTGCATCATCACATCATCATCTCAGCATCATCACAGCATCATTACTGCTTACTCACTGCATCATCACAGCGTCATGACAGTGTCATCACTGCATCATAACATCATAGCTTCATCATCAGAACATTATCACAGCATCATCACTGCATCATCACATCATCATTATAGCATCTTCACTGTCATCAATACATCATCACAGCATCATCACATCATTATCACAGCATCATCAGTGTCATCTCAGCATCATCACTGCATCATGACTGCATCATAGCAGCATAATCACAGCATCATCACAGAATCATCACAGCATCATCATAAGGTCATCACAGCATCATCACTACGTCATCAGATTGTAATCACAGCATCATCACAGTGTCCTCACTGAATCATCACTGCACCATCACTGCAACATCACAGCATCATCTCAGCATCATCATGGCATCATTACTGCATCATCACTGCTTACTCACTGCATCATCACAGCATCATCTCAGCATCATCACAGAATCATTTCTGCATAATCATTGCATTTTCACAGCGTCATCACAGTATCATCACTGCATCATCACAGTGTCATCACAGCATCATCAAAGCATCACGACAGCGTCATCTCACCATCACGACCGCGTCATCAAAGCATCATCACTGCATCATAACAACATCATCTCAGCATCATCACAGAATCATTTCTGCATAATCACTGCATCATCATAGTGTCATCACAGTATATTCACTGCATCATCACATCATCACAGTGTCATCACAGAATCATCACTGAATCATCCAAGCATCATCCAAGCATCATCACAGCACCACCAATGCATCATCACAGTATCATCACTGCATAATCACTGCATCATCACCGCATCATCACTGCATCATCACTGCATAATCACTGCATCATCACAGCATCATCACATCGTCATCAAAACATCATTACAAGTATCAACACAACATAATCACAGTGTCATCACAGCATCATCATTGCATCCTTACTGCATGATCACAGCATCTCCGCATCGTAATCACATCATCATCACTGACTCCTCACTGAATCATCACTGTACCATCACTGCATCATCAGAGCATAATCTGAGCATAATCTCAGCATAATCACAGCATCATCACAGAATCATCACAGCATCATTACTGCATCATCACAGCATCTTTGCATCGTCATCAGAGCATCACCACTGCATCATCACTACATCATCACATCATCATCACAGCATTTTAGCTACATAATCACAGAATCATCATAGCGTAACGACAGCATCATCACAACATCATTACAGCATCATCACAGCGTCATCGTAACATCATGACTGTATCATCACAGCATCATCACAGCATCACCGCAGCGTCATCACTGCATCATCACAGCATCATCACAGCATCATCACGGCATCGTTACAGCATCGTCATATCATCATAACTGCATCATCACAACAACATAACAAAACCATCAAAGCATCGTCACAGCATCATCACCGCGTCATCACAGCGTCATAACTGCATCGTCACTGCATCTAAACTGCATCATCACAAAATCATCACAGCTTCATCACTGCAGCATCACAGCATCATCAAAGCATCATCGCAGCATCATCACATCATCATCACTGCATCATCACAGAATCATTACTGTTTACTCACTGCGGCATCACAGCATTATCACGGTGTCATAACTGCATCATCACTGCACCATTACTGCATCATCACAGTGTCATCTCAGCATCATCACAGCATCATTACTGCCTAATCATTGCATTATCACAACGTCATCACAGTATCATCAGTGCATCATCACAGCATCATTACTGCATCATCACATCATCATCACAGAATCACGATAGTGTCATCACAGCGTCATCACTGCATCATCACAACGTCATCTCAGCATCATCAGAGACTCATCACAACGTCATCACTGCATCATCACTGCATCACCACAGTATCATCACAGCATCATCACAAAATTATAAGAGCGTCATCACAGCGTTATTACTGCATCATCACAGCATCAATAAAGCATCATCACAGCGTCATCACACCGTTATCACAGCGTCATCACAGCATCATCACAGCATCACGACATCATCATCACAGCTTCACGACAGTGTCATGAGAGCGTCTTCACAGCATCATCACTACATCATCACAGCATCATCACTGCGTCATCAGAGCATCATCACAAAATCATCACAGCGTCATCACCGCATCATCACTGCATTGTCACAACATCATGGCGTCATAATAACTGCATCATAACAGCATGATCAAAGCATCATCACAGCGTCATCACAGCGTCATAACTGCATAAACACTGCATCATCAAAGAACCATCACAGCATCATCACAGCGTCATAACAGCATCATCAGAGCATCATCACATCGTCATCACATCGTCATCAAAGAATCTTCACAGCATCATCGCTATGTCATCATAGCATCATCATAATATTATCACAGCTTCATCACAGCGTCATAACAACATCATCACTGCATCATCACAGCATCATCATTATTGCATCATGACTGCATCATTACAGCATCATCAGAGCAGAATCAGTGCGTCGTCACAGCATCATTACTGCATCACCACATCATCACTGTGTTATCGCAGCGTCATCACAGCATCATCACAACATCATCACAGAATCATCACAGCATCATTGCAGCATCATCACATCATCATCACAGCGTCATCACAACATCATCGTAGCATCATCATGCATCATCACAGCATCATTACTGCATCATCACAGCATCATCACAGCATCATCACTGCATCATCACTGAATAATCACAGCATCATCACTGCATCATCACGGCATCGTTACAGCATCGTCATATCATCATAACTGCATCATCACAACAACATAACAAAATCATCAAAGCATCATCACAGCATCATCACCGCGTCATCACAGCGTCATAACTGCATCGTCACTGCATCTAAACTGCATCATCACAAAATCATCACTGCATCACATCATAATCACAACATCATCAAAGCGTCATCACAGCATCATCACTGCGTTATCACAGCATCATCTCAGCATCATCACAGTATCATTACTGCTTATTCACTGCATCATCACAACATCATCACAGCGTCATTACAGTGTCATAAATGCATCATCACAGTGTCATCAAAGCGTCCTAACTGCATAATCACTGCATCATCGCAGCTTCATCACAGCATCATGACAGCGTCATCACAGCATCAAAAATGCATAATCACTTCATCCTCACATCATCATCATAGCATCATAGCTGCATAATCATAGAGTCATCACAGCATCATCACTACATCATCAAATTGTCATCACTGTATCATCACAGCATCATCATAGCATCATCACTGCATAATCACAGTGTCATAACAGCATCATTACAACACCATGACTACGTCATCACAGCATCACGACAGCGTCATTACAGTGTCATCACAGCATCATCACTGCATTATCACAACATCATCACATCATCACTGCGTCATCAGAGCGTCATCACTACATAATCACTTCTTACTCAGTGAATCATCACTGCATCATCACATCATCACAGCATCATCTCAGCATAATCACAGTATCATCACAGCGTCATCACTACATCATCAATGCATCATCACTGCATCATCACAACATCATCACTGCATCATCACTGCATCATCACAGCATCCTCACAGCATCAATACAGCGTCATCACAACGTCAACAATGCATCATTACAGCATCATCTCAGTATAGTCACAGCATAATCACTGCATAATCACTGCATCATCATATCGTCATCACTGCATCATCACTGCATCATCACAGCACCATCACAGCATCATTACTGCAGAATCACTGCATCATCACAGCATCATAGCTGCATAATCACAGCATCATCACATCATCATCGCATAGTCATCACAGCGTCATCACTGCATCATCACAGCATCATCACAGCATCATTACTGCAGAATCACTGCATCATCACAGCATCCTCACAGCAACATCGCAGCATCATCACAGCATCATCGCATCATCATCACAACATCATCACAGTGTCATGACAGCATCATCACTGCATAATCACCGCATAATCACAGCATCATCACAGCATAATCACAGTATCATCACAGCGTCATCACTACATCATCACTGCATCATCACAGAATCATCACTGCGTCATCACAGCATCATCAGAGCATCATCACAGCATCATCAGAGCATCATCACAGCATCATCACATCATCATCTCAGCATCATTACTGCTTACTCACTGCATCATCATAGCATCATCACATCATCATCACAACATCATCAGTTTCATGTCAGCATCATCACTGCATCATCACAGCATCCTCACAGCATCAACACAGCGTCATCACAGCGTCATCAATGCATCATTACAGCATCATCTCAGTATAGTCACAGAATTATTACAGCATAATCACTGCATCATCATATCATCACTGCATCATCACTGCATCATCACTGCATCATCACAGCACCATCACAGCATCATTACTTCAGAATCACTGCATCATCACAGCATCCTCACAGCAACATCGCAGCATCATCACAGCATCATCACACTGTCATGACAGCATCATCACTGCATAATCACTGCATAATCTCCGCATAATCACAGCATCATCACATCATCATCACAATATCATCACAGCGTCATCACTACACATCACTGTATCATCACAGCACCATCACAGCATCACCGCAGCGTCATCATCAGAGCATCATCACAGCATCATCACTGCATCCTCACTGCATCATGAGTGCATCATCATCACAGCATCATAACTGCATCATCAAAGCATCATCTCGGCATAATCACAATGTCATAAATACATCATCACTCCATCATCACAGCATTATCACATCATCATCACAACGTTTTCAGTGTCATCACAGCATCATAACAACGTCATCAAACTGTCATCACAGCATCATCACCAAATCATCACAGAATCATCACAGCATCATTACTGCATCATCACAGCATCTTTGCATCGTCATCAGAGCATCACCACTGCATCATCACATCATCATCTCAGCATCATCACAGCATCATTACTGCTTACTCACTGCATCATCACAGCGTCATGACAGTGTCATCACTGCATCATAACATCATAGCTTCATCATCAGAACATTATCACAGCATCATCACTGCATCATCACATCATCATTATAGCATCTTCACTGTCATCAATACATCATCACAGCATCATCACATCATTATCACAGCATCATCAGTGTCATCTCAGCATCATCACTGCATCATGACTGCATCATAGCAGCATAATCACAGCATCATCACAGAATCATCACAGCATCATCATAAGGTCATCACAGCATCATCACTACGTCATCAGATTGTAATCACAGCATCATCACAGTGTCCTCACTGAATCATCACTGCACCATCACTGCAACATCACAGCATCATCTCAGCATCATCATGGCATCATTACTGCATCATCACTGCTTACTCACTGCATCATCACAGCATCATCTCAGCATCATCACAGAATCATTTCTGCATAATCATTGCATTTTCACAGCGTCATCACAGTATCATCACTGCATCATCACAGTGTCATCACAGCATCATCAAAGCATCACGACAGCGTCATCTCACCATCACGACAGCGTCATCAAAGCATCATCACTGCATCATAACAACATCATCTCAGCATCATCACAGAATCATTTCTGCATAATCACTGCATCATCATAGTGTCATCACAGTATATTCACTGCATCATCACATCATCACAGTGTCATCACAGAATCATCACTGAATCATCCAAGCATCATCCAAGCATCATCACAGCACCACCAATGCATCATCACAGTATCATCACTGCATAATCACTGCATCATCACCGCATCATCACATCATCAACACTGCATCATTGCTGCATCATCACATCATTGTCACAGTATCATCAAAATATCATCACAGCATCATCACACCATCATAACAACATCATCACAGCGTCATCACAGTATCGTAAATGCATCATCACAGAATCATCACTGAATCATCATAGCATCTTCATATCATCATCACAATATCATCACAGCATCATCACTGCATCATCACAGCATCATCACTGCATAATCACTGCATCATCACCACATCATCACAGCATCATCACTGCATAATCACTGCATCATCACAGCATCATCACATCGTCATCAAAACATCATTACAAGTATCAACACAACATAATCACAGTGTCATCACAGCATCATCATTGCATCCTTACTGCATGATCACAGCATCTCCGCATCGTAATCACATCATCATCACTGACTCCTCACTGAATCATCACTGTACCATCACTGCATCATCAGAGCATAATCTGAGCATAATCTCAGCATAATCACAGCATCATCACAGAATCATCACAGCATCATTACTGCATCATCACAGCATCTTTGCATCGTCATCAGAGCATCACCACTGCATCATCACTACATCATCACATCATCATCACAGCATTTTAGCTACATAATCACAGAATCATCATAGCGTAACGACAGCATCATCACAACATCATTACAGCATCATCACAGCGTCATCGTAACATCATGACTGTATCATCACAGCATCATCACAGCATCACCGCAGCGTCATCACTGCATCATCACAGCATCATCACAGCATCATCACGGCATCGTTACAGCATCGTCATATCATCATAACTGCATCATCACAACAACATAACAAAACCATCAAAGCATCGTCACAGCATCATCACCGCGTCATCACAGCGTCATAACTGCATCGTCACTGCATCTAAACTGCATCATCACAAAATCATCACAGCTTCATCACTGCAGCATCACAGCATCATCAAAGCATCATCGCAGCATCATCACATCATCATCACTGCATCATCACAGAATCATTACTGTTTACTCACTGCGGCATCACAGCATTATCACGGTGTCATAACTGCATCATCACTGCACCATTACTGCATCATCACAGTGTCATCTCAGCATCATCACAGCATCATTACTGCCTAATCATTGCATTATCACAACGTCATCACAGTATCATCAGTGCATCATCACAGCATCATTACTGCATCATCACATCATCATCACAGAATCACGATAGTGTCATCACAGCGTCATCACTGCATCATCACAGCGTCATCTCAGCATCATCAGAGACTCATCACAGCGTCATCACTGCATCATCACTGCATCACCACAGTATCATCACAGCATCATCACAAAATTATAAGAGCGTCATCACAGCGTTATTACTGCATCATCACAGCATCAATAGAGCATCATCACAGCGTCATCACAGCGTTATCACAGCGTCATCACAGCATCACGACATCATCATCACAGCTTCACGACAGTGTCATGAGAGCGTCTTCACAGCATCATCACTACATCATCACAGCATCATCACTGCGTCATCAGAGCATCATCACAAAATCATCACAGCGTCATCACCGCATCATCACTGCATTGTCACAACATCATGGCGTCATAATAACTGCATCATAACAGCATGATCAAAGCATCATCACAGCGTCATCACAGCGTCATAACTGCATAAACACTGCATCATCAAAGAACCATCACAGCATCATCACAGCGTCATAACAGCATCATCAGAGCATCATCACATCGTCATCACATCGTCATCAAAGAATCTTCACAGCATCATCGCTATGTCATCATAGCATCATCATAATATTATCACAGCTTCATCACAGCGTCATAACAACATCATCACTGCATCATCACAGCATCATCATTATTGCATCATGACTGCATCATTACAGCATCATCAGAGCAGAATCAGTGCGTCGTCACAGCATCATTACTGCATCACCACATCACCACTGTGTTATCGCAGCGTCATCACAGCATCATCACAACATCATCACAGAATCATCACAGCATCATTGCAGCATCATCACATCATCATCACAGCGTCATCACAACATCATCGTAGCATCATCATGCATCATCACAGCATCATTACTGCATCATCACAGCATCATCACAGCATCATCACTGCATCATCACTGAATAATCACAGCATCATCACTGCATCATCACGGCATCGTTACAGCATCGTCATATCATCATAACTGCATCATCACAACAACATAACAAAATCATCAAAGCATCATCACAGCATCATCACCGCGTCATCACAGCGTCATAACTGCATCGTCACTGCATCTAAACTGCATCATCACAAAATCATCACTGCATCACATCATAATCACAACATCATCAAAGCGTCATCACAGCATCATCACTGCGTTATCACAGCATCATCTCAGCATCATCACAGTATCATTACTGCTTATTCACTGCATCATCACAACATCATCACAGCGTCATTACAGTGTCATAAATGCATCATCACAGTGTCATCAAAGCGTCCTAACTGCATAATCACTGCATCATCGCAGCTTCATCACAGCATCATGACAGCGTCATCACAGCATCAAAAATGCATAATCACTTCATCCTCACATCATCATCATAGCATCATAGCTGCATAATCATAGAGTCATCACAGCATCATCACTACATCATCAAATTGTCATCACTGTATCATCACAGCATCATCATAGCATCATCACTGCATAATCACAGTGTCATAACAGCATCATTACAACACCATGACTACGTCATCACAGCATCACGACAGCGTCATTACAGTGTCATCACAGCATCATCACTGCATTATCACAACATCATCACAACATCATCACTGCGTCATCAGAGCGTCATCACTACATAATCACTTCTTACTCAGTGAATCATCACTGCATCATCACATCATCACAGCATCATCTCAGCATAATCACAGTATCATCACAGCGTCATCACTACATCATCAATGCATCATCACTGCATCATCACAGCATCATCACTGCATCATCACAGCATCATCAGAGCATCATCACAGCATCATCACAACATCATCACAGAGTCATCACAGCATCATCACTGCATAATCACTGCATCATCACAGCATCCTCACAGCATCAATACAGCGTCATCACAACGTCAACAATGCATCATTACAGCATCATCTCAGTATAGTCACAGCATAATCACTGCATAATCACTGCATCATCATATCGTCATCACTGCATCATCACAGCACCATCACAGCATCATTACTGCAGAATCACTGCATCATCACAGCATCATAGCTGCATAATCACAGCATCATCACATCATCATCGCATAGTCATCACAGCGTCATCACTGCATCATCACAGCATCATCACAGCATCATTACTGCAGAATCACTGCATCATCACAGCATCCTCACAGCAACATCGCAGCATCATCACAGCATCATCGCATCATCATCACAACATCATCACAGTGTCATGACAGCATCATCACTGCATAATCACCGCATAATCACAGCATCATCACAGCATAATCACAGTATCATCACAGCGTCATCACTACATCATCACTGCATCATCACAGAATCATCACTGCGTCATCACAGCATCATCAGAGCATCATCACAGCATCATCAGAGCATCATCACAGCATCATCACATCATCATCTCAGCATCATTACTGCTTACTCACTGCATCATCATAGCATCATCACATCATCATCACAACATCATCAGTTTCATGTCAGCATCATCACTGCATCATCACAGCATCCTCACAGCATCAACACAGCGTCATCACAGCGTCATCAATGCATCATTACAGCATCATCTCAGTATAGTCACAGAATTATTACAGCATAATCACTGCATCATCATATCATCACTGCATCATCACTGCATCATCACTGCATCATCACAGCACCATCACAGCATCATTACTTCAGAATCACTGCATCATCACAGCATCCTCACAGCAACATCGCAGCATCATCACAGCATCATCACACTGTCATGACAGCATCATCACTGCATAATCACTGCATAATCTCCGCATAATCACAGCATCATCACATCATCATCACAATATCATCACAGTGTCATCACTACACATCACTGCATCATCACTACATCATCACAGCATCATCACTTCGTCATCATCAGAGCATCATCACAGCATCATCACTGCATCCTCACTGCATCATGAGTGCATCATCATCACAGCATCATAACTGCATCATCAAAGCATCATCTCGGCATAATCACAATGTCATAAATACATCATCACTCCATCATCACAGCATTATCACATCATCATCACAACGTTTTCAGTGTCATCACAGCATCATAACAACGTCATCAAACTGTCATCACAGCATCATCACCAAATCATCACAGAATCATCACAGCATCATTACTGCATCATCACAGCATCTTTGCATCGTCATCAGAGCATCACCACTGCATCATCACATCATCATCTCAGCATCATCACAGCATCATTACTGCTTACTCACTGCATCATCACAGCGTCATGACAGTGTCATCACTGCATCATAACATCATAGCTTCATCATCAGAACATTATCACAGCATCATCACTGCATCATCACATCATCATTATAGCATCTTCACTGTCATCAATACATCATCACAGCATCATCACATCATTATCACAGCATCATCAGTGTCATCTCAGCATCATCACTGCATCATGACTGCATCATAGCAGCATAATCACAGCATCATCACAGAATCATCACAGCATCATCATAAGGTCATCACAGCATCATCACTACGTCATCAGATTGTAATCACAGCATCATCACAGTGTCCTCACTGAATCATCACTGCACCATCACTGCAACATCACAGCATCATCTCAGCATCATCATGGCATCATTACTGCATCATCACTGCTTACTCACTGCATCATCACAGCATCATCTCAGCATCATCACAGAATCATTTCTGCATAATCATTGCATTTTCACAGCGTCATCACAGTATCATCACTGCATCATCACAGTGTCATCACAGCCTCATCAAAGCATCACGACAGCGTCATCTCACCATCACGACAGCGTCATCAAAGCATCATCACTGCATCATAACAACATCATCTCAGCATCATCACAGAATCATTTCTGCATAATCACTGCATCATCATAGTGTCATCACAGTATATTCACTGCATCATCACATCATCACAGTGTCATCACAGAATCATCACTGAATCATCCAAGCATCATCCAAGCATCATCACAGCACCACCAATGCATCATCACAGTATCATCACTGCATAATCACTGCATCATCACCGCATCATCACATCATCAACACTGCATCATTGCTGCATCATCACATCATTGTCACAGTATCATCAAAATATCATCACAGCATCATCACACCATCATAACAACATCATCACAGCGTCATCACAGTATCGTAAATGTATCATCACAGAATCATCACTGAATCATCATAGCATCTTCATATCATCATCACAATATCATCACAGCATCATCACTGCATCATCACAGCATCATCACTGCATAATCACTGCATCATCACCACATCATCACAGCATCATCACTGCATAATCACTGCATCATCACAGCATCATCACATCGTCATCAAAACATCATTACAAGTATCAACACAACATAATCACAGTGTCATCACAGCATCATCATTGCATCCTTACTGCATGATCACAGCATCTCCGCATCGTAATCACATCATCATCACTGACTCCTCACTGAGTCATCACTGTACCATCACTGCATCATCAGAGCATAATCTGAGCATAATCTCAGCATAATCACAGCATCATCACAGAATCATCACAGCATCATTACTGCATCATCACAGCATCTTTGCATCGTCATCAGAGCATCACCACTGCATCATCACTACATCATCACATCATCATCACAGCATTTTAGCTACATAATCACAGAATCATCATAGCGTAACGACAGCATCATCACAACATCATTACAGCATCATCACAGCGTCATCGTAACATCATGACTGTATCATCACAGCACCATCACAGCATCACCGCAGCGTCATCACTGCATCATCACAGCATCATCACTGCATCCTCACTGCATCATGAGTGCATCATCATCACAGCATCATAACTGCATCATCAAAGCATCATCTCGGCATAATCACAATGTCATAAATACATCATCACTCCATCATCACAGCATTATCACATCATCATCACAACGTTTTCAGTGTCATCACAGCATCATAACAACGTCATCAAACTGTCATCACAGCATCATCACCAAATCATCACAGAATCATCACAGCATCATTACTGCATCATCACAGCATCTTTGCATCGTCATCAGAGCATCACCACTGCATCATCACATCATCATCTCAGCATCATCACAGCATCATTACTGCTTACTCACTGCATCATCACAGCGTCATGACAGTGTCATCACTGCATCATAACATCATAGCTTCATCATCAGAACATTATCACAGCATCATCACTGCATCATCACATCATCATTATAGCATCTTCACTGTCATCAATACATCATCACAGCATCATCACATCATTATCACAGCATCATCAGTGTCATCTCAGCATCATCACTGCATCATGACTGCATCATAGCAGCATAATCACAGCATCATCACAGAATCATCACAGCATCATCATAAGGTCATCACAGCATCATCACTACGTCATCAGATTGTAATCACAGCATCATCACAGTGTCCTCACTGAATCATCACTGCACCATCACTGCAACATCACAGCATCATCTCAGCATCATCATGGCATCATTACTGCATCATCACTGCTTACTCACTGCATCATCACAGCATCATCTCAGCATCATCACAGAATCATTTCTGCATAATCATTGCATTTTCACAGCGTCATCACAGTATCATCACTGCATCATCACAGTGTCATCACAGCATCATCAAAGCATCACGACAGCGTCATCTCACCATCACGACAGCGTCATCAAAGCATCATCACTGCATCATAACAACATCATCTCAGCATCATCACAGAATCATTTCTGCATAATCACTGCATCATCATAGTGTCATCACAGTATATTCACTGCATCATCACATCATCACAGTGTCATCACAGAATCATCACTGAATCATCCAAGCATCATCCAAGCATCATCACAGCACCACCAATGCATCATCACAGTATCATCACTGCATAATCACTGCATCATCACCGCATCATCACTGCATCATCACTGCATAATCACTGCATCATCACAGCATCATCACATCGTCATCAAAACATCATTACAAGTATCAACACAACATAATCACAGTGTCATCACAGCATCATCATTGCATCCTTACTGCATGATCACAGCATCTCCGCATCGTAATCACATCATCATCACTGACTCCTCACTGAATCATCACTGTACCATCACTGCATCATCAGAGCATAATCTGAGCATAATCTCAGCATAATCACAGCATCATCACAGAATCATCACAGCATCATTACTGCATCATCACAGCATCTTTGCATCGTCATCAGAGCATCACCACTGCATCATCACTACATCATCACATCATCATCACAGCATTTTAGCTACATAATCACAGAATCATCATAGCGTAACGACAGCATCATCACAACATCATTACAGCATCATCACAGCGTCATCGTAACATCATGACTGTATCATCACAGCATCATCACAGCATCACCGCAGCGTCATCACTGCATCATCACAGCATCATCACGGCATCGTTACAGCATCGTCATATCATCATAACTGCATCATCACAACAACATAACAAAACCATCAAAGCATCGTCACAGCATCATCACCGCGTCATCACAGCGTCATAACTGCATCGTCACTGCATCTAAACTGCATCATCACAAAATCATCACAGCTTCATCACTGCAGCATCACAGCATCATCAAAGCATCATCGCAGCATCATCACATCATCATCACTGCATCATCACAGAATCATTACTGTTTACTCACTGCGGCATCACAGCATTATCACGGTGTCATAACTGCATCATCACTGCACCATTACTGCATCATCACAGTGTCATCTCAGCATCATCACAGCATCATTACTGCCTAATCATTGCATTATCACAACGTCATCACAGTATCATCAGTGCATCATCACAGCATCATTACTGCATCATCACATCATCATCACAGAATCACGATAGTGTCATCACAGCGTCATCACTGCATCATCACAGCGTCATCTCAGCATCATCAGAGACTCATCACAGCGTCATCACTGCATCATCACTGCATCACCACAGTATCATCACAGCATCATCACAAAATTATAAGAGCGTCATCACAGCGTTATTACTGCATCATCACAGCATCAATAAAGCATCATCACAGCGTCATCACAGCGTTATCACAGCGTCATCACAGCATCATCACAGCATCACGACATCATCATCACAGCTTCACGACAGTGTCATGAGAGCGTCTTCACAGCATCATCACTACATCATCACAGCATCATCACTGCGTCATCAGAGCATCATCACAAAATCATCACAGCGTCATCACCGCATCATCACTGCATTGTCACAACATCATGGCGTCATAATAACTGCATCATAACAGCATGATCAAAGCATCATCACAGCGTCATCACAGCGTCATAACTGCATAAACACTGCATCATCAAAGAACCATCACAGCATCATCACAGCGTCATAACAGCATCATCAGAGCATCATCACATCGTCATCACATCGTCATCAAAGAATCTTCACAGCATCATCGCTATGTCATCATAGCATCATCATAATATTATCACAGCTTCATCACAGCGTCATAACAACATCATCACTGCATCATCACAGCATCATCATTATTGCATCATGACTGCATCATTACAGCATCATCAGAGCAGAATCAGTGCGTCGTCACAACATCATTACTGCATCACCACATCATCACTGTGTTATCGCAGCGTCATCACAGCATCATCACAACATCATCACAGAATCATCACAGCATCATTGCAGCATCATCACATCATCATCACAGCGTCAACACAACATCATCGTAGCATCATCATGCATCATCACAGCATCATTACTGCATCATCACAGCATCATCACAGCATCATCACTGCATCATCACTGAATAATCACAGCATCATCACTGCATCATCACGGCATCGTTACAGCATCGTCATATCATCATAACTGCATCATCACAACAACATAACAAAATCATCAAAGCATCATCACAGCATCATCACCGCGTCATCACAGCGTCATAACTGCATCGTCACTGCATCTAAACTGCATCATCAAAAAATCATCACTGCATCACATCATAATCACAACATCATCAAAGCGTCATCACAGCATCATCACTGCGTTATCACAGCATCATCTCAGCATCATCACAGTATCATTACTGCTTATTCACTGCATCATCACAACATCATCACAGCGTCATTACAGTGTCATAAATGCATCATCACAGTGTCATCAAAGCGTCCTAACTGCATAATCACTGCATCATCGCAGCTTCATCACAGCATCATGACAGCGTCATCACAGCATCAAAAATGCATAATCACTTCATCCTCACATCATCATCATAGCATCATAGCTGCATAATCATAGAGTCATCACAGCATCATCACTACATCATCAAATTGTCATCACTGTATCATCACAGCATCATCATAGCATCATCACTGCATAATCACAGTGTCATAACAGCATCATTACAACACCATGACTACGTCATCACAGCATCACGACAGCGTCATTACAGTGTCATCACAGCATCATCACTGCATTATCACAACATCATCACAACATCATCACTGCGTCATCAGAGCGTCATCACTACATAATCACTTCTTACTCAGTGAATCATCACTGCATCATCACATCATCACAGCATCATCTCAGCATAATCACAGTATCATCACAGCGTCATCACTACATCATCAATGCATCATCACTGCATCATCACTGCATCATCACAGCATCATCAGAGCATCATCACAGCATCATCACAACATCATCACAGAGTCATCACAGCATCATCACTGCATAATCACTGCATCATCACAGCATCCTCACAGCATCAATACAGCGTCATCACAACGTCAACAATGCATCATTACAGCATCATCTCAGTATAGTCACAGCATAATCACTGCATAATCACTGCATCATCATATCGTCATCACTGCATCATCACAGCACCATCACAGCATCATTACTGCAGAATCACTGCATCATCACAGCATCATAGCTGCATAATCACAGCATCATCACATCATCATCGCATAGTCATCACAGCGTCATCACTGCATCATCACAGCATCATCACAGCATCATTACTGCAGAATCACTGCATCATCACAGCATCCTCACAGCAACATCGCAGCATCATCACAGCATCATCGCATCATCATCACAGTGTCATGACAGCATCATCACTGCATAATCACCGCATAATCACAGCATCATCACAGCATAATAACAGTATCATCACAGCGTCATCACTACATCATCACTGCATCATCACAGAATCATCACTGCGTCATCACAGCATCATCAGAGCATCATCACAGCATCATCACATCATCATCTCAGCATCATTACTGCTTACTCACTGCATCATCATAGCATCATCACATCATCATCACAACATCATCAGTTTCATGTCAGCATCATCACTGCATAATCACTGCATCATCACAGCATCCTCACGGCATCAACACAGCGTCATCACAGCGTCATCAATGCATCATTACAGCATCATCTCAGTATAGTCACAGAATTATTACAGCATAATCACTGCATCATCATATCATCACTGCATCATCACTGCATCATCACTGCATCATCACAGCACCATCACAGCATCATTACTTCAGAATCACTGCATCATCACAGCATCCTCACAGCAACATCGCAGCATCATCACAGCATCATCACACTGTCATGACAGCATCATCACTGCATAATCACTGCATAATCTCCGCATAATCACAGCATCATCACATCATCATCACAATATCATCACAGCGTCATCACTACACATCACTGCATCATCACTACATCATCACAGCATCATCACTTCGTCATCATCAGAGCATCATCACAGCATCATCACTGCATCCTCACTGCATCATGAGTGCATCATCATCACAGCATCATAACTGCATCATCAAAGCATCATCTCGGCATAATCACAATGTCATAAATACATCATCACTCCATCATCACAGCATTATCACATCATCATCACAACGTTTTCAGTGTCATCACAGCATCATAACAACGTCATCAAACTGTCATCACAGCATCATCACCAAATCATCACAGAATCATCACAGCATCATTACTGCATCATCACAGCATCTTTGCATCGTCATCAGAGCATCACCACTGCATCATCACATCATCATCTCAGCATCATCACAGCATCATTACTGCTTACTCACTGCATCATCACAGCGTCATGACAGTGTCATCACTGCATCATAACATCATAGCTTCATCATCAGAACATTATCACAGCATCATCACTGCATCATCACATCATCATTATAGCATCTTCACTGTCATCAATACATCATCACAGCATCATCACATCATTATCACAGCATCATCAGTGTCATCTCAGCATCATCACTGCATCATGACTGCATCATAGCAGCATAATCACAGCATCATCACAGAATCATCACAGCATCATCATAAGGTCATCACAGCATCATCACTACGTCATCAAATTGTAATCACAGCATCATCACAGTGTCCTCACTGAATCATCACTGCACCATCACTGCAACATCACAGCATCATCTCAGCATCATCATGGCATCATTACTGCATCATCACTGCTTACTCACTGCATCATCACAGCATCATCTCAGCATCATCACAGAATCATTTCTGCATAATCATTGCATTTTCACAGCGTCATCACAGTATCATCACTGCATCATCACAGTGTCATCACAGCATCATCAAAGCATCACGACAGCGTCATCTCACCATCACGACAGCGTCATCAAAGCATCATCACTGCATCATAACAACATCATCTCAGCATCATCACAGAATCATTTCTGCATAATCACTGCATCATCATAGTGTCATCACAGTATATTCACTGCATCATCACATCATCACAGTGTCATCACAGAATCATCACTGAATCATCCAAGCATCATCCAAGCATCATCACAGCACCACCAATGCATCATCACAGTATCATCACTGCATAATCACTGCATCATCACCGCATCATCACATCATCAACACTGCATCATTGCTGCATCATCACATCATTGTCACAGTATCATCAAAATATCATCACAGCATCATCACACCATCATAACAACATCATCACAGCGTCATCACAGTATCGTAAATGCATCATCACTGAATCATCACTGAATCATCATAGCATCTTCATATCATCATCACAATATCATCACAGCATCATCACTGCATCATCACAGCATCATCACATCGTCATCAAAACATCATTACAAGTATCAACACAACATAATCACAGTGTCATCACAGCATCATCATTGCATCCTTACTGCATGATCACAGCATCTCCGCATCGTAATCACATCATCATCACTGACTCCTCACTGAATCATCACTGTACCATCACTGCATCATCAGAGCATAATCTGAGCATAATCTCAGCATAATCACAGCATCATCACAGCATCATTACTGCATCATCACAGCATCTTTGCATCGTCATCAGAGCATCACCACTGCATCATCACTACATCATCACATCATCATCACAGCATTTTAGCTACATAATCACAGAATCATCATAGCGTAACGACAGCATCATCACAACATCATTACAGCATCATCACAGCGTCATCGTAACATCATGACTGTATCATCACAGCATCATCACAGCATCACCGCAGCGTCATCACTGCATCATCACAGCATCATCACGGCATCGTTACAGCATCGTCATATCATCATAACTGCATCATCACAACAACATAACAAAATCATCAAAGCATCGTCACAGCATCATCACCGCGTCATCACAGCGTCATAACTGCATCGTCACTGCATCTAAACTGCATCATCACAAAATCATCACAGCTTCATCACTGCAGCATCACAGCATCATCAAAGCATCATCGCAGCATCATCACATCATCATCACTGCATCATCACAGAATCATTACTGTTTACTCACTGCGGCATCACAGCATTATCACGGTGTCATAACTGCATCATCACTGCACCATTACTGCATCATCACAGTGTCATCTCAGCATCATCACAGCATCATTACTGCCTAATCATTGCATTATCACAACGTCATCACAGTATCATCAGTGCATCATCACAGCATCATTACTGCATCATCACATCATCATCACAGAATCACGATAGTGTCATCACAGCGTCATCACTGCATCATCACAGCGTCATCTCAGCATCATCAGAGACTCATCACAGCGTCATCACTGCATCATCACTGCATCACCACAGTATCATCACAGCATCATCACAAAATTATAAGAGCGTCATCACAGCGTTATTACTGCATCATCACAGCATCAATAGAGCATCATCACAGCGTCATCACAGCGTTATCACAGCGTCATCACAGCATCACGACATCATCATCACAGCTTCACGACAGTGTCATGAGAGCGTCTTCACAGCATCATCACTACATCATCACAGCATCATCACTGCGTCATCAGAGCATCATCACAAAATCATCACAGCGTCATTACTGCATCATCACTGCATCATCACAGCGTCATCACCGCATCATCACTGCATTGTCACAACATCATGGCGTCATAATAACTGCATCATAACAGCATGATCAAAGCATCATCACAGCGTCATCACAGCGTCATAACTGCATAAACACTGCATCATCAAAGAACCATCACAGCATCATCACAGCGTCATAACAGCATCATCAGAGCATCATCACATCGTCATCACATCGTCATCAAAGAATCTTCACAGCATCATCGCTATGTCATCATAGCATCATCATAATATTATCACAGCTTCATCACAGTGTCATAACAACATCATCACTGCATCATCACAGCATCATCATTATTGCATCATGACTGCATCATTACAGCATCATCAGAGCAGAATCAGTGCGTCGTCACAGCATCATTACTGCATCACCACATCATCACTGTGTTATCGCAGCGTCATCACAGCATCATCACAACATCATCACAGAATCATCACAGCATCATTGCAGCATCATCACATCATCATCACAGCGTCATCACAACATCATCGTAGCATCATCATGCATCATCACAGCATCATTACTGCATCATCACAGCATCATCACAGCATCATCACTGCATCATCACTGAATAATCACAGCATCATCACTGCATCATCACGGCATCGTTACAGCATCGTCATATCATCATAACTGCATCATCACAACAACATAACAAAATCATCAAAGCATCATCACAGCATCATCACCGCGTCATCACAGCGTCATAACTGCATCGTCACTGCATCTAAACTGCATCATCACAAAATCATCACTGCATCACATCATAATCACAACATCATCAAAGCGTCATCACAGCATCATCACTGCGTTATCACAGCATCATCTCAGCATCATCACAGTATCATTACTGCTTATTCACTGCATCATCACAACATCATCACAGCGTCATTACAGTGTCATAAATGCATCATCACAGTGTCATCAAAGCGTCCTAACTGCATAATCACTGCATCATCGCAGCTTCATCACAGCATCATGACAGCGTCATCACAGCATCAAAAATGCATAATCACTTCATCCTCACATCATCATCATAGCATCATAGCTGCATAATCATAGAGTCATCACAGCATCATCACTACATCATCAAATTGTCATCACTGTATCATCACAGCATCATCATAGCATCATCACTGCATAATCACAGTGTCATAACAGCATCATTACAACACCATGACTACGTCATCACAGCATCACGACAGCGTCATTACAGTGTCATCACAGCATCATCACTGCATTATCACAACATCATCACAACATCATCACTGCGTCATCAGAGCGTCATCACTACATAATCACTTCTTACTCAGTGAATCATCACTGCATCATCACATCATCACAGCATCATCTCAGCATAATCACAGTATCATCACAGCGTCATCACTACATCATCAATGCATCATCACTGCATCATCACAGCATCATCACTGCATCATCACAGCATCATCAGAGCATCATCACAGCATCATCACAACATCATCACAGAGTCATCACAGCATCATCACTGCATAATCACTGCATCATCACAGCATCCTCACAGCATCAATACAGCGTCATCACAACGTCAACAATGCATCATCACAGCATCATCACTACATAATCACTGCATCATCATATCGTCATCACTGCATCATCACTGCATCATCACAGCACCATCACAGCATCATTACTGCAGAATCACTGCATCATCACTGCATCATAGCTGCATAATCACAGCATCATCACATCATCATCGCATAGTCATCACAGCGTCATCACTGCATCATCACAGCATCATCACAGCATCATTACTGCAGAATCACTGCATCATCACAGCATCCTCACAGCAACATCGCAGCATCACAGCATCATCGCATCATCATCACAGTGTCATGACAGCATCATCACTGCATAATCACCGCATAATCACAGCATCATCACAGCATAATCACAGTATCATCACTGCGTCATCACAGCATCATCACTGCATCATCACAGAATCATCACTGCGTCATCACAGCATCATCAGAGCATCATCACAGCATCATCAGAGCATCATCACAGCATCATCACATCATCATCTCAGCATCATTACTGCTTACTCACTGCATCATCATAGCATCATCACATCATCATCACAACATCATCAGTTTCATGTCAGCATCATCACTGCATCATCACAGCATCCTCACAGCATCAACACAGCGTCATCACAGCGTCATCAATGCATCATTACAGCATCATCTCAGTATAGTCACAGAATTATTACAGCATAATCACTGCATCATCATATCATCACTGCATCATCACTGCATCATCACTGCATCATCACAGCACCATCACAGCATCATTACTTCAGAATCACTGCATCATCACAGCATCCTCACAGCAACATCGCAGCATCATCACAGCATCATCACACTGTCATGACAGCATCATCACTGCATAATCACTGCATAATCTCCGCATAATCACAGCATCATCACATCATCATCACAATATCATCACAGCGTCATCACTACACATCACTGCATCATCACTACATCATCACAGCATCATCACTTCGTCATCATCAGAGCATCATCACAGCATCATCACTGCATCCTCACTGCATCATGAGTGCATCATCATCACAGCATCATAACTGCATCATCAAAGCATCATCTCGGCATAATCACAATGTCATAAATACATCATCACTCCATCATCACAGCATTATCACATCATCATCACAACGTTTTCAGTGTCATCACAGCATCATAACAACGTCATCAAACTGTCATCACAGCATCATCACCAAATCATCACAGAATCATCACAGCATCATTACTGCATCATCACAGCATCTTTGCATCGTCATCAGAGCATCACCACTGCATCATCACTACATCATCACATCATCATCACAGCATTTTAGCTACATAATCACAGAATCATCATAGCGTAACGACAGCATCATCACAACATCATTACAGCATCATCACAGCGTCATCGTAACATCATGACTGTATCATCACAGCATCATCACAGCATCACCGCAGCGTCATCACTGCATCATCACAGCATCATCACAGCATCATCACGGCATCGTTACAGCATCGTCATATCATCATAACTGCATCATCACAACAACATAACAAAACCATCAAAGCATCGTCACAGCATCATCACCGCGTCATCACAGCGTCATAACTGCATCGTCACTGCATCTAAACTGCATCATCACAAAATCATCACAGCTTCATCACTGCAGCATCACAGCATCATCAAAGCATCATCGCAGCATCATCACATCATCATCACTGCATCATCACAGAATCATTACTGTTTACTCACTGCGGCATCACAGCATTATCACGGTGTCATAACTGCATCATCACTGCACCATTACTGCATCATCACAGTGTCATCTCAGCATCATCACAGCATCATTACTGCCTAATCATTGCATTATCACAACGTCATCACAGTATCATCAGTGCATCATCACAGCATCATTACTGCATCATCACATCATCATCACAGAATCACGATAGTGTCATCACAGCGTCATCACTGCATCATCACAGCGTCATCTCAGCATCATCAGAGACTCATCACAACGTCATCACTGCATCATCACTGCATCACCACAATATCATCACAGCATCATCACAAAATTATAAGAGCGTCATCACAGCGTTATTACTGCATCATCACAGCATCAATAGAGCATCATCACAGCGTCATCACAGCGTTATCACAGCGTCATCACAGCATCATCACAGCATCACGACATCATCATCACAGCGTCACGACAGTGTCATGAGAGCGTCTTCACAGCATCATCACTACATCATCACAGCATCATCACTGCGTCATCAGAGCATCATCACAAAATCATCACAGCGTCATTACTGCATCATCACTGCATCATCACAGCGTCATCACCGCATCATCACTGCATTGTCACAACATCATGGCGTCATAATAACTGCATCATAACAGCATGATCAAAGCATCATCACAGCGTCATCACAGCGTCATAACTGCATAAACACTGCATCATCAAAGAACCATCACAGCATCATCACAGCGTCATAACAGCATCATCAGAGCATCATCACATCGTCATCACATCGTCATCAAAGAATCTTCACAGCATCATCGCTATGTCATCATAGCATCATCATAATATTATCACAGCTTCATCACAGCGTCATAACAACATCATCACTGCATCATCACAGCATCATCATTATTGCATCATGACTGCATCATTACAGCATCATCAGAGCAGAATCAGTGCGTCGTCACAGCATCATTACTGCATCACCACATCATCACTGTGTTATCGCAGCGTCATCACAGCATCATCACAACATCATCACAGAATCATCACAGCATCATTGCAGCATCATCACATCATCACCACAGCGTCAACACAACATCATCGTAGCATCATCATGCATCATCACAGCATCATTACTGCATCATCACAGCATCATCACAGCATCATCACTGCATCATCACTGAATAATCACAGCATCATCACTGCATCATCACGGCATCGTTACAGCATCGTCATATCATCATAACTGCATCATCACAACAACATAACAAAATCATCAAAGCATCATCACAGCATCATCACCGCGTCATCACAGCGTCATAACTGCATCGTCACTGCATCTAAACTGCATCATCACAAAATCATCACTGCATCACATCATAATCACAACATCATCAAAGCGTCATCACAGCATCATCACTGCGTTATCACAGCATCATCTCAGCATCATCACAGTATCATTACTGCTTATTCACTGCATCATCACAACATCATCACAGCGTCATTACAGTGTCATAAATGCATCATCACAGTGTCATCAAAGCGTCCTAACTGCATAATCACTGCATCATCGCAGCTTCATCACAGCATCATGACAGCGTCATCACAGCATCAAAAATGCATAATCACTTCATCCTCACATCATCATCATAGCATCATAGCTGCATAATCATAGAGTCATCACAGCATCATCACTACATCATCAAATTGTCATCACTGTATCATCACAGCATCATCATAGCATCATCACTGCATAATCACAGTGTCATAACAGCATCATTACAACACCATGACTACGTCATCACAGCATCACGACAGCGTCATTACAGTGTCATCACAGCATCATCACTGCATTATCACAACATCATCACAACATCATCACTGCGTCATCAGAGCGTCATCACTACATAATCACTTCTTACTCAGTGAATCATCACTGCATCATCACATCATCACAGCATCATCTCAGCATAATCACAGTATCATCACAGCGTCATCACTACATCATCAATGCATCATCACTGCATCATCACAGCATCATCACTGCATCATCACAGCATCATCAGAGCATCATCACAGCATCATCACAACATCATCACAGAGTCATCACAGCATCATCACTGCATAATCACTGCATCATCACAGCATCCTCACAGCATCAATACAGCGTCATCACAACGTCAACAATGCATCATTACAGCATCATCTCAGTATAGTCACAGCATAATCACTGCATAATCACTGCATCATCATATCGTCATCACTGCATCATCACAGCACCATCACAGCATCATTACTGCAGAATCACTGCATCATCACAGCATCATAGCTGCATAATCACAGCATCATCACATCATCATCGCATAGTCATCACAGCGTCATCACTGCATCATCACAGCATCATCACAGCATCATTACTGCAGAATCACTGCATCATCACAGCATCCTCACAGCAACATCGCAGCATCATCACAGCATCATCGCATCATCATCACAGTGTCATGACAGCATCATCACTGCATAATCACCGCATAATCACAGCATCATCACAGCATAATCACAGTATCATCACAGCGTCATCACTACATCATCACTGCATCATCACAGAATCATCACTGCGTCATCACAGCATCATCAGAGCATCATCACAGCATCATCACAGCATAATCACAGTATCATCACAGCATCATCACTACATCATCACTGCATCATCACAGAATCATCACTGCGTCATCACAGCATCATCAGAGCATCATCACAGCATCATCACATCATCATCTCAGCATCATTACTGCTTACTCACTGCATCATCATAGCATCATCACATCATCATCACAACATCATCAGTTTCATGTCAGCATCATCACTGCATAATCACTGCATCATCACAGCATCCTCACAGCATCAACACAGCGTCATCACAGCGTCATCAATGCATCATTACAGCATCATCTCAGTATAGTCACAGAATTATTACAGCATAATCACTGCATCATCATATCATCACTGCATCATCACTGCATCATCACTGCATCATCACAGCACCATCACAGCATCATTACTTCAGAATCACTGCATCATCACAGCATCCTCACAGCAACATCGCAGCATCATCACAGCATCATCACACTGTCATGACAGCATCATCACTGCATAATCACTGCATAATCTCCGCATAATCACAGCATCATCACATCATCATCACAATATCATCACAGCGTCATCACTACACATCACTGCATCATCACTACATCATCACAGCATCATCACTGCATCCTCACTGCATCATGAGTGCATCATCATCACAGCATCATAACTGCATCATCAAAGCATCATCTCGGCATAATCACAATGTCATAAATACATCATCACTCCATCATCACAGCATTATCACATCATCATCACAACGTTTTCAGTGTCATCACAGCATCATAACAACGTCATCAAACTGTCATCACAGCATCATCACCAAATCATCACAGAATCATCACAGAATCATTACTGCATCATCACAGCATCATTACTGCATCATCACAGCATCTTTGCATCGTCATCAGAGCATCACCACTGCATCATCACATCATCATCTCAGCATCATCACAGCATCATTACTGCTTACTCACTGCATCATCACAGCGTCATGACAGTGTCATCACTGCATCATAACATCATAGCTTCATCATCAGAACATTATCACAGCATCATCACTGCATCATCACATCATCATTATAGCATCTTCACTGTCATCAATACATCATCACAGCATCATCACATCATTATCACAGCATCATCAGTGTCATCTCAGCATCATCACTGCATCATGACTGCATCATAGCAGCATAATCACAGCATCATCACAGAATCATCACAGCATCATCATAAGGTCATCACAGCATCATCACTACGTCATCAGATTGTAATCACAGCATCATCACAGTGTCCTCACTGAATCATCACTGCACCATCACTGCAACATCACAGCATCATCTCAGCATCATCATGGCATCATTACTGCATCATCACTGCTTACTCACTGCATCATCACAGCATCATCTCAGCATCATCACAGAATCATTTCTGCATAATCATTGCATTTTCACAGCGTCATCACAGTATCATCACTGCATCATCACAGTGTCATCACAGCATCATCAAAGCATCACGACAGAGTCATCTCACCATCACGACAGCGTCATCAAAGCATCATCACTGCATCATAACAACATCATCTCAGCATCATCACAGAATCATTTCTGCATAATCACTGCATCATCATAGTGTCATCACAGTATATTCACTGCATCATCACATCATCACAGTGTCATCACAGAATCATCACTGAATCATCCAAGCATCATCCAAGCATCATCACAGCACCACCAATGCATCATCACAGTATCATCACTGCATAATCACTGCATCATCACCGCATCATCACATCATCAACACTGCATCATTGCTGCATCATCACATCATTGTCACAGTATCATCAAAATATCATCACAGCATCATCACACCATCATAACAACATCATCACAGCGTCATCACAGTATCGTAAATGCATCATCACTGAATCATCACTGAATCATCATAGCATCTTCATATCATCATCACAATATCATCACAGCATCATCACTGCATCATCACAGCATCATCACATCGTCATCAAAACATCATTACAAGTATCAACACAACATAATCACAGTGTCATCACAGCATCATCATTGCATCCTTACTGCATGATCACAGCATCTCCGCATCGTAATCACATCATCATCACTGACTCCTCACTGAATCATCACTGTACCATCACTGCATCATCAGAGCATAATCTGAGCATAATCTCAGCATAATCACAGCATCATCACAGAATCATCACAGCATCATTACTGCATCATCACAGCATCTTTGCATCGTCATCAGAGCATCACCACTGCATCATCACTACATCATCACATCATCATCACAGCATTTTAGCTACATAATCACAGAATCATCATAGCGTAACGACAGCATCATCACAACATCATTACAGCATCATCACAGCGTCATCGTAACATCATGACTGTATCATCACAGCATCATCACAGCATCACCGCAGCGTCATCACTGCATCATCACAGCATCATCACTGCATCATCACGGCATCGTTACAGCATCGTCATATCATCATAACTGCATCATCACAACAACATAACAAAATCATCAAAGCATCATCACAGCATCATCACCGCGTCATCACAGCGTCATAACTGCATCGTCACTGCATCTAAACTGCATCATCACAAAATCATCACTGCATCACATCATAATCACAACATCATCAAAGCGTCATCACAGCATCATCACTGCGTTATCACAGCATCATCTCAGCATCATCACAGTATCATTACTGCTTATTCACTGCATCATCACAACATCATCACAGCGTCATTACAGTGTCATAAATGCATCATCACAGTGTCATCAAAGCGTCCTAACTGCATAATCACTGCATCATCGCAGCTTCATCACAGCATCATGACAGCGTCATCACAGCATCAAAAATGCATAATCACTTCATCCTCACATCATCATCATAGCATCATAGCTGCATAATCATAGAGTCATCACAGCATCATCACTACATCATCAAATTGTCATCACTGTATCATCACAGCATCATCATAGCATCATCACTGCATAATCACAGTGTCATAACAGCATCATTACAACACCATGACTACGTCATCACAGCATCACGACAGCGTCATTACAGTGTCATCACAGCATCATCACTGCATTATCACAACATCATCACAACATCATCACTGCGTCATCAGAGCGTCATCACTACATAATCACTTCTTACTCAGTGAATCATCACTACATCATCACATCATCACAGCATCATCTCAGCATAATCACAGTATCACCACAGCGTCATCACTACATCATCAATGCATCATCACTGCATCATCACAGCATCATCACTGCATCATCACAGCATCATCACTGCATCATCACAGAATCATCACTGCGTCATCACAGCATCATCAGAGCATCATCACAGCGTCATCACAGCGTCATCACTACATCATCACTGCATCATCACAGAATCATCACTGCGTCATCACAGCATCATCACAGCATCATCACAGCATCATCACATCATCATCTCAGCATCATTACTGCTTACTCACTGCATCATCATAGCATCATCACATCATCATCACAACATCATCAGTTTCATGTCAGCATCATCACTGCATAATCACTGCATCATCACAGCATCCTCACAGCATCAACACAGCGTCATCACAGCGTCATCAATGCATCATTACAGCATCATCTCAGTATAGTCACAGAATTATTACAGCATAATCACTGCATCATCATACCATCACTGCATCATCACTGCATCATCACTGCATCATCACAGCACCATCACAGCATCATTACTTCAGAATCACTGCATCATCACAGCATCCTCACAGCAACATCGCAGCATCATCACAGCACCATCACACTGTCATGACAGCATCATCACTGCATAATCACTGCATAATCTCCGCATAATCACAGCATCATCACATCATCATCACAATATCATCACAGCGTCACCACTACACATCACTGCATCATCACTACATCATCACAGCATCATCACTTCGTCATCATCAGAGCATCATCACAGCATCATCACTGCATCCTCACTGCATCATGAGTGCATCATCATCACAGCATCATAACTGCATCATCAAAGCATCATCTCGGCATAATCACAATGTCATAAATACATCATCACTCCATCATCACAGCATTATCACATCATCATCACAACGTTTTCAGTGTCATCACAGCATCATAACAACGTCATCAAACTGTCATCACAGCATCATCACCAAATCATCACAGAATCATCACAGCATCATTACTGCATCATCACAGCATCTTTGCATCGTCATCAGAGCATCACCACTGCATCATCACATCATCATCTCAGCATCATCACAGCATCATTACTGCTTACTCACTGCATCATCACAGCGTCATGACAGTGTCATCACTGCATCATAACATCATAGCTTCATCATCAGAACATTATCACAGCATCATCACTGCATCATCACATCATCATTATAGCATCTTCACTGTCATCAATACATCATCACAGCATCATCACATCATTATCACAGCATCATCAGTGTCATCTCAGCATCATCACTGCATCATGACTGCATCATAGCAGCATAATCACAGCATCATCACAGAATCATCACAGCATCATCATAAGGTCATCACAGCATCATCACTACGTCATCAGATTGTAATCACAGCATCATCACAGTGTCCTCACTGAATCATCACTGCACCATCACTGCAACATCACAGCATCATCTCAGCATCATCATGGCATCATTACTGCATCATCACTGCTTACTCACTGCATCATCACAGCATCATCTCAGCATCATCACAGAATCATTTCTGCATAATCATTGCATTTTCACAGCGTCATCACAGTATCATCACTGCATCATCACAGTGTCATCACAGCATCATCAAAGCATCACGACAGAGTCATCTCACCATCACGACAGCGTCATCAAAGCATCATCACTGCATCATAACAACATCATCTCAGCATCATCACAGAATCATTTCTGCATAATCACTGCATCATCATAGTGTCATCACAGTATATTCACTGCATCATCACATCATCACAGTGTCATCACAGAATCATCACTGAATCATCCAAGCATCATCCAAGCATCATCACAGCACCACCAATGCATCATCACAGTATCATCACTGCATAATCACTGCATCATCACCGCATCATCACATCATCAACACTGCATCATTGCTGCATCATCACATCATTGTCACAGTATCATCAAAATATCATCACAGCATCATCACACCATCATAACAACATCATCACAGCGTCATCACAGTATCGTAAATGCATCATCACTGAATCATCACTGAATCATCATAGCATCTTCATATCATCATCACAATATCATCACAGCATCATCACTGCATCATCACAGCATCATCACATCGTCATCAAAACATCATTACAAGTATCAACACAACATAATCACAGTGTCATCACAGCATCATCATTGCATCCTTACTGCATGATCACAGCATCTCCGCATCGTAATCACATCATCATCACTGACTCCTCACTGAATCATCACTGTACCATCACTGCATCATCAGAGCATAATCTGAGCATAATCTCAGCATAATCACAGCATCATCACAGAATCATCACAGCATCATTACTGCATCATCACAGCATCTTTGCATCGTCATCAGAGCATCACCACTGCATCATCACTACATCATCACATCATCATCACAGCATTTTAGCTACATAATCACAGAATCATCATAGCGTAACGACAGCATCATCACAACATCATTACAGCATCATCACAGCGTCATCGTAACATCATGACTGTATCATCACAGCATCATCACAGCATCACCGCAGCGTCATCACTGCATCATCACAGCATCATCACTGCATCATCACGGCATCGTTACAGCATCGTCATATCATCATAACTGCATCATCACAACAACATAACAAAATCATCAAAGCATCATCACAGCATCATCACCGCGTCATCACAGCGTCATAACTGCATCGTCACTGCATCTAAACTGCATCATCACAAAATCATCACTGCATCACATCATAATCACAACATCATCAAAGCGTCATCACAGCATCATCACTGCGTTATCACAGCATCATCTCAGCATCATCACAGTATCATTACTGCTTATTCACTGCATCATCACAACATCATCACAGCGTCATTACAGTGTCATAAATGCATCATCACAGTGTCATCAAAGCGTCCTAACTGCATAATCACTGCATCATCGCAGCTTCATCACAGCATCATGACAGCGTCATCACAGCATCAAAAATGCATAATCACTTCATCCTCACATCATCATCATAGCATCATAGCTGCATAATCATAGAGTCATCACA
This sequence comes from Clangula hyemalis, assembly GCA_963989345.1. Next base: position 8,176,797 of record OZ022448.1, on the reverse strand, counting down.
GCATCATCACTACATCATCAAATTGTCATCACTGTATCATCACAGCATCATCATAGCATCATCACTGCATAATCACAGTGTCATAACAGCATCATTACAACACCATGACTACGTCATCACAGCATCACGACAGCGTCATTACAGTGTCATCACAGCATCATCACTGCATTATCACAACATCATCACAACATCATCACTGCGTCATCAGAGCGTCATCACTACATAATCACTTCTTACTCAGTGAATCATCACTACATCATCACATCATCACAGCATCATCTCAGCATAATCACAGTATCACCACAGCGTCATCACTACATCATCAATGCATCATCACTGCATCATCACAGCATCATCACTGCATCATCACAGCATCATCACTGCATCATCACAGAATCATCACTGCGTCATCACAGCATCATCAGAGCATCATCACAGCGTCATCACAGCGTCATCACTACATCATCACTGCATCATCACAGAATCATCACTGCGTCATCACAGCATCATCACAGCATCATCACAGCATCATCACATCATCATCTCAGCATCATTACTGCTTACTCACTGCATCATCATAGCATCATCACATCATCATCACAACATCATCAGTTTCATGTCAGCATCATCACTGCATAATCACTGCATCATCACAGCATCCTCACAGCATCAACACAGCGTCATCACAGCGTCATCAATGCATCATTACAGCATCATCTCAGTATAGTCACAGAATTATTACAGCATAATCACTGCATCATCATATCATCACTGCATCATCACTGCATCATCACTGCATCATCACAGCACCATCACAGCATCATTACTTCAGAATCACTGCATCATCACAGCATCCTCACAGCAACATCGCAGCATCATCACAGCACCATCACACTGTCATGACAGCATCATCACTGCATAATCACTGCATAATCTCCGCATAATCACAGCATCATCACATCATCATCACAATATCATCACAGCGTCACCACTACACATCACTGCATCATCACTACATCATCACAGCATCATCACTTCGTCATCATCAGAGCATCATCACAGCATCATCACTGCATCCTCACTGCATCATGAGTGCATCATCATCACAGCATCATAACTGCATCATCAAAGCATCATCTCGGCATAATCACAATGTCATAAATACATCATCACTCCATCATCACAGCATTATCACATCATCATCACAACGTTTTCAGTGTCATCACAGCATCATAACAACGTCATCAAACTGTCATCACAGCATCATCACCAAATCATCACAGAATCATCACAGCATCATTACTGCATCATCACAGCATCTTTGCATCGTCATCAGAGCATCACCACTGCATCATCACATCATCATCTCAGCATCATCACAGCATCATTACTGCTTACTCACTGCATCATCACAGCGTCATGACAGTGTCATCACTGCATCATAACATCATAGCTTCATCATCAGAACATTATCACAGCATCATCACTGCATCATCACATCATCATTATAGCATCTTCACTGTCATCAATACATCATCACAGCATCATCACATCATTATCACAGCATCATCAGTGTCATCTCAGCATCATCACTGCATCATGACTGCATCATAGCAGCATAATCACAGCATCATCACAGAATCATCACAGCATCATCATAAGGTCATCACAGCATCATCACTACGTCATCAAATTGTAATCACAGCATCATCACAGTGTCCTCACTGAATCATCACTGCACCATCACTGCACCATCACAGCATCATCTCAGCATCATCATGGCATCATTACTGCATCATCACTGCTTACTCACTGCATCATCACAGCATCATCTCAGCATCATCACAGAATCATTTCTGCATAATCATTGCATTTTCACAGCGTCATCACAGTATCATCACTGCATCATCACAGTGTCATCACAGCATCATCAAAGCATCACGACAGAGTCATCTCACCATCACGACAGCGTCATCAAAGCATCATCACTGCATCATAACAACATCATCTCAGCATCATCACAGAATCATTTCTGCATAATCACTGCATCATCATAGTGTCATCACAGCATATTCACTGCATCATCACATCATCACAGTGTCATCACAGAATCATCACTGAATCATCCAAGCATCATCCAAGCATCATCACAGCACCACCAATGCATCATCACAGTATCATCACTGCATAATCACTGCATCATCACCGCATCATCACATCATCAACACTGCATCATTGCTGCATCATCACATCATTGTCACAGTATCATCAAAATATCATCACAGCATCATCACACCATCATAACAACATCATCACAGCGTCATCACAGTATCGTAAATGCATCATCACAGAATCATCACTGAATCATCATAGCATCTTCATATCATCATCACAATATCATCACAGCATCATCACTGAATCATCACAGCATCATCACTGCATAATCACTGCATCATCACCACATCATCACAGCATCATCACTGCATAATCACTGCATCATCACAGCATCATCACATCGTCATCAAAACATCATTACAAGTATCAACACAACATAATCACAGTGTCATCACAGCATCATCATTGCATCCTTACTGCATGATCACAGCATCTCCGCATCGTAATCACATCATCATCACTGACTCCTCACTGAATCATCACGGTACCATCACTGCATCATCAGAGCATAATCTGAGCATAATCTCAGCATAATCACAGCATCATCACAGAATCATCACAGCATCATTACTGCATCATCACAGCATCTTTGCATCGTCATCAGAGCATCACCACTGCATCATCACTACATCATCACATCATCATCACAGCATTTTAGCTACATAATCACAGAATCATCATAGCGTAACGACAGCATCATCACAACATCATTACAGCATCATCACAGCGTCATCGTAACATCATGACTGTATCATCACAGCATCATCACAGCATCACCGCAGCGTCATCACTGCATCATCACAGCATCATCACAGCATCATCACGGCATCGTTACAGCATCGTCATATCATCATAACTGCATCATCACAACAACATAACAAAACCATCAAAGCATCGTCACAGCATCATCACCGCGTCATCACAGCGTCATAACTGCATCGTCACTGCATCTAAACTGCATCATCACAAAATCATCACAGCTTCATCACTGCAGCATCACAGCATCATCAAAGCATCATCGCAGCATCATCACATCATCATCACTGCATCATCACAGAATCATTACTGTTTACTCACTGCGGCATCACAGCATTATCACGGTGTCATAACTGCATCATCACTGCACCATTACTGCATCATCACAGTGTCATCTCAGCATCATCACAGCATCATTACTGCCTAATCATTGCATTATCACAACGTCATCACAGTATCATCAGTGCATCATCACAGCATCATTACTGCATCATCACATCATCATCACAGAATCACGATAGTGTCATCACAGCGTCATCACTGCATCATCACAGCGTCATCTCAGCATCATCAGAGACTCATCACAGCGTCATCACTGCATCATCACTGCATCACCACAGTATCATCACAGCATCATCACAAAATTATAAGAGCGTCATCACAGCGTTATTACTGCATCATCACAGCATCAATAGAGCATCATCACAGCGTCATCACAGCGTTATCACAGCGTCATCACAGCATCATCACAGCATCACGACATCATCATCACAGCTTCACGACAGTGTCATGAGAGCGTCTTCACAGCGTCATTACTGCATCATCACTGCATCATCACAGCGTCATCACCGCATCATCACTGCATTGTCACAACATCATGGCGTCATAATAACTGCATCATAACAGCATGATCAAAGCATCATCACAGCGTCATCACAGCATCATAACTGCATAAACACTGCATCATCAAAGAACCATCACAGCATCATCACAGCGTCATAACAGCATCATCAGAGCATCATCACATCGTCATCACATCGTCATCAAAGAATCTTCACAGCATCATCGCTATGTCATCATAGCATCATCATAATATTATCACAGCTTCATCACAGCGTCATAACAACATCATCACTGCATCATCACAGCATCATCATTATTGCATCATGACTGCATCATTACAGCATCATCAGAGCAGAATCAGTGCGTCGTCACAGCATCATTACTGCATCACCACATCATCACTGTGTTATCGCAGCGTCATCACAGCATCATCACAACATCATCACAGAATCATCACAGCATCATTGCAGCATCATCACATCATCATCACAGCGTCATCACAACATCATCGTAGCATCATCATGCATCATCACAGCATCATTACTGCATCATCACAGCATCATCACAGCATCATCACTGCATCATCACTGAATAATCACAGCATCATCACTGCATCATCACGGCATCGTTACAGCATCGTCATATCATCATAACTGCATCATCACAACAACATAACAAAATCATCAAAGCATCATCACAGCATCATCACCGCGTCATCACAGCGTCATAACTGCATCGTCACTGCATCTAAACTGCATCATCACAAAATCATCACTGCATCACATCATAATCACAACATCATCAAAGCGTCATCACAGCATCATCACTGCGTTATCACAGCATCATCTCAGCATCATCACAGTATCATTACTGCTTATTCACTGCATCATCACAACATCATCACAGCGTCATTACAGTGTCATAAATGCATCATCACAGTGTCATCAAAGCGTCCTAACTGCATAATCACTGCATCATCGCAGCTTCATCACAGCATCATGACAGCGTCATCACAGCATCAAAAATGCATAATCACTTCATCCTCACATCATCATCATAGCATCATAGCTGCATAATCATAGAGTCATCACAGCATCATCACTACATCATCAAATTGTCATCACTGTATCATCACAGCATCATCATAGCATCATCACTGCATAATCACAGTGTCATAACAGCATCATTACAACACCATGACTACGTCATCACAGCATCACGACAGCGTCATTACAGTGTCATCACAGCATCATCACTGCATTATCACAACATCATCACAACATCATCACTGCGTCATCAGAGCGTCATCACTACATAATCACTTCTTACTCAGTGAATCATCACTGCATCATCACATCATCACAGCATCATCTCAGCATAATCACAGTATCATCACAGCGTCATCACTACATCATCAATGCATCATCACTGCATCATCACAGCATCATCACTGCATCATCACAGCATCATCAGAGCATCATCACAACATCATCACAGAGTCATCACAGCATCATCACTGCATAATCACTGCATCATCACAGCATCCTCACAGCATCAATACAGCGTCATCACAACGTCAACAATGCATCATTACAGCATCATCTCAGTATAGTCACAGCATAATCACTGCATAATCACTGCATCATCATATCGTCATCACTGCATCATCACTGCATCATCACAGCACCATCACAGCATCATTACTGCAGAATCACTGCATCATCACAGCATCATAGCTGCATAATCACAGCATCATCACATCATCATCGCATAGTCATCACAGCGTCATCACTGCATCATCACAGCATCATCACAGCATCATTACTGCAGAATCACTGCATCATCACAGCATCCTCACAGCAACATCGCAGCATCATCACAGCATCATCGCATCATCATCATAGTGTCATGACAGCATCATCACTGCATAATCTCCGCATAATCACAGCATCATCACATCATCATCACAATATCATCACAGCGTCATCACTACACATCACTGCATCATCACTACATCATCACAGCATCATCACTTCGTCATCATCAGAGCATCATCACAGCATCATCACAACATCATCAGTTTCATGTCAGCATCATCACTGCATAATCACCGCATAATCACAGCATCATCACAGCATAATCACAGTATCATCACAGCGTCATCACTACATCATCACTGCATCATCACAGAATCATCACTGCGTCATCACAGCATCATCAGAGCATCATCACAGCATCATCACAGCATAATCACAGTATCATCACAGCATCATCACTACATCATCACTGCATCATCACAGAATCATCACTGCGTCATCACAGCATCATCAGAGCATCATCACAGCATCATCACATCATCATCTCAGCATCATTACTGCTTACTCACTGCATCATCATAGCATCATCACATCATCATCACAACATCATCAGTTTCATGTCAGCATCATCACTGCATAATCACTGCATCATCACAGCATCCTCACAGCATCAACACAGCGTCATCAGAGCGTCATCAATGCATCATTACAGCATCATCTCAGTATAGTCACAGAATTATTACAGCATAATCACTGCATCATCATATCATCACTGCATCATCACTGCATCATCACTGCATCATCACAGCACCATCACAGCATCATTACTTCAGAATCACTGCATCATCACAGCATCCTCACAGCAACATCGCAGCATCATCACAGCATCATCACACTGTCATGACAGCATCATCACTGCATAATCACTGCATAATCTCCGCATAATCACAGCATCATCACATCATCATCACAATATCATCACAGCGTCATCACTACACATCACTGCATCATCACTACATCATCACAGCATCATCACTTCGTCATCATCAGAGCATCATCACAGCATCATCACTGCATCCTCACTGCATCATGAGTGCATCATCATCACAGCATCATAACTGCATCATCAAAGCATCATCTTGGCATAATCACAATGTCATAAATACATCATCACTCCATCATCACAGCATTATCACATCATCATCACAACGTTTTCAGTGTCATCACAGCATCATAACAACGTCATCAAACTGTCATCACAGCATCATCACCAAATCATCACAGAATCATCACAGCATCATTACTGCATCATCACAGCATCTTTGCATCGTCATCAGAGCATCACCACTGCATCATCACATCATCATCTCAGCATCATCACAGCATCATTACTGCTTACTCACTGCATCATCACAGCGTCATGACAGTGTCATCACTGCATCATAACATCATAGCTTCATCATCAGAACATTATCACAGCATCATCACTGCATCATCACATCATCATTATAGCATCTTCACTGTCATCAATACATCATCACAGCATCATCATAAGGTCATCACAGCATCATCAGTGTCATCTCAGCATCATCACTGCATCATGACTGCATCATAGCAGCATAATCACAGCATCATCACAGAATCATCACAGCATCATCATAAGGTCATCACAGCATCATCACTACGTCATCAAATTGTAATCACAGCATCATCACAGTGTCCTCACTGAATCATCACTGCACCATCACTGCAACATCACAGCATCATCTCAGCATCATCATGGCATCATTACTGCATCATCACTGCTTACTCACTGCATCATCACAGCATCATCTCAGCATCATCACAGAATCATTTCTGCATAATCATTGCATTTTCACAGCGTCATCACAGTATCATCACTGCATCATCACAGTGTCATCACAGCATCATCAAAGCATCACGACAGCGTCATCTCACCATCACGACAGCGTCATCAAAGCATCATCACTGCATCATAACAACATCATCTCAGCATCATCACAGAATCATTTCTGCATAATCACTGCATCATCATAGTGTCATCACAGTATATTCACTGCATCATCACATCATCACAGTGTCATCACAGAATCATCACTGAATCATCCAAGCATCATCCAAGCATCATCACAGCACCACCAATGCATCATCACAGTATCATCACTGCATAATCACTGCATCATCACCGCATCATCACATCATCAACACTGCATCATTGCTGCATCATCACATCATTGTCACAGTATCATCAAAATATCATCACAGCATCATCACACCATCATAACAACATCATCACAGCGTCATCACAGTATCGTAAATGCATCATCACAGAATCATCACTGAATCATCATAGCATCTTCATATCATCATCACAATATCATCACTGCATCATCACTGCATAATCACTGCATCATCACATCGTCATCAAAACATCATTACAAGTATCAACACAACATAATCACAGTGTCATCACAGCATCATCATTGCATCCTTACTGCATGATCACAGCATCTCCGCATCGTAATCACATCATCATCACTGACTCCTCACTGAATCATCACTGTACCATCACTGCATCATCAGAGCATAATCTGAGCATAATCTCAGCATAATCACAGCATCATCACAGAATCATCACAGCATCATTACTGCATCATCACAGCATCTTTGCATCGTCATCAGAGCATCACCACTGCATCATCACTACATCATCACATCATCATCATAGCATTTTAGCTACATAATCACAGAATCATCATAGCGTAACGACAGCATCATCACAACATCATTACAGCATCATCACAGCGTCATCGTAACATCATGACTGTATCATCACAGCATCATCACAGCATCACCGCAGCGTCATCACTGCATCATCACAGCATCATCACTGCATCATCACGGCATCGTTACAGCATCGTCATATCATCATAACTGCATCATCACAACAACATAACAAAATCATCAAAGCATCATCACAGCATCACCGCAGCGTCATCACTGCATCATCACAGCATCATCACTGCATCATCACGGCATCGTTACAGCATCGTCATATCATCATAACTGCATCATCACAACAACATAACAAAATCATCAAAGCATCATCACAGCATCATCACCGCGTCATCACAGCGTCATAACTGCATCGTCACTGCATCTAAACTGCATCATCACAAAATCATCACTGCATCACATCATAATCACAACATCATCAAAGCGTCATCACAGCATCATCACTGCGTTATCACAGCATCATCTCAGCATCATCACAGTATCATTACTGCTTATTCACTGCATCATCACAACATCATCACAGCGTCATTACAGTGTCATAAATGCATCATCACAGTGTCATCAAAGCGTCCTAACTGCATAATCACTGCATCATCGCAGCTTCATCACAGCATCATGACAGCGTCATCACAGCATCAAAAATGCATAATCACTTCATCCTCACATCATCATCATAGCATCATAGCTGCATAATCATAGAGTCATCACAGCATCATCACTACATCATCAAATTGTCATCACTGTATCATCACAGCATCATCATAGCATCATCACTGCATAATCACAGTGTCATAACAGCATCATTACAACACCATGACTACGTCATCACAGCATCACGACAGCGTCATTACAGTGTCATCACAGCATCATCACTGCATTATCACAACATCATCACAACATCATCACTGCGTCATCAGAGCGTCATCACTACATAATCACTTCTTACTCAGTGAATCATCACTACATCATCACATCATCACAGCATCATCTCAGCATAATCACAGTATCACCACAGCGTCATCACTACATCATCAATGCATCATCACTGCATCATCACAGCATCATCACTGCATCATCACAGCATCATCACTGCATCATCACAGAATCATCACTGCGTCATCACAGCATCATCAGAGCATCATCACAGCGTCATCACAGCGTCATCACTACATCATCACTGCATCATCACAGAATCATCACTGCGTCATCACAGCATCATCACAGCATCATCACAGCATCATCACATCATCATCTCAGCATCATTACTGCTTACTCACTGCATCATCATAGCATCATCACATCATCATCACAACATCATCAGTTTCATGTCAGCATCATCACTGCATAATCACTGCATCATCACAGCATCCTCACAGCATCAACACAGCGTCATCACAGCGTCATCAATGCATCATTACAGCATCATCTCAGTATAGTCACAGAATTATTACAGCATAATCACTGCATCATCATATCATCACTGCATCATCACTGCATCATCACTGCATCATCACAGCACCATCACAGCATCATTACTTCAGAATCACTGCATCATCACAGCATCCTCACAGCAACATCGCAGCATCATCACAGCACCATCACACTGTCATGACAGCATCATCACTGCATAATCACTGCATAATCTCCGCATAATCACAGCATCATCACATCATCATCACAATATCATCACAGCGTCACCACTACACATCACTGCATCATCACTACATCATCACAGCATCATCACTTCGTCATCATCAGAGCATCATCACAGCATCATCACTGCATCCTCACTGCATCATGAGTGCATCATCATCACAGCATCATAACTGCATCATCAAAGCATCATCTCGGCATAATCACAATGTCATAAATACATCATCACTCCATCATCACAGCATTATCACATCATCATCACAACGTTTTCAGTGTCATCACAGCATCATAACAACGTCATCAAACTGTCATCACAGCATCATCACCAAATCATCACAGAATCATCACAGCATCATTACTGCATCATCACAGCATCTTTGCATCGTCATCAGAGCATCACCACTGCATCATCACATCATCATCTCAGCATCATCACAGCATCATTACTGCTTACTCACTGCATCATCACAGCGTCATGACAGTGTCATCACTGCATCATAACATCATAGCTTCATCATCAGAACATTATCACAGCATCATCACTGCATCATCACATCATCATTATAGCATCTTCACTGTCATCAATACATCATCACAGCATCATCACATCATTATCACAGCATCATCAGTGTCATCTCAGCATCATCACTGCATCATGACTGCATCATAGCAGCATAATCACAGCATCATCACAGAATCATCACAGCATCATCATAAGGTCATCACAGCATCATCACTACGTCATCAAATTGTAATCACAGCATCATCACAGTGTCCTCACTGAATCATCACTGCACCATCACTGCACCATCACAGCATCATCTCAGCATCATCATGGCATCATTACTGCATCATCACTGCTTACTCACTGCATCATCACAGCATCATCTCAGCATCATCACAGAATCATTTCTGCATAATCATTGCATTTTCACAGCGTCATCACAGTATCATCACTGCATCATCACAGTGTCATCACAGCATCATCAAAGCATCACGACAGAGTCATCTCACCATCACGACAGCGTCATCAAAGCATCATCACTGCATCATAACAACATCATCTCAGCATCATCACAGAATCATTTCTGCATAATCACTGCATCATCATAGTGTCATCACAGCATATTCACTGCATCATCACATCATCACAGTGTCATCACAGAATCATCACTGAATCATCCAAGCATCATCCAAGCATCATCACAGCACCACCAATGCATCATCACAGTATCATCACTGCATAATCACTGCATCATCACCGCATCATCACATCATCAACACTGCATCATTGCTGCATCATCACATCATTGTCACAGTATCATCAAAATATCATCACAGCATCATCACACCATCATAACAACATCATCACAGCGTCATCACAGTATCGTAAATGCATCATCACAGAATCATCACTGAATCATCATAGCATCTTCATATCATCATCACAATATCATCACAGCATCATCACTGAATCATCACAGCATCATCACTGCATAATCACTGCATCATCACCACATCATCACAGCATCATCACTGCATAATCACTGCATCATCACAGCATCATCACATCGTCATCAAAACATCATTACAAGTATCAACACAACATAATCACAGTGTCATCACAGCATCATCATTGCATCCTTACTGCATGATCACAGCATCTCCGCATCGTAATCACATCATCATCACTGACTCCTCACTGAATCATCACGGTACCATCACTGCATCATCAGAGCATAATCTGAGCATAATCTCAGCATAATCACAGCATCATCACAGAATCATCACAGCATCATTACTGCATCATCACAGCATCTTTGCATCGTCATCAGAGCATCACCACTGCATCATCACTACATCATCACATCATCATCACAGCATTTTAGCTACATAATCACAGAATCATCATAGCGTAACGACAGCATCATCACAACATCATTACAGCATCATCACAGCGTCATCGTAACATCATGACTGTATCATCACAGCATCATCACAGCATCACCGCAGCGTCATCACTGCATCATCACAGCATCATCACAGCATCATCACGGCATCGTTACAGCATCGTCATATCATCATAACTGCATCATCACAACAACATAACAAAACCATCAAAGCATCGTCACAGCATCATCACCGCGTCATCACAGCGTCATAACTGCATCGTCACTGCATCTAAACTGCATCATCACAAAATCATCACAGCTTCATCACTGCAGCATCACAGCATCATCAAAGCATCATCGCAGCATCATCACATCATCATCACTGCATCATCACAGAATCATTACTGTTTACTCACTGCGGCATCACAGCATTATCACGGTGTCATAACTGCATCATCACTGCACCATTACTGCATCATCACAGTGTCATCTCAGCATCATCACAGCATCATTACTGCCTAATCATTGCATTATCACAACGTCATCACAGTATCATCAGTGCATCATCACAGCATCATTACTGCATCATCACATCATCATCACAGAATCACGATAGTGTCATCACAGCGTCATCACTGCATCATCACAGCGTCATCTCAGCATCATCAGAGACTCATCACAGCGTCATCACTGCATCATCACTGCATCACCACAGTATCATCACAGCATCATCACAAAATTATAAGAGCGTCATCACAGCGTTATTACTGCATCATCACAGCATCAATAGAGCATCATCACAGCGTCATCACAGCGTTATCACAGCGTCATCACAGCATCATCACAGCATCACGACATCATCATCACAGCTTCACGACAGTGTCATGAGAGCGTCTTCACAGCGTCATTACTGCATCATCACTGCATCATCACAGCGTCATCACCGCATCATCACTGCATTGTCACAACATCATGGCGTCATAATAACTGCATCATAACAGCATGATCAAAGCATCATCACAGCGTCATCACAGCATCATAACTGCATAAACACTGCATCATCAAAGAACCATCACAGCATCATCACAGCGTCATAACAGCATCATCAGAGCATCATCACATCGTCATCACATCGTCATCAAAGAATCTTCACAGCATCATCGCTATGTCATCATAGCATCATCATAATATTATCACAGCTTCATCACAGCGTCATAACAACATCATCACTGCATCATCACAGCATCATCATTATTGCATCATGACTGCATCATTACAGCATCATCAGAGCAGAATCAGTGCGTCGTCACAGCATCATTACTGCATCACCACATCATCACTGTGTTATCGCAGCGTCATCACAGCATCATCACAACATCATCACAGAATCATCACAGCATCATTGCAGCATCATCACATCATCATCACAGCGTCATCACAACATCATCGTAGCATCATCATGCATCATCACAGCATCATTACTGCATCATCACAGCATCATCACAGCATCATCACTGCATCATCACTGAATAATCACAGCATCATCACTGCATCATCACGGCATCGTTACAGCATCGTCATATCATCATAACTGCATCATCACAACAACATAACAAAATCATCAAAGCATCATCACAGCATCATCACCGCGTCATCACAGCGTCATAACTGCATCGTCACTGCATCTAAACTGCATCATCACAAAATCATCACTGCATCACATCATAATCACAACATCATCAAAGCGTCATCACAGCATCATCACTGCGTTATCACAGCATCATCTCAGCATCATCACAGTATCATTACTGCTTATTCACTGCATCATCACAACATCATCACAGCGTCATTACAGTGTCATAAATGCATCATCACAGTGTCATCAAAGCGTCCTAACTGCATAATCACTGCATCATCGCAGCTTCATCACAGCATCATGACAGCGTCATCACAGCATCAAAAATGCATAATCACTTCATCCTCACATCATCATCATAGCATCATAGCTGCATAATCATAGAGTCATCACAGCATCATCACTACATCATCAAATTGTCATCACTGTATCATCACAGCATCATCATAGCATCATCACTGCATAATCACAGTGTCATAACAGCATCATTACAACACCATGACTACGTCATCACAGCATCACGACAGCGTCATTACAGTGTCATCACAGCATCATCACTGCATTATCACAACATCATCACAACATCATCACTGCGTCATCAGAGCGTCATCACTACATAATCACTTCTTACTCAGTGAATCATCACTGCATCATCACATCATCACAGCATCATCTCAGCATAATCACAGTATCATCACAGCGTCATCACTACATCATCAATGCATCATCACTGCATCATCACAGCATCATCACTGCATCATCACAGCATCATCAGAGCATCATCACAACATCATCACAGAGTCATCACAGCATCATCACTGCATAATCACTGCATCATCACAGCATCCTCACAGCATCAATACAGCGTCATCACAACGTCAACAATGCATCATTACAGCATCATCTCAGTATAGTCACAGCATAATCACTGCATAATCACTGCATCATCATATCGTCATCACTGCATCATCACTGCATCATCACAGCACCATCACAGCATCATTACTGCAGAATCACTGCATCATCACAGCATCATAGCTGCATAATCACAGCATCATCACATCATCATCGCATAGTCATCACAGCGTCATCACTGCATCATCACAGCATCATCACAGCATCATTACTGCAGAATCACTGCATCATCACAGCATCCTCACAGCAACATCGCAGCATCATCACAGCATCATCGCATCATCATCATAGTGTCATGACAGCATCATCACTGCATAATCTCCGCATAATCACTGCATCATCACAGCATCATCACAATATCATCACAGCGTCATCACTACACATCACTGCATCATCACTACATCATCACAGCATCATCACTTCGTCATCATCAGAGCATCATCACAGCATCATCACAACATCATCAGTTTCATGTCAGCATCATCACTGCATAATCACCGCATAATCACAGCATCATCACAGCATAATCACAGTATCATCACAGCGTCATCACTACATCATCACTGCATCATCACAGAATCATCACTGCGTCATCACAGCATCATCAGAGCATCATCACAGCATCATCACAGCATAATCACAGTATCATCACAGCATCATCACTACATCATCACTGCATCATCACAGAATCATCACTGCGTCATCACAGCATCATCAGAGCATCATCACAGCATCATCACATCATCATCTCAGCATCATTACTGCTTACTCACTGCATCATCATAGCATCATCACATCATCATCACAACATCATCAGTTTCATGTCAGCATCATCACTGCATAATCACTGCATCATCACAGCATCCTCACAGCATCAACACAGCGTCATCAGAGCGTCATCAATGCATCATTACAGCATCATCTCAGTATAGTCACAGAATTATTACAGCATAATCACTGCATCATCATATCATCACTGCATCATCACTGCATCATCACTGCATCATCACAGCACCATCACAGCATCATTACTTCAGAATCACTGCATCATCACAGCATCCTCACAGCAACATCGCAGCATCATCACAGCATCATCACACTGTCATGACAGCATCATCACTGCATAATCACTGCATAATCTCCGCATAATCACAGCATCATCACATCATCATCACAATATCATCACAGCGTCATCACTACACATCACTGCATCATCACTACATCATCACAGCATCATCACTTCGTCATCATCAGAGCATCATCACAGCATCATCACTGCATCCTCACTGCATCATGAGTGCATCATCATCACAGCATCATAACTGCATCATCAAAGCATCATCTTGGCATAATCACAATGTCATAAATACATCATCACTCCATCATCACAGCATTATCACATCATCATCACAACGTTTTCAGTGTCATCACAGCATCATAACAACGTCATCAAACTGTCATCACAGCATCATCACCAAATCATCACAGAATCATCACAGCATCATTACTGCATCATCACAGCATCTTTGCATCGTCATCAGAGCATCACCACTGCATCATCACATCATCATCTCAGCATCATCACAGCATCATTACTGCTTACTCACTGCATCATCACAGCGTCATGACAGTGTCATCACTGCATCATAACATCATAGCTTCATCATCAGAACATTATCACAGCATCATCACTGCATCATCACATCATCATTATAGCATCTTCACTGTCATCAATACATCATCACAGCATCATCATAAGGTCATCACAGCATCATCAGTGTCATCTCAGCATCATCACTGCATCATGACTGCATCATAGCAGCATAATCACAGCATCATCACAGAATCATCACAGCATCATCATAAGGTCATCACAGCATCATCACTACGTCATCAAATTGTAATCACAGCATCATCACAGTGTCCTCACTGAATCATCACTGCACCATCACTGCAACATCACAGCATCATCTCAGCATCATCATGGCATCATTACTGCATCATCACTGCTTACTCACTGCATCATCACAGCATCATCTCAGCATCATCACAGAATCATTTCTGCATAATCATTGCATTTTCACAGCGTCATCACAGTATCATCACTGCATCATCACAGTGTCATCACAGCATCATCAAAGCATCACGACAGCGTCATCTCACCATCACGACAGCGTCATCAAAGCATCATCACTGCATCATAACAACATCATCTCAGCATCATCACAGAATCATTTCTGCATAATCACTGCATCATCATAGTGTCATCACAGTATATTCACTGCATCATCACATCATCACAGTGTCATCACAGAATCATCACTGAATCATCCAAGCATCATCCAAGCATCATCACAGCACCACCAATGCATCATCACAGTATCATCACTGCATAATCACTGCATCATCACCGCATCATCACATCATCAACACTGCATCATTGCTGCATCATCACATCATTGTCACAGTATCATCAAAATATCATCACAGCATCATCACACCATCATAACAACATCATCACAGCGTCATCACAGTATCGTAAATGCATCATCACAGAATCATCACTGAATCATCATAGCATCTTCATATCATCATCACAATATCATCACTGCATCATCACTGCATAATCACTGCATCATCACATCGTCATCAAAACATCATTACAAGTATCAACACAACATAATCACAGTGTCATCACAGCATCATCATTGCATCCTTACTGCATGATCACAGCATCTCCGCATCGTAATCACATCATCATCACTGACTCCTCACTGAATCATCACTGTACCATCACTGCATCATCAGAGCATAATCTGAGCATAATCTCAGCATAATCACAGCATCATCACAGAATCATCACAGCATCATTACTGCATCATCACAGCATCTTTGCATCGTCATCAGAGCATCACCACTGCATCATCACTACATCATCACATCATCATCATAGCATTTTAGCTACATAATCACAGAATCATCATAGCGTAACGACAGCATCATCACAACATCATTACAGCATCATCACAGCGTCATCGTAACATCATGACTGTATCATCACAGCATCATCACAGCATCACCGCAGCGTCATCACTGCATCATCACAGCATCATCACTGCATCATCACGGCATCGTTACAGCATCGTCATATCATCATAACTGCATCATCACAACAACATAACAAAATCATCAAAGCATCATCACAGCATCACCGCAGCGTCATCACTGCATCATCACAGCATCATCACTGCATCATCACGGCATCGTTACAGCATCGTCATATCATCATAACTGCATCATCACAACAACATAACAAAATCATCAAAGCATCATCACAGCATCATCACCGCGTCATCACAGCGTCATAACTGCATCGTCACTGCATCTAAACTGCATCATCACAAAATCATCACTGCATCACATCATAATCACAACATCATCAAAGCGTCATCACAGCATCATCACTGCGTTATCACAGCATCATCTCAGCATCATCACAGTATCATTACTGCTTATTCACTGCATCATCACAACATCATCACAGCGTCATTACAGTGTCATAAATGCATCATCACAGTGTCATCAAAGCGTCCTAACTGCATAATCACTGCATCATCGCAGCTTCATCACAGCATCATGACAGCGTCATCACAGCATCAAAAATGCATAATCACTTCATCCTCACATCATCATCATAGCATCATAGCTGCATAATCATAGAGTCATCACAGCATCATCACTACATCATCAAATTGTCATCACTGTATCATCACAGCATCATCATAGCATCATCACTGCATAATCACAGTGTCATAACAGCATCATTACAACACCATGACTACGTCATCACAGCATCACGACAGCGTCATTACAGTGTCATCACAGCATCATCACTGCATTATCACAACATCATCACAACATCATCACTGCGTCATCAGAGCGTCATCACTACATAATCACTTCTTACTCAGTGAATCATCACTACATCATCACATCATCACAGCATCATCTCAGCATAATCACAGTATCACCACAGCGTCATCACTACATCATCAATGCATCATCACTGCATCATCACAGCATCATCACTGCATCATCACAGCATCATCACTGCATCATCACAGAATCATCACTGCGTCATCACAGCATCATCAGAGCATCATCACAGCGTCATCACAGCGTCATCACTACATCATCACTGCATCATCACAGAATCATCACTGCGTCATCACAGCATCATCACAGCATCATCACAGCATCATCACATCATCATCTCAGCATCATTACTGCTTACTCACTGCATCATCATAGCATCATCACATCATCATCACAACATCATCAGTTTCATGTCAGCATCATCACTGCATAATCACTGCATCATCACAGCATCCTCACAGCATCAACACAGCGTCATCACAGCGTCATCAATGCATCATTACAGCATCATCTCAGTATAGTCACAGAATTATTACAGCATAATCACTGCATCATCATATCATCACTGCATCATCACTGCATCATCACTGCATCATCACAGCACCATCACAGCATCATTACTTCAGAATCACTGCATCATCACAGCATCCTCACAGCAACATCGCAGCATCATCACAGCACCATCACACTGTCATGACAGCATCATCACTGCATAATCACTGCATAATCTCCGCATAATCACAGCATCATCACATCATCATCACAATATCATCACAGCGTCACCACTACACATCACTGCATCATCACTACATCATCACAGCATCATCACTTCGTCATCATCAGAGCATCATCACAGCATCATCACTGCATCCTCACTGCATCATGAGTGCATCATCATCACAGCATCATAACTGCATCATCAAAGCATCATCTCGGCATAATCACAATGTCATAAATACATCATCACTCCATCATCACAGCATTATCACATCATCATCACAACGTTTTCAGTGTCATCACAGCATCATAACAACGTCATCAAACTGTCATCACAGCATCATCACCAAATCATCACAGAATCATCACAGCATCATTACTGCATCATCACAGCATCTTTGCATCGTCATCAGAGCATCACCACTGCATCATCACATCATCATCTCAGCATCATCACAGCATCATTACTGCTTACTCACTGCATCATCACAGCGTCATGACAGTGTCATCACTGCATCATAACATCATAGCTTCATCATCAGAACATTATCACAGCATCATCACTGCATCATCACATCATCATTATAGCATCTTCACTGTCATCAATACATCATCACAGCATCATCACATCATTATCACAGCATCATCAGTGTCATCTCAGCATCATCACTGCATCATGACTGCATCATAGCAGCATAATCACAGCATCATCACAGAATCATCACAGCATCATCATAAGGTCATCACAGCATCATCACTACGTCATCAAATTGTAATCACAGCATCATCACAGTGTCCTCACTGAATCATCACTGCACCATCACTGCACCATCACAGCATCATCTCAGCATCATCATGGCATCATTACTGCATCATCACTGCTTACTCACTGCATCATCACAGCATCATCTCAGCATCATCACAGAATCATTTCTGCATAATCATTGCATTTTCACAGCGTCATCACAGTATCATCACTGCATCATCACAGTGTCATCACAGCATCATCAAAGCATCACGACAGAGTCATCTCACCATCACGACAGCGTCATCAAAGCATCATCACTGCATCATAACAACATCATCTCAGCATCATCACAGAATCATTTCTGCATAATCACTGCATCATCATAGTGTCATCACAGCATATTCACTGCATCATCACATCATCACAGTGTCATCACAGAATCATCACTGAATCATCCAAGCATCATCCAAGCATCATCACAGCACCACCAATGCATCATCACAGTATCATCACTGCATAATCACTGCATCATCACCGCATCATCACATCATCAACACTGCATCATTGCTGCATCATCACATCATTGTCACAGTATCATCAAAATATCATCACAGCATCATCACACCATCATAACAACATCATCACAGCGTCATCACAGTATCGTAAATGCATCATCACAGAATCATCACTGAATCATCATAGCATCTTCATATCATCATCACAATATCATCACAGCATCATCACTGAATCATCACAGCATCATCACTGCATAATCACTGCATCATCACCACATCATCACAGCATCATCACTGCATAATCACTGCATCATCACAGCATCATCACATCGTCATCAAAACATCATTACAAGTATCAACACAACATAATCACAGTGTCATCACAGCATCATCATTGCATCCTTACTGCATGATCACAGCATCTCCGCATCGTAATCACATCATCATCACTGACTCCTCACTGAATCATCACGGTACCATCACTGCATCATCAGAGCATAATCTGAGCATAATCTCAGCATAATCACAGCATCATCACAGAATCATCACAGCATCATTACTGCATCATCACAGCATCTTTGCATCGTCATCAGAGCATCACCACTGCATCATCACTACATCATCACATCATCATCACAGCATTTTAGCTACATAATCACAGAATCATCATAGCGTAACGACAGCATCATCACAACATCATTACAGCATCATCACAGCGTCATCGTAACATCATGACTGTATCATCACAGCATCATCACAGCATCACCGCAGCGTCATCACTGCATCATCACAGCATCATCACAGCATCATCACGGCATCGTTACAGCATCGTCATATCATCATAACTGCATCATCACAACAACATAACAAAACCATCAAAGCATCGTCACAGCATCATCACCGCGTCATCACAGCGTCATAACTGCATCGTCACTGCATCTAAACTGCATCATCACAAAATCATCACAGCTTCATCACTGCAGCATCACAGCATCATCAAAGCATCATCGCAGCATCATCACATCATCATCACTGCATCATCACAGAATCATTACTGTTTACTCACTGCGGCATCACAGCATTATCACGGTGTCATAACTGCATCATCACTGCACCATTACTGCATCATCACAGTGTCATCTCAGCATCATCACAGCATCATTACTGCCTAATCATTGCATTATCACAACGTCATCACAGTATCATCAGTGCATCATCACAGCATCATTACTGCATCATCACATCATCATCACAGAATCACGATAGTGTCATCACAGCGTCATCACTGCATCATCACAGCGTCATCTCAGCATCATCAGAGACTCATCACAGCGTCATCACTGCATCATCACTGCATCACCACAGTATCATCACAGCATCATCACAAAATTATAAGAGCGTCATCACAGCGTTATTACTGCATCATCACAGCATCAATAGAGCATCATCACAGCGTCATCACAGCGTTATCACAGCGTCATCACAGCATCATCACAGCATCACGACATCATCATCACAGCTTCACGACAGTGTCATGAGAGCGTCTTCACAGCGTCATTACTGCATCATCACTGCATCATCACAGCGTCATCACCGCATCATCACTGCATTGTCACAACATCATGGCGTCATAATAACTGCATCATAACAGCATGATCAAAGCATCATCACAGCGTCATCACAGCATCATAACTGCATAAACACTGCATCATCAAAGAACCATCACAGCATCATCACAGCGTCATAACAGCATCATCAGAGCATCATCACATCGTCATCACATCGTCATCAAAGAATCTTCACAGCATCATCGCTATGTCATCATAGCATCATCATAATATTATCACAGCTTCATCACAGCGTCATAACAACATCATCACTGCATCATCACAGCATCATCATTATTGCATCATGACTGCATCATTACAGCATCATCAGAGCAGAATCAGTGCGTCGTCACAGCATCATTACTGCATCACCACATCATCACTGTGTTATCGCAGCGTCATCACAGCATCATCACAACATCATCACAGAATCATCACAGCATCATTGCAGCATCATCACATCATCATCACAGCGTCATCACAACATCATCGTAGCATCATCATGCATCATCACAGCATCATTACTGCATCATCACAGCATCATCACAGCATCATCACTGCATCATCACTGAATAATCACAGCATCATCACTGCATCATCACGGCATCGTTACAGCATCGTCATATCATCATAACTGCATCATCACAACAACATAACAAAATCATCAAAGCATCATCACAGCATCATCACCGCGTCATCACAGCGTCATAACTGCATCGTCACTGCATCTAAACTGCATCATCACAAAATCATCACTGCATCACATCATAATCACAACATCATCAAAGCGTCATCACAGCATCATCACTGCGTTATCACAGCATCATCTCAGCATCATCACAGTATCATTACTGCTTATTCACTGCATCATCACAACATCATCACAGCGTCATTACAGTGTCATAAATGCATCATCACAGTGTCATCAAAGCGTCCTAACTGCATAATCACTGCATCATCGCAGCTTCATCACAGCATCATGACAGCGTCATCACAGCATCAAAAATGCATAATCACTTCATCCTCACATCATCATCATAGCATCATAGCTGCATAATCATAGAGTCATCACAGCATCATCACTACATCATCAAATTGTCATCACTGTATCATCACAGCATCATCATAGCATCATCACTGCATAATCACAGTGTCATAACAGCATCATTACAACACCATGACTACGTCATCACAGCATCACGACAGCGTCATTACAGTGTCATCACAGCATCATCACTGCATTATCACAACATCATCACAACATCATCACTGCGTCATCAGAGCGTCATCACTACATAATCACTTCTTACTCAGTGAATCATCACTACATCATCACATCATCACAGCATCATCTCAGCATAATCACAGTATCACCACAGCGTCATCACTACATCATCAATGCATCATCACTGCATCATCACAGCATCATCACTGCATCATCACAGCATCATCACTGCATCATCACAGAATCATCACTGCGTCATCACAGCATCATCAGAGCATCATCACAGCGTCATCACAGCGTCATCACTACATCATCACTGCATCATCACAGAATCATCACTGCGTCATCACAGCATCATCACAGCATCATCACATCATCATCTCAGCATCATTACTGCTTACTCACTGCATCATCATAGCATCATCACATCATCATCACAACATCATCAGTTTCATGTCAGCATCATCACTGCATAATCACTGCATCATCACAGCATCCTCACAGCATCAACACAGCGTCATCACAGCGTCATCAATGCATCATTACAGCATCATCTCAGTATAGTCACAGAATTATTACAGCATAATCACTGCATCATCATATCATCACTGCATCATCACTGCATCATCACTGCATCATCACAGCACCATCACAGCATCATTACTTCAGAATCACTGCATCATCACAGCATCCTCACAGCAACATCGCAGCATCATCACAGCACCATCACACTGTCATGACAGCATCATCACTGCATAATCACTGCATAATCTCCGCATAATCACAGCATCATCACATCATCATCACAATATCATCACAGCGTCACCACTACACATCACTGCATCATCACTACATCATCACAGCATCATCACTTCGTCATCATCAGAGCATCATCACAGCATCATCACTGCATCCTCACTGCATCATGAGTGCATCATCATCACAGCATCATAACTGCATCATCAAAGCATCATCTCGGCATAATCACAATGTCATAAATACATCATCACTCCATCATCACAGCATTATCACATCATCATCACAACGTTTTCAGTGTCATCACAGCATCATAACAACGTCATCAAACTGTCATCACAGCATCATCACCAAATCATCACAGAATCATCACAGCATCATTACTGCATCATCACAGCATCTTTGCATCGTCATCAGAGCATCACCACTGCATCATCACATCATCATCTCAGCATCATCACAGCATCATTACTGCTTACTCACTGCATCATCACAGCGTCATGACAGTGTCATCACTGCATCATAACATCATAGCTTCATCATCAGAACATTATCACAGCATCATCACTGCATCATCACATCATCATTATAGCATCTTCACTGTCATCAATACATCATCACAGCATCATCACATCATTATCACAGCATCATCAGTGTCATCTCAGCATCATCACTGCATCATGACTGCATCATAGCAGCATAATCACAGCATCATCACAGAATCATCACAGCATCATCATAAGGTCATCACAGCATCATCATTGCATCCTTACTGCATGATCACAGCATCTCCGCATCGTAATCACATCATCATCACTGACTCCTCACTGAATCATCACTGTACCATCACTGCATCATCAGAGCATAATCTGAGCATAATCTCAGCATAATCACAGCATCATCACAGAATCATCACAGCATCATTACTGCATCATCACAGCATCTTTGCATCGTCATCAGAGCATCACCACTGCATCATCACTACATCATCACATCATCATCACAGCATTTTAGCTACATAATCACAGAATCATCATAGCGTAACGACAGCATCATCACAACATCATTACAGCATCATCACAGCGTAATCGTAACATCATGACTGTATCATCACAGCATCATCACAGCATCACCGCAGCGTCATCACTGCATCATCACAGCATCATCACAGCATCATCACGGCATCGTTACAGCATCGTCATATCATCATAACTGCATCATCACAACAACATAACAAAACCATCAAAGCATCGTCACAGCATCATCACCGCGTCATCACAGCGTCATAACTGCATCGTCACTGCATCTAAACTGCATCATCACAAAATCATCACAGCTTCATCACTGCAGCATCACAGCATCATCAAAGCATCATCGCAGCATCATCACATCATCATCACTGCATCATCACAGAATCATTACTGTTTACTCACTGCGGCATCACAGCATTATCACGGTGTCATAACTGCATCATCACTGCACCATTACTGCATCATCACAGTGTCATCTCAGCATCATCACAGCATCATTACTGCCTAATCATTGCATTATCACAACGTCATCACAGTATCATCAGTGCATCATCACAGCATCATTACTGCATCATCACAGAATCATCACTGCGTCATCACAGCATCATCAGAGCATCATCACAGCGTCATCACAGCGTCATCACTACATCATCACAGCGTCATCTCAGCATCATCAGAGACTCATCACAGCGTCATCACTGCATCATCACTGCATCACCACAGTATCATCACAGCATCATCACAAAATTATAAGAGCGTCATCACAGCGTTATTACTGCATCATCACAGCATCAATAGAGCATCATCACAGCGTCATCACAGCGTTATCACAGCGTCATCACAGCATCATCACAGCATCACGACATCATCATCACAGCTTCACGACAGTGTCATGAGAGCGTCTTCACAGCGTCATTACTGCATCATCACTGCATCATCACAGCGTCATCACCGCATCATCACTGCATTGTCACAACATCATGGCGTCATAATAACTGCATCATAACAGCATGATCAAAGCATCATCACAGCGTCATCACAGCATCATAACTGCATAAACACTTCATCATCAAAGAACCATCACAGCATCATCACAGCGTCATAACAGCATCATCAGAGCATCATCACATCGTCATCACATCGTCATCAAAGAATCTTCACAGCATCATCGCTATGTCATCATAGCATCATCATAATATTATCACAGCTTCATCACAGCGTCATAACAACATCATCACTGCATCATCACAGCATCATCATTATTGCATCATGACTGCATCATTACAGCATCATCAGAGCAGAATCAGTGCGTCGTCACAGCATCATTACTGCATCACCACATCATCACTGTGTTATCGCAGCGTCATCACAGCATCATCACAACATCATCACAGAATCATCACAGCATCATTGCAGCATCATCACATCATCATCACAGCGTCATCACAACATCATCGTAGCATCATCATGCATCATCACAGCATCATTACTGCATCATCACAGCATCATCACAGCATCATCACTGCATCATCACTGAATAATCACAGCATCATCACTGCATCATCACGGCATCGTTACAGCATCGTCATATCATCATAACTGCATCATCACAACAACATAACAAAATCATCAAAGCATCATCACAGCATCATCACCGCGTCATCACAGCGTCATAACTGCATCGTCACTGCATCTAAACTGCATCATCACAAAATCATCACTGCATCACATCATAATCACAACATCATCAAAGCGTCATCACAGCATCATCACTGCGTTATCACAGCATCATCTCAGCATCATCACAGTATCATTACTGCTTATTCACTGCATCATCACAACATCATCACAGCGTCATTACAGTGTCATAAATGCATCATCACAGTGTCATCAAAGCGTCCTAACTGCATAATCACTGCATCATCGCAGCTTCATCACAGCATCATGACAGCGTCATCACAGCATCAAAAATGCATAATCACTTCATCCTCACATCATCATCATAGCATCATAGCTGCATAATCATAGAGTCATCACAGCATCATCACTACATCATCAAATTGTCATCACTGTATCATCACAGCATCATCATAGCATCATCACTGCATAATCACAGTGTCATAACAGCATCATTACAACACCATGACTACGTCATCACAGCATCACGACAGCGTCATTACAGTGTCATCACAGCATCATCACTGCATTATCACAACATCATCACAACATCATCACTGCGTCATCAGAGCGTCATCACTACATAATCACTTCTTACTCAGTGAATCATCACTACATCATCACATCATCACAGCATCATCTCAGCATAATCACAGTATCACCACAGCGTCATCACTACATCATCAATGCATCATCACTGCATCATCACAGCATCATCACTGCATCATCACAGCATCATCACTGCATCATCACAGAATCATCACTGCGTCATCACAGCATCATCAGAGCATCATCACAGCGTCATCACAGCGTCATCACTACATCATCACTGCATCATCACAGAATCATCACTGCGTCATCACAGCATCATCACAGCATCATCACAGCATCATCACATCATCATCTCAGCATCATTACTGCTTACTCACTGCATCATCATAGCATCATCACATCATCATCACAACATCATCAGTTTCATGTCAGCATCATCACTGCATAATCACTGCATCATCACAGCATCCTCACAGCATCAACACAGCGTCATCACAGCGTCATCAATGCATCATTACAGCATCATCTCAGTATAGTCACAGAATTATTACAGCATAATCACTGCATCATCATATCATCACTGCATCATCACTGCATCATCACTGCATCATCACAGCACCATCACAGCATCATTACTTCAGAATCACTGCATCATCACAGCATCCTCACAGCAACATCGCAGCATCATCACAGCACCATCACACTGTCATGACAGCATCATCACTGCATAATCACTGCATAATCTCCGCATAATCACAGCATCATCACAATATCATCACAGCGTCACCACTACACATCACTGCATCATCACTACATCATCACAGCATCATCACTTCGTCATCATCAGAGCATCATCACAGCATCATCACTGCATCCTCACTGCATCATGAGTGCATCATCATCACAGCATCATAACTGCATCATCAAAGCATCATCTCGGCATAATCACAATGTCATAAATACATCATCACTCCATCATCACAGCATTATCACATCATCATCACAACGTTTTCAGTGTCATCACAGCATCATAACAACGTCATCAAACTGTCATCACAGCATCATCACCAAATCATCACAGAATCATCACAGCATCATTACTGCATCATCACAGCATCTTTGCATCGTCATCAGAGCATCACCACTGCATCATCACATCATCATCTCAGCATCATCACAGCATCATTACTGCTTACTCACTGCATCATCACAGCGTCATGACAGTGTCATCACTGCATCATAACATCATAGCTTCATCATCAGAACATTATCACAGCATCATCACTGCATCATCACATCATCATTATAGCATCTTCACTGTCATCAATACATCATCACAGCATCATCACATCATTATCACAGCATCATCAGTGTCATCTCAGCATCATCACTGCATCATGACTGCATCATAGCAGCATAATCACAGCATCATCACAGAATCATCACAGCATCATCATAAGGTCATCACAGCATCATCACTACGTCATCAAATTGTAATCACAGCATCATCACAGTGTCCTCACTGAATCATCACTGCACCATCACTGCAACATCACAGCATCATCTCAGCATCATCATGGCATCATTACTGCATCATCACTGCTTACTCACTGCATCATCACAGCATCATCTCAGCATCATCACAGAATCATTTCTGCATAATCATTGCATTTTCACAGCGTCATCACAGTATCATCACTGCATCATCACAGTGTCATCACAGCATCATCAAAGCATCACGACAGAGTCATCTCACCATCACGACAGCGTCATCAAAGCATCATCACTGCATCATAACAACATCATCTCAGCATCATCACAGAATCATTTCTGCATAATCACTGCATCATCATAGTGTCATCACAGCATATTCACTGCATCATCACATCATCACAGTGTCATCACAGAATCATCACTGAATCATCCAAGCATCATCCAAGCATCATCACAGCACCACCAATGCATCATCACAGTATCATCACTGCATAATCACTGCATCATCACCGCATCATCACATCATCAACACTGCATCATTGCTGCATCATCACATCATTGTCACAGTATCATCAAAATATCATCACAGCATCATCACACCATCATAACAACATCATCACAGCGTCATCACAGTATCGTAAATGCATCATCACAGAATCATCACTGAATCATCATAGCATCTTCATATCATCATCACAATATCATCACAGCATCATCACTGAATCATCACAGCATCATCACTGCATAATCACTGCATCATCACCACATCATCACAGCATCATCACTGCATAATCACTGCATCATCACAGCATCATCACATCGTCATCAAAACATCATTACAAGTATCAACACAACATAATCACAGTGTCATCACAGCATCATCATTGCATCCTTACTGCATGATCACAGCATCTCCGCATCGTAATCACATCATCATCACTGACTCCTCACTGAATCATCACGGTACCATCACTGCATCATCAGAGCATAATCTGAGCATAATCTCAGCATAATCACAGCATCATCACAGAATCATCACAGCATCATTACTGCATCATCACAGCATCTTTGCATCGTCATCAGAGCATCACCACTGCATCATCACTACATCATCACATCATCATCACAGCATTTTAGCTACATAATCACAGAATCATCATAGCGTAACGACAGCATCATCACAACATCATTACAGCATCATCACAGCGTCATCGTAACATCATGACTGTATCATCACAGCATCATCACAGCATCACCGCAGCGTCATCACTGCATCATCACAGCATCATCACAGCATCATCACGGCATCGTTACAGCATCGTCATATCATCATAACTGCATCATCACAACAACATAACAAAACCATCAAAGCATCGTCACAGCATCATCACCGCGTCATCACAGCGTCATAACTGCATCGTCACTGCATCTAAACTGCATCATCACAAAATCATCACAGCTTCATCACTGCAGCATCACAGCATCATCAAAGCATCATCGCAGCATCATCACATCATCATCACTGCATCATCACAGAATCATTACTGTTTACTCACTGCGGCATCACAGCATTATCACGGTGTCATAACTGCATCATCACTGCACCATTACTGCATCATCACAGTGTCATCTCAGCATCATCACAGCATCATTACTGCCTAATCATTGCATTATCACAACGTCATCACAGTATCATCAGTGCATCATCACAGCATCATTACTGCATCATCACATCATCATCACAGAATCACGATAGTGTCATCACAGCGTCATCACTGCATCATCACAGCGTCATCTCAGCATCATCAGAGACTCATCACAGCGTCATCACTGCATCATCACTGCATCACCACAGTATCATCACAGCATCATCACAAAATTATAAGAGCGTCATCACAGCGTTATTACTGCATCATCACAGCATCAATAGAGCATCATCACAGCGTCATCACAGCGTTATCACAGCGTCATCACAGCATCATCACAGCATCACGACATCATCATCACAGCTTCACGACAGTGTCATGAGAGCGTCTTCACAGCATCATCACTACATCATCACAGCATCATCACAGCGTCATCACCGCATCATCACTGCATTGTCACAACATCATGGCGTCATAATAACTGCATCATAACAGCATGATCAAAGCATCATCACAGCGTCATCACAGCATCATAACTGCATAAACACTGCATCATCAAAGAACCATCACAGCATCATCACAGCGTCATAACAGCATCATCAGAGCATCATCACATCGTCATCACATCGTCATCAAAGAATCTTCACAGCATCATCGCTATGTCATCATAGCATCATCATAATATTATCACAGCTTCATCACAGCGTCATAACAACATCATCACTGCATCATCACAGCATCATCATTATTGCATCATGACTGCATCATTACAGCATCATCAGAGCAGAATCAGTGCGTCGTCACAGCATCATTACTGCATCACCACATCATCACTGTGTTATCGCAGCGTCATCACAGCATCATCACAACATCATCACAGAATCATCACAGCATCATTGCAGCATCATCACATCATCATCACAGCGTCAACACAACATCATCGTAGCATCATCATGCATCATCACAGCATCATTACTGCATCATCACAGCATCATCACAGCATCATCACTGCATCATCACTGAATAATCACAGCATCATCACTGCATCATCACGGCATCGTTACAGCATCGTCATATCATCATAACTGCATCATCACAACAACATAACAAAATCATCAAAGCATCATCACAGCATCATCACCGCGTCATCACAGCGTCATAACTGCATCGTCACTGCATCTAAACTGCATCATCAAAAAATCATCACTGCATCACATCATAATCACAACATCATCAAAGCGTCATCACAGCATCATCACTGCGTTATCACAGCATCATCTCAGCATCATCACAGTATCATTACTGCTTATTCACTGCATCATCACAACATCATCACAGCGTCATTACAGTGTCATAAATGCATCATCACAGTGTCATCAAAGCGTCCTAACTGCATAATCACTGCATCATCGCAGCTTCATCACAGCATCATGACAGCGTCATCACAGCATCAAAAATGCATAATCACTTCATCCTCACATCATCATCATAGCATCATAGCTGCATAATCATAGAGTCATCACAGCATCATCACTACATCATCAAATTGTCATCACTGTATCATCACAGCATCATCATAGCATCATCACTGCATAATCACAGTGTCATAACAGCATCATTACAACACCATGACTACGTCATCACAGCATCACGACAGCGTCATTACAGTGTCATCACAGCATCATCACTGCATTATCACAACATCATCACAACATCATCACTGCGTCATCAGAGCGTCATCACTACATAATCACTTCTTACTCAGTGAATCATCACTACATCATCACATCATCACAGCATCATCTCAGCATAATCACAGTATCACCACAGCGTCATCACTACATCATCAATGCATCATCACTGCATCATCACAGCATCATCACTGCATCATCACAGCATCATCACTGCATCATCACAGAATCATCACTGCGTCATCACAGCATCATCAGAGCATCATCACAGCGTCATCACAGCGTCATCACTACATCATCACTGCATCATCACAGAATCATCACTGCGTCATCACAGCATCATCACAGCATCATCACAGCATCATCACATCATCATCTCAGCATCATTACTGCTTACTCACTGCATCATCATAGCATCATCACATCATCATCACAACATCATCAGTTTCATGTCAGCATCATCACTGCATAATCACTGCATCATCACAGCATCCTCACAGCATCAACACAGCGTCATCACAGCGTCATCAATGCATCATTACAGCATCATCTCAGTATAGTCACAGAATTATTACAGCATAATCACTGCATCATCATATCATCACTGCATCATCACTGCATCATCACTGCATCATCACAGCACCATCACAGCATCATTACTTCAGAATCACTGCATCATCACAGCATCCTCACAGCAACATCGCAGCATCATCACAGCACCATCACACTGTCATGACAGCATCATCACTGCATAATCACTGCATAATCTCCGCATAATCACAGCATCATCACATCATCATCACAATATCATCACAGCGTCACCACTACACATCACTGCATCATCACTACATCATCACAGCATCATCACTTCGTCATCATCAGAGCATCATCACAGCATCATCACTGCATCCTCACTGCATCATGAGTGCATCATCATCACAGCATCATAACTGCATCATCAAAGCATCATCTCGGCATAATCACAATGTCATAAATACATCATCACTCCATCATCACAGCATTATCACATCATCATCACAACGTTTTCAGTGTCATCACAGCATCATAACAACGTCATCAAACTGTCATCACAGCATCATCACCAAATCATCACAGAATCATCACAGCATCATTACTGCATCATCACAGCATCTTTGCATCGTCATCAGAGCATCACCACTGCATCATCACATCATCATCTCAGCATCATCACAGCATCATTACTGCTTACTCACTGCATCATCACAGCGTCATGACAGTGTCATCACTGCATCATAACATCATAGCTTCATCATCAGAACATTATCACAGCATCATCACTGCATCATCACATCATCATTATAGCATCTTCACTGTCATCAATACATCATCACAGCATCATCATAAGGTCATCACAGCATCATCAGTGTCATCTCAGCATCATCACTGCATCATGACTGCATCATAGCAGCATAATCACAGCATCATCACAGAATCATCACAACATCATCATAAGGTCATCACAGCATCATCACTACGTCATCAAATTGTAATCACAGCATCATCACAGTGTCCTCACTGAATCATCACTGCACCATCACTGCACCATCACAGCATCATCTCAGCATCATCATGGCATCATTACTGCATCATCACTGCTTACTCACTGCATCATCACAGCATCATCTCAGCATCATCACAGAATCATTTCTGCATAATCATTGCATTTTCACAGCGTCATCACAGTATCATCACTGCATCATCACAGTGTCATCACAGCATCATCAAAGCATCACGACAGCGTCATCTCACCATCACGACAGCGTCATCAAAGCATCATCACTGCATCATAACAACATCATCTCAGCATCATCACAGAATCATTTCTGCATAATCACTGCATCATCATAGTGTCATCACAGCATATTCACTGCATCATCACATCATCACAGTGTCATCACAGAATCATCACTGAATCATCCAAGCATCATCCAAGCATCATCACAGCACCACCAATGCATCATCACAGTATCATCACTGCATAATCACTGCATCATCACCGCATCATCACATCATCAACACTGCATCATTGCTGCATCATCACATCATTGTCACAGTATCATCAAAATATCATCACAGCATCATCACACCATCATAACAACATCATCACAGCGTCATCACAGTATCGTAAATGCATCATCACAGAATCATCACTGAATCATCATAGCATCTTCATATCATCATCACAATATCATCACAGCATCATCACTGCATCATCACAGCATCATCACTGCATCATCACTGCATCATCACCACATCATCGCAGCATCATCACTGCATAATCACTGCATCATCACAGCATCATCACATCGTCATCAAAACATCATTACAAGTATCAACACAACATAATCACAGTGTCATCACAGCATCATCATTGCATCCTTACTGCATGATCACAGCATCTCCGCATCGTAATCACATCATCATCACTGACTCCTCACTGAGTCATCACTGTACCATCACTGCATCATCAGAGCATAATCTGAGCATAATCTCAGCATAATCACAGCATCATCACAGAATCATCACAGCATCATTACTGCATCATCACAGCATCTTTGCATCGTCATCAGAGCATCACCACTGCATCATCACTACATCATCACATCATCATCACAGCATTTTAGCTACATAATCACAGAATCATCATAGTGTAACGACAGCATCATCACAACATCATTACAGCATCATCACAGCGTCATCGTAACATCATGACTGTATCATCACAGCATCATCACAGCATCACCGCAGCGTCATCACTGCATCATCACAGCATCATCACAGCATCATCACGGCATCGTTACAGCATCGTCATATCATCATAACTGCATCATCACAACAACATAACAAAATCATCAAAGCATCGTCACAGCATCATCACCGCGTCATCACAGCGTCATAACTGCATCGTCAC
Source organism: Clangula hyemalis (assembly GCA_963989345.1). Next base: position 8,141,745 of record OZ022448.1, on the reverse strand, counting down.
TGCATCTAAACTGCATCATCACAAAATCATCACAGCTTCATCACTGCAGCATCACAGCATCATCAAAGCATCATCGCAGCATCATCACATCATCATCACTGCATCATCACAGAATCATTACTGTTTACTCACTGCGGCATCACAGCATTATCACGGTGTCATAACTGCATCATCACTGCACCATTACTGCATCATCACAGTGTCATCACAGCATCATCACTGCATTATCACAACATCATCACAACATCATCACTGCGTCATCAGAGCGTCATCACTACATAATCACTTCTTACTCAGTGAATCATCACTGCATCATCACATCATCACAGCATCATCTCAGCATAATCACAGTATCATCACAGCGTCATCACTACATCATCAATGCATCATCACTGCATCATCACAGCATCATCACTGCATCATCACAGCATCATCAGAGCATCATCACAGCATCATCACAACATCATCACAGAGTCATCACAGCATCATCACTGCATAATCACTGCATCATCACAGCATCCTCACAGCATCAATACAGCGTCATCACAACGTCAACAATGCATCATTACAGCATCATCTCAGTATAGTCACAGCATAATCACTGCATAATCACTGCATCATCATATCGTCATCACTGCATCATCACTGCATCATCACAGCACCATCACAGCATCATTACTGCAGAATCACTGCATCATCACAGCATCATAGCTGCATAATCACAGCATCATCACATCATCATCGCATAGTCATCACAGCGTCATCACTGCATCATCACAGCATCATCACAGCATCATTACTGCAGAATCACTGCATCATCACAGCATCCTCACAGCAACATCGCAGCATCATCACAGCATCATCGCATCATCATCACAGTGTCATGACAGCATCATCACTGCATAATCACCGCATAATCACAGCATCATCACAGCATAATCACAGTATCATCACTGCGTCATCACAGCATCATCACTGCATCATCACAGAATCATCACTGCGTCATCACAGCATCATCAGAGCATCATCACAGCATCATCACAGCATAATCACAGTATCATCACAGCATCATCACTACATCATCACTGCATCATCACAGAATCATCACTGCGTCATCACAGCATCATCAGAGCATCATCACAGCATCATCACATCATCATCTCAGCATCATTACTGCTTACTCACTGCATCATCATAGCATCATCACATCATCATCACAACATCATCAGTTTCATGTCAGCATCATCACTGCATAATCACTGCATCATCACAGCATCCTCACAGCATCAACACAGCGTCATCACAGCGTCATCAATGCATCATTACAGCATCATCTCAGTATAGTCACAGAATTATTACAGCATAATCACTGCATCATCATATCATCACTGCATCATCACTGCATCATCACTGCATCATCACAGCACCATCACAGCATCATTACTTCAGAATCACTGCATCATCACAGCATCCTCACAGCAACATCGCAGCATCATCACAGCATCATCACACTGTCATGACAGCATCATCACTGCATAATCACTGCATAATCTCCGCATAATCACAGCATCATCACATCATCATCACAATATCATCACAGCGTCATCACTACACATCACTGCATCATCACTACATCATCACAGCATCATCACTTCGTCATCATCAGAGCATCATCACAGCATCATCACTGCATCCTCACTGCATCATGAGTGCATCATCATCACAGCATCATAACTGCATCATCAAAGCATCATCTCGGCATAATCACAATGTCATAAATACATCATCACTCCATCATCACAGCATTATCACATCATCATCACAACGTTTTCAGTGTCATCACAGCATCATAACAACGTCATCAAACTGTCATCACAGCATCATCACCAAATCATCACAGAATCATCACAGCATCATTACTGCATCATCACAGCATCTTTGCATCGTCATCAGAGCATCACCACTGCATCATCACATCATCATCTCAGCATCATCACAGCATCATTACTGCTTACTCACTGCATCATCACAGCGTCATGACAGTGTCATCACTGCATCATAACATCATAGCTTCATCATCAGAACATTATCACAGCATCATCACTGCATCATCACATCATCATTATAGCATCTTCACTGTCATCAATACATCATCACAGCATCATCACATCATTATCACAGCATCATCAGTGTCATCTCAGCATCATCACTGCATCATGACTGCATCATAGCAGCATAATCACAGCATCATCACAGAATCATCACAGCATCATCATAAGGTCATCACAGCATCATCACTACGTCATCAAATTGTAATCACAGCATCATCACAGTGTCCTCACTGAATCATCACTGCACCATCACTGCAACATCACAGCATCATCTCAGCATCATCATGGCATCATTACTGCATCATCACTGCTTACTCACTGCATCATCACAGCATCATCTCAGCATCATCACAGAATCATTTCTGCATAATCACTGCATCATCATAGTGTCATCACAGTATATTCACTGCATCATCACATCATCACAGTGTCATCACAGAATCATCACTGAATCATCCAAGCATCATCCAAGCATCATCACAGCACCACCAATGCATCATCACATTATCATCACTGCATAATCACTGCATCATCACCGCATCATCACATCATCAACACTGCATCATTGCTGCATCATCACATCATTGTCACAGTATCATCAAAATATCATCACAGCATCATCACACCATCATAACAACATCATCACAGTGTCATCACAGTATCGTAAATGCATCATCACAGAATCATCACTGAATCATCATAGCATCTTCATATCATCATCACAATATCATCACAGCATCATCACCACATCATCACAGCATCATCACTGCCTAATCACTGCATCATCACAGCATCATCACATCGTCATCAAAACATCATTACAAGTATCAACACAACATAATCACAGTGTCATCACAGCATCATCATTGCATCCTTACTGCATGATCACAGCATCTCCGCATCGTAATCACATCATCATCACTGACTCCTCACTGAATCATCACTGTACCATCACTGCATCATCAGAGCATAATCTGAGCATAATCTCAGCATAATCACAGCATCATCACAGAATCATCACAGCATCATTACTGCATCATCACAGCATCTTTGCATCGTCATCAGAGCATCACCACTGCATCATCACTACATCATCACATCATCATCACAGCATTTTAGCTACATAATCACAGAATCATCATAGCGTAACGACAGCATCATCACAACATCATTACAGCATCATCACAGCGTCATCGTAACATCATGACTGTATCATCACAGCATCATCACAGCATCACCGCAGCGTCATCACTGCATCATCACAGCATCATCACGGCATCGTTACAGCATCGTCATATCATCATAACTGCATCATCACAACAACATAACAAAATCATCAAAGCATCGTCACAGCATCATCACCGCGTCATCACAGCGTCATAAGTGCATCGTCACTGCATCTAAACTGCATCATCACAAAATCATCACAGCTTAATCACTGCAGCATCACAGCATCATCAAAGCATCATCGCAGCATCATCACATCATCATCACTGCATCATCACAGAATCATTACTGTTTACTCACTGCGGCATCACAGCATTATCACGGTGTCATAACTGCATCATCACTGTACCATTACTGCATCATCACAGTGTCATCTCAGCATCATCACAGCATCATTACTGCCTAATCATTGCATTATCACAACGTCATCACAGTATCATCAGTGCATCATCACAGAATCATTACTGCATCATCACATCATCATCACAGAATCACGATAGTGTCATCACAGCGTCATCACTGCATCATCACTGCATCACCACAGTATCATCACAGCATCATCACAAAATTATAAGAGCGTCATCACAGCGTTATTACTGCATCATCACAGCATCAATAGAGCATCATCACAGCGTCATCACAGCGTTATCACAGCGTCATCACAGCATCATCACAGCATCACGACATCATCATCACAGCTTCACGACAGTATCATGAGAGCGTCTTCACAGCATCATCACTACATCATCACAGCATCATCACTGCGTCATCAGAGCATCATCACAAAATCATCACAGCGTCATTACTGCATCATCACTGCATCATCACAGCGTCATCACCGCATCATCACTGCCTTGTCACAACATCATGGCGTCATAATAACTGCATCATAACAGCATGATCAAAGCATCATCACAGCGTCATCACAGCGTCATAACTGCATAAACACTGCATCATCAAAGAACCATCACAGCATCATCACAGCGTCATAACAGCATCATCAGAGCATCATCACATCGTCATCACATCGTCATCAAAGAATCTTCACAGCATCATCGCTATGTCATCATAGCATCATCATAATATTATCACAGCTTCATCACAGCGTCATAACAACATCATCACTGCATCATCACAGCATCATCACTGAATAATCACAGCATCATCACTGCATCATCACGGCATCGTTACAGCATCGTCATATCATCATAACTGCATCATCACAACAACATAACAAAATCATCAAAGCATCATCACAGCATCATCACCGCGTCATCACAGCGTCATAACTGCATCGTCACTGCATCTAAACTGCATCATCAAAAAATCATCACTGCATCACATCATAATCACAACATCATCAAAGCGTCATCACAGCATCATCTCAGCATCATCACAGTATCATTACTGCTTATTCACTGCATCATCACAACATCATCACAGCGTCATTACAGTGTCATAAATGCATCATCACAGTGTCATCAAAGCGTCCTAACTGCATAATCACTGCATCATCGCAGCTTCATCACAGCATCATGACAGCGTCATCACAGCATCAAAAATGCATAATCACTTCATCCTCACATCATCATCATAGCATCATAGCTGCATAATCATAGAGTCATCACAGCATCATCACTACATCATCAAATTGTCATCACTGTATCATCACAGCATCATCATAGCATCATCACTGCATAATCACAGTGTCATAACAGCATCATTACAACACCATGACTACGTCATCACAGCATCACGACAGCGTCATTACAGTGTCATCACAGCATCATCACTGCATTATCACAACATCATCACAACATCATCACTGCGTCATCAGAGCGTCATCACTACATAATCACTTCTTACTCAGTGAATCATCACTGCATCATCACATCATCACAGCATCATCTCAGCATAATCACAGTATCATCACAGCGTCATCACTACATCATCAATGCATCATCACTGCATCATCACAGCATCATCACTGCATCATCACAGCATCATCAGAGCATCATCACAACATCATCACAGAGTCATCACAGCATCATCACTGCATAATCACTGCATCATCACAGCATCCTCACAGCATCAATACAGCGTCATCACAACGTCAACAATGCATCATTACAGCATCATCTCAGTATAGTCACAGCATAATCACTGCATAATCACTGCATCATCATATCGTCATCACTGCATCATCACTGCATCATCACAGCACCATCACAGCATCATTACTGCAGAATCACTGCATCATCACAGCATCATAGCTGCATAATCACAGCATCATCACATCATCATCGCATAGTCATCACAGCGTCATCACTGCATCATCACAGCATCATCACAGCATCATTACTGCAGAATCACTGCATCATCACAGCATCCTCACAGCAACATCGCAGCATCATCACAGCATCATCGCATCATCATCATAGTGTCATGACAGCATCATCACTGCATAATCTCCGCATAATCACAGCATCATCACATCATCATCACAATATCATCACAGCGTCATCACTACACATCACTGCATCATCACTACATCATCACAGCATCATCACTTCGTCATCATCAGAGCATCATCACAGCATCATCACAACATCATCAGTTTCATGTCAGCATCATCACTGCATAATCACCGCATAATCACAGCATCATCACAGCATAATCACAGTATCATCACAGCGTCATCACTACATCATCACTGCATCATCACAGAATCATCACTGCGTCATCACAGCATCATCAGAGCATCATCACAGCATCATCACAGCATAATCACAGTATCATCACAGCATCATCACTACATCATCACTGCATCATCACAGAATCATCACTGCGTCATCACAGCATCATCAGAGCATCATCACAGCATCATCACATCATCATCTCAGCATCATTACTGCTTACTCACTGCATCATCATAGCATCATCACATCATCATCACAACATCATCAGTTTCATGTCAGCATCATCACTGCATAATCACTGCATCATCACAGCATCCTCACAGCATCAACACAGCGTCATCAGAGCGTCATCAATGCATCATTACAGCATCATCTCAGTATAGTCACAGAATTATTACAGCATAATCACTGCATCATCATATCATCACTGCATCATCACTGCATCATCACTGCATCATCACAGCACCATCACAGCATCATTACTTCAGAATCACTGCATCATCACAGCATCCTCACAGCAACATCGCAGCATCATCACAGCATCATCACACTGTCATGACAGCATCATCACTGCATAATCACTGCATAATCTCCGCATAATCACAGCATCATCACATCATCATCACAATATCATCACAGCGTCATCACTACACATCACTGCATCATCACTACATCATCACAGCATCATCACTTCGTCATCATCAGAGCATCATCACAGCATCATCACTGCATCCTCACTGCATCATGAGTGCATCATCATCACAGCATCATAACTGCATCATCAAAGCATCATCTTGGCATAATCACAATGTCATAAATACATCATCACTCCATCATCACAGCATTATCACATCATCATCACAACGTTTTCAGTGTCATCACAGCATCATAACAACGTCATCAAACTGTCATCACAGCATCATCACCAAATCATCACAGAATCATCACAGCATCATTACTGCATCATCACAGCATCTTTGCATCGTCATCAGAGCATCACCACTGCATCATCACATCATCATCTCAGCATCATCACAGCATCATTACTGCTTACTCACTGCATCATCACAGCGTCATGACAGTGTCATCACTGCATCATAACATCATAGCTTCATCATCAGAACATTATCACAGCATCATCACTGCATCATCACATCATCATTATAGCATCTTCACTGTCATCAATACATCATCACAGCATCATCATAAGGTCATCACAGCATCATCAGTGTCATCTCAGCATCATCACTGCATCATGACTGCATCATAGCAGCATAATCACAGCATCATCACAGAATCATCACAGCATCATCATAAGGTCATCACAGCATCATCACTACGTCATCAAATTGTAATCACAGCATCATCACAGTGTCCTCACTGAATCATCACTGCACCATCACTGCAACATCACAGCATCATCTCAGCATCATCATGGCATCATTACTGCATCATCACTGCTTACTCACTGCATCATCACAGCATCATCTCAGCATCATCACAGAATCATTTCTGCATAATCATTGCATTTTCACAGCGTCATCACAGTATCATCACTGCATCATCACAGTGTCATCACAGCATCATCAAAGCATCACGACAGCGTCATCTCACCATCACGACAGCGTCATCAAAGCATCATCACTGCATCATAACAACATCATCTCAGCATCATCACAGAATCATTTCTGCATAATCACTGCATCATCATAGTGTCATCACAGTATATTCACTGCATCATCACATCATCACAGTGTCATCACAGAATCATCACTGAATCATCCAAGCATCATCCAAGCATCATCACAGCACCACCAATGCATCATCACAGTATCATCACTGCATAATCACTGCATCATCACCGCATCATCACATCATCAACACTGCATCATTGCTGCATCATCACATCATTGTCACAGTATCATCAAAATATCATCACAGCATCATCACACCATCATAACAACATCATCACAGCGTCATCACAGTATCGTAAATGCATCATCACAGAATCATCACTGAATCATCATAGCATCTTCATATCATCATCACAATATCATCACTGCATCATCACTGCATAATCACTGCATCATCACATCGTCATCAAAACATCATTACAAGTATCAACACAACATAATCACAGTGTCATCACAGCATCATCATTGCATCCTTACTGCATGATCACAGCATCTCCGCATCGTAATCACATCATCATCACTGACTCCTCACTGAATCATCACTGTACCATCACTGCATCATCAGAGCATAATCTGAGCATAATCTCAGCATAATCACAGCATCATCACAGAATCATCACAGCATCATTACTGCATCATCACAGCATCTTTGCATCGTCATCAGAGCATCACCACTGCATCATCACTACATCATCACATCATCATCATAGCATTTTAGCTACATAATCACAGAATCATCATAGCGTAACGACAGCATCATCACAACATCATTACAGCATCATCACAGCGTCATCGTAACATCATGACTGTATCATCACAGCATCATCACAGCATCACCGCAGCGTCATCACTGCATCATCACAGCATCATCACAGCATCATCACGGCATCGTTACAGCATCGTCATATCATCATAACTGCATCATCACAACAACATAACAAAATCATCAAAGCATTGTCACAGCATCATCACCGCGTCATCACAGCGTCATAACTGCATCGTCACTGCATCTAAACTGCATCATCACAAAATCATCACAGCTTCATCACTGCAGCATCACAGCATCATCAAAGCATCATCGCAGCATCATCACATCATCATCACTGCATCATCACAGAATCATTACTGTTTACTCACTGCGGCATCACAGCATTATCACGGTGTCATAACTGCATCATCACTGCACCATTACTGCATCATCACAGTGTCATCTCAGCATCATCACAGCATCATTACTGCCTAATCATTGCATTATCACAACGTCATCACAGTATCATCAGTGCATCATCACAGCATCATTACTGCATCATCACATCATCATCACAGAATCACGATAGTGTCATCACAGCGTCATCACTGCATCATCACAGCGTCATCTCAGCATCATCAGAGACTCATCACAGCGTCATCACTGCATCATCACTGCATCACCACAGTATCATCACAGCATCATCACAAAATTATAAGAGCGTCATCACAGCGTTATTACTGCATCATCACAGCATCAATAGAGCATCATCACAGCGTCATCACAGCGTTATCACAGCGTCATCACAGCATCACGACATCATCATCACAGCGTCACGACAGTGTCATGAGAGCGTCTTCACAGCATCATCACTACATCATCACAGCATCATCACTGCGTCATCAGAGCATCATCACAAAATCATCACAGCGTCATTACTGCATCATCACTGCATCATCACAGCGTCATCACCGCATCATCACTGCATTGTCACAACATCATGGCGTCATAATAACTGCATCATAACAGCATGATCAAAGCATCATCACAGCGTCATCACAGCGTCATAACTGCATAAACACTGCATCATCAAAGAACCATCACAGCATCATCACAGCGTCATAACAGCATCATCAGAGCATCATCACATCGTCATCACATCGTCATCAAAGAATCTTCACAGCATCATCGCTATGTCATCATAGCATCATCATAATATTATCACAGCTTCATCACAGCGTCATAACAACATCATCACTGCATCATCACAGCATCATCACTGAATAATCACAGCATCATCACTGCATCATCACGGCATCGTTACAGCATCGTCATATCATCATAACTGCATCATCACAACAACATAACAAAATCATCAAAGCATCATCACAGCATCATCACCGCGTCATCACAGCGTCATAACTGCATCGTCACTGCATCTAAACTGCATCATCAAAAAATCATCACTGCATCACATCATAATCACAACATCATCAAAGCGTCATCACAGCATCATCTCAGCATCATCACAGTATCATTACTGCTTATTCACTGCATCATCACAACATCATCACAGCGTCATTACAGTGTCATAAATGCATCATCACAGTGTCATCAAAGCGTCCTAACTGCATAATCACTGCATCATCGCAGCTTCATCACAGCATCATGACAGCGTCATCACAGCATCAAAAATGCATAATCACTTCATCCTCACATCATCATCATAGCATCATAGCTGCATAATCATAGAGTCATCACAGCATCATCACTACATCATCAAATTGTCATCACTGTATCATCACAGCATCATCATAGCATCATCACTGCATAATCACAGTGTCATAACAGCATCATTACAACACCATGACTACGTCATCACAGCATCACGACAGCGTCATTACAGTGTCATCACAGCATCATCACTGCATTATCACAACATCATCACAACATCATCACTGCGTCATCAGAGCGTCATCACTACATAATCACTTCTTACTCAGTGAATCATCACTGCATCATCACATCATCACAGCATCATCTCAGCATAATCACAGTATCATCACAGCGTCATCACTACATCATCAATGCATCATCACTGCATCATCACAGCATCATCACTGCATCATCACAGCATCATCAGAGCATCATCACAACATCATCACAGAGTCATCACAGCATCATCACTGCATAATCACTGCATCATCACAGCATCCTCACAGCATCAATACAGCGTCATCACAACGTCAACAATGCATCATTACAGCATCATCTCAGTATAGTCACAGCATAATCACTGCATAATCACTGCATCATCATATCGTCATCACTGCATCATCACTGCATCATCACAGCACCATCACAGCATCATTACTGCAGAATCACTGCATCATCACAGCATCATAGCTGCATAATCACAGCATCATCACATCATCATCGCATAGTCATCACAGCGTCATCACTGCATCATCACAGCATCATCACAGCATCATTACTGCAGAATCACTGCATCATCAGAGCATCCTCACAGCAACATCGCAGCATCATCACAGCATCATCGCATCATCATCACAGTGTCATGACAGCATCATCACTGCATAATCTCCGCATAATCACAGCATCATCACATCATCATCACAATATCATCACAGCGTCATCACTACACATCACTGCATCATCACTACATCATCACAGCATCATCACTTCGTCATCATCAGAGCATCATCACAGCATCATCACAACATCATCAGTTTCATGTCAGCATCATCACTGCATAATCACCGCATAATCACAGCATCATCACAGCATAATCACAGTATCATCACAGCGTCATCACTACATCATCACTGCATCATCACAGAATCTTCACTGCGTCATCACAGCATCATCAGAGCATCATCACAGCATCATCACAGCATAATCACAGTATCATCACAGCATAATCACAGTATCATCACAGCATCATCACTACATCATCACTGCATCATCACAGAATCATCACTGCGTCATCACAGCATCATCACATCATCATCTCAGCATCATTACTGCTTACTCACTGCATCATCATAGCATCATCACATCATCATCACAACATCATCAGTTTCATGTCAGCATCATCACTGCATAATCACTGCATCATCACAGCATCCTCACAGCATCAACACAGCGTCATCAGAGCGTCATCAATGCATCATTACAGCATCATCTCAGTATAGTCACAGAATTATTACAGCATAATCACTGCATCATCATATCATCACTGCATCATCACTGCATCATCACTGCATCATCACAGCACCATCACAGCATCATTACTTCAGAATCACTGCATCATCACAGCATCCTCACAGCAACATCGCAGCATCATCACAGCATCATCACACTGTCATGACAGCATCATCACTGCATAATCACTGCATAATCTCCGCATAATCACAGCATCATCACATCATCATCACAATATCATCACAGCGTCATCACTACACATCACTGCATCATCACTACATCATCACAGCATCATCACTTCGTCATCATCAGAGCATCATCACAGCATCATCACTGCATCCTCACTGCATCATGAGTGCATCATCATCACAGCATCATAACTGCATCATCAAAGCATCATCTCGGCATAATCACAATGTCATAAATACATCATCACTCCATCATCACAGCATTATCACATCATCATCACAACGTTTTCAGTGTCATCACAGCATCATAACAACGTCATCAAACTGTCATCACAGCATCATCACCAAATCATCACAGAATCATCACAGCATCATTACTGCATCATCACAGCATCTTTGCATCGTCATCAGAGCATCACCACTGCATCATCACATCATCATCTCAGCATCATCACAGCATCATTACTGCTTACTCACTGCATCATCACAGCGTCATGACAGTGTCATCACTGCATCATAACATCATAGCTTCATCATCAGAACATTATCACAGCATCATCACTGCATCATCACATCATCATTATAGCATCTTCACTGTCATCAATACATCATCACAGCATCATCACATCATTATCACAGCATCATCAGTGTCATCTCAGCATCATCACTGCATCATGACTGCATCATAGCAGCATAATCACAGCATCATCACAGAATCATCACAGCATCATCACTACGTCATCAGATTGTAATCACAGCATCATCACAGTGTCCTCACTGAATCATCACTGCACCATCACTGCAACATCACAGCATCATCTCAGCATCATCATGGCATCATTACTGCATCATCACTGCTTACTCACTGCATCATCACAGCATCATCACAGAATCATTTCTGCATAATCATTGCATTTTCACAGCGTCATCACAGTATCATCACTGCATCATCACAGTGTCATCACAGCATCATCAAAGCATCACGACAGCGTCATCTCACCATCACGACAGCGTCATCAAAGCATCATCACTGCATCATAACAACATCATCTCAGCATCATCACAGAATCATTTCTGCATAATCACTGCATCATCATAGTGTCATCACAGTATATTCACTGCATCATCACATCATCACAGTGTCATCACAGAATCATCACTGAATCATCCAAGCATCATCCAAGCATCATCACAGCACCACCAATGCATCATCACAGTATCATCACTGCATAATCACTGCATCATCACCGCATCATCACATCATCAACACTGCATCATTGCTGCATCATCACATCATTGTCACAGTATCATCAAAATATCATCACAGCATCATCACACCATCATAACAACATCATCACAGCGTCATCACAGTATCGTAAATGCATCATCACAGAATCATCACTGAATCATCATAGCATCTTCATATCATCATCACAATATCATCACAGCATCATCACTGCATCATCACAGCATCATCACTGCATAATCACTGCATCATCACCACATCATCACAGCATCATCACTGCATAATCACTGCATCATCACAGCATCATCACATCGTCATCAAAACATCATTACAAGTATCAACACAACATAATCACAGTGTCATCACAGCATCATCATTGCATCCTTACTGCATGATCACAGCATCTCCGCATCGTAATCACATCATCATCACTGACTCCTCACTGAATCATCACTGTACCATCACTGCATCATCAGAGCATAATCTGAGCATAATCTCAGCATAATCACAGCATCATCACAGAATCATCACAGCATCATTACTGCATCATCACAGCATCTTTGCATCGTCATCAGAGCATCACCACTGCATCATCACTACATCATCACATCATCATCACAGCATTTTAGCTACATAATCACAGAATCATCATAGCGTAACGACAGCATCATCACAACATCATTACAGCATCATCACAGCGTCATCGTAACATCATGACTGTATCATCACAGCATCATCACAGCATCACCGCAGCGTCATCACTGCATCATCACAGCATCATCACAGCATCATCACGGCATCGTTACAGCATCGTCATATCATCATAACTGCATCATCACAACAACATAACAAAACCATCAAAGCATCGTCACAGCATCATCACCGCGTCATCACAGCGTCATAACTGCATCGTCACTGCATCTAAACTGCATCATCACAAAATCATCACAGCTTCATCACTGCAGCATCACAGCATCATCAAAGCATCATCGCAGCATCATCACATCATCATCACTGCATCATCACAGAATCATTACTGTTTACTCACTGCGGCATCACAGCATTATCACGGTGTCATAACTGCATCATCACTGCACCATTACTGCATCATCACAGTGTCATCTCAGCATCATCACAGCATCATTACTGCCTAATCATTGCATTATCACAACGTCATCACAGTATCATCAGTGCATCATCACAGCATCATTACTGCATCATCACATCATCATCACAGAATCACGATAGTGTCATCACAGCGTCATCACTGCATCATCACAGCGTCATCTCAGCATCATCAGAGACTCATCACAGCGTCATCACTGCATCAGCACTGCATCACCACAGTATCATCACAGCATCATCACAAAATTATAAGAGCGTCATCACAGCGTTATTACTGCATCATCACAGCATCAATAGAGCATCATCACAGCGTCATCACAGCGTTATCACAGCGTCATCACAGCATCATCACAGCATCACGACATCATCATCACAGCTTCACGACAGTGTCATGAGAGCGTCTTCACAGCATCATCACTACATCATCACAGCATCATCACTGCGTCATCACCGCATCATCACTGCATTGTCACAACATCATGGCGTCATAATAACTGCATCATAACAGCATGATCAAAGCATCATCACAGCGTCATCACAGCGTCATAACTGCATAAACACTGCATCATCAAAGAACCATCACAGCATCATCACAGCGTCATAACAGCATCATCAGAGCATCATCACATCGTCATCACATCGTCATCAAAGAATCTTCACAGCATCATCGCTATGTCATCATAGCATCATCATAATATTATCACAGCTTCATCACAGCGTCATAACAACATCATCACTGCATCATCACAGCATCATCATTATTGCATCATGACTGCATCATTACAGCATCATCAGAGCAGAATCAGTGCGTCGTCACAGCATCATTACTGCATCACCACATCATCACTGTGTTATCGCAGCGTCATCACAGCATCATCACAACATCATCACAGAATCATCACAGCATCATTGCAGCATCATCACATCATCATCACAGCGTCATCACAACATCATCGTAGCATCATCATGCATCATCACAGCATCATTACTGCATCATCACAGCATCATCACAGCATCATCACTGCATCATCACTGAATAATCACAGCATCATCACTGCATCATCACGGCATCGTTACAGCATCGTCATATCATCATAACTGCATCATCACAACAACATAACAAAATCATCAAAGCATCATCACAGCATCATCACCGCATCATCACAGCGTCATAACTGCATCGTCACTGCATCTAAACTGCATCATCACAAAATCATCACTGCATCACATCATAATCACAACATCATCAAAGCGTCATCACAGCATCATCACTGCGTTATCACAGCATCATCTCAGCATCATCACAGTATCATTACTGCTTATTCACTGCATCATCACAACATCATCACAGCGTCATTACAGTGTCATAAATGCATCATCACAGTGTCATCAAAGCGTCCTAACTGCATAATCACTGCATCATCGCAGCTTCATCACAGCATCATGACAGCGTCATCACAGCATCAAAAATGCATAATCACTTCATCCTCACATCATCATCATAGCATCATAGCTGCATAATCATAGAGTCATCACAGCATCATCACTACATCATCAAATTGTCATCACTGTATCATCACAGCATCATCATAGCATCATCACTGCATAATCACAGTGTCATAACAGCATCATTACAACACCATGACTACGTCATCACAGCATCACGACAGCGTCATTACAGTGTCATCACAGCATCATCACTGCATTATCACAACATCATCACAACATCATCACTGCGTCATCAGAGCGTCATCACTACATAATCACTTCTTACTCAGTGAATCATCACTGCATCATCACATCATCACAGCATCATCTCAGCATAATCACAGTATCATCACAGCGTCATCACTACATCATCAATGCATCATCACTGCATCATCACAGCATCATCACTGCATCATCACAGCATCATCAGAGCATCATCACAGCATCATCACAACATCATCACAGAGTCATCACAGCATCATCACTGCATAATCACTGCATCATCACAGCATCCTCACAGCATCAATACAGCGTCATCACAACGTCAACAATGCATCATTACAGCATCATCTCAGTATAGTCACAGCATAATCACTGCATAATCACTGCATCATCATATCGTCATCACTGCATCATCACAGCACCATCACAGCATCATTACTGCAGAATCACTGCATCATCACAGCATCATAGCTGCATAATCACAGCATCATCACATCATCATCGCATAGTCATCACAGCATCATCACTGCATCATCACAGCATCATCACAGCATCATTACTGCAGAATCACTGCATCATCACAGCATCCTCACAGCAACATCGCAGCATCATCACAGCATCATCGCATCATCATCACAGTGTCATGACAGCATCATCACTGCATAATCACCGCATAATCACAGCATCATCACAGCATAATCACAGTATCATCACAGCGTCATCACTACATCATCACTGCATCATCACAGAATCATCACTGCGTCATCACAGCATCATCAGAGCATCATCACAGCATCATCACAGCATAATCACAGTATCATCACAGCATCATCACTACATCATCACTTCATCATCACAGAATCATCACTGCGTCATCACAGCATCATCAGAGCATCATCACAGCATCATCACATCATCATCTCAGCATCATTACTGCTTACTCACTGCATCATCATAGCATCATAACATCATCATCACAACATCATCAGTTTCATGTCAGCATCATCACTGCATAATCACTGCATCATCACAGCATCCTCACAGCATCAACACAGCGTCATCAGAGCGTCATCAATGCATCATTACAGCATCATCTCAGTATAGTCACAGAATTATTACAGCATAATCACTGCATCATCATATCATCACTGCATCATCACTGCATCATCACTGCATCATCACAGCACCATCACAGCATCATTACTTCAGAATCACTGCATCATCACAGCATCCTCACAGCAACATCGCAGCATCATCACAGCACCATCACACTGTCATGACAGCATCATCACTGCATAATCACTGCATAATCTCCGCATAATCACAGCATCATCACAATATCATCACAGCGTCACCACTACACATCACTGCATCATCACTACATCATCACAGCATCATCACTTCGTCATCATCAGAGCATCATCACAGCATCATCACTGCATCCTCACTGCATCATGAGTGCATCATCATCACAGCATCATAACTGCATCATCAAAGCATCATCTCGGCATAATCACAATGTCATAAATACATCATCACTCCATCATCACAGCATTATCACATCATCATCACAACGTTTTCAGTGTCATCACAGCATCATAACAACGTCATCAAACTGTCATCACAGCATCATCACCAAATCATCACAGAATCATCACAGCATCATTACTGCATCATCACAGCATCTTTGCATCGTCATCAGAGCATCACCACTGCATCATCACATCATCATCTCAGCATCATCACAGCATCATTACTGCTTACTCACTGCATCATCACAGCGTCATGACAGTGTCATCACTGCATCATAACATCATAGCTTCATCATCAGAACATTATCACAGCATCATCACTGCATCATCACATCATCATTATAGCATCTTCACTGTCATCAATACATCATCACAGCATCATCACATCATTATCACAGCATCATCAGTGTCATCTCAGCATCATCACTGCATCATGACTGCATCATAGCAGCATAATCACAGCATCATCACAGAATCATCACAGCATCATCATAAGGTCATCACAGCATCATCACTACGTCATCAGATTGTAATCACAGCATCATCACAGTGTCCTCACTGAATCATCACTGCACCATCACTGCAACATCACAGCATCATCTCAGCATCATCATGGCATCATTACTGCATCATCACTGCTTACTCACTGCATCATCACAGCATCATCTCAGCATCATCACAGAATCATTTCTGCATAATCATTGCATTTTCACAGCGTCATCACAGTATCATCACTGCATCATCACAGTGTCATCACAGCATCATCAAAGCATCACGACAGCGTCATCTCACCATCACGACAGCGTCATCAAAGCATCATCACTGCATCATAACAACATCATCTCAGCATCATCACAGAATCATTTCTGCATAATCACTGCATCATCATAGTGTCATCACAGCATATTCACTGCATCATCACATCATCACAGTGTCATCACAGAATCATCACTGAATCATCCAAGCATCATC
Source organism: Clangula hyemalis (assembly GCA_963989345.1). Next base: position 8,123,268 of record OZ022448.1, on the reverse strand, counting down.
CAAGCATCATCACAGCACCACCAATGCATCATCACAGTATCATCACTGCATAATCACTGCATCATCACCGCATCATCACATCATCAACACTGCATCATTGCTGCATCATCACATCATTGTCACAGTATCATCAAAATATCATCACAGCATCATCACACCATCATAACAACATCATCACAGCGTCATCACAGTATCGTAAATGCATCATCACTGAATCATCATAGCATCTTCATATCATCTTCATATCATCATCACAATATCATCACAGCATCATCGCATCATCATCACAGTGTCATGACAGCATCATCACTGCATCATCACCACATCATCACAGCATCATCACAGCATAATCACAGTATCATCACAGCGTCATCACTACATCATCACTGCATCATCACAGAATCATCACTGCGTCATCACAGCATCATCAGAGCATCATCACAGCATCATCACAGCATAATCACAGTATCATCACAGCATCATCACTACATCATCACTGCATCATCACAGAATCATCACTGCGTCATCACAGCATCATCACAGCATCATCACAGCATCATCACATCATCATCTCAGCATCATTACTGCTTACTCACTGCATCATCATAGCATCATCACATCATCATCACAACATCATCAGTTTCATGTCAGCATCATCACTGCATAATCACTGCATCATCACAGCATCCTCACAGCATCAACACAGCGTCATCAGAGCGTCATCAATGCATCATTACAGCATCATCTCAGTATAGTCACAGAATTATTACAGCATAATCACTGCATCATCATATCATCACTGCATCATCACTGCATCATCACTGCATCATCACAGCACCATCACAGCATCATTACTTCAGAATCACTGCATCATCACAGCATCCTCACAGCAACATCGCAGCATCATCACAGCACCATCACACTGTCATGACAGCATCATCACTGCATAATCACTGCATAATCTCCGCATAATCACAGCATCATCACATCATCATCACAATATCATCACAGCGTCACCACTACACATCACTGCATCATCACTACATCATCACAGCATCATCACTTCGTCATCATCAGAGCATCATCACAGCATCATCACTGCATCCTCACTGCATCATGAGTGCATCATCATCACAGCATCATAACTGCATCATCAAAGCATCATCTCGGCATAATCACAATGTCATAAATACATCATCACTCCATCATCACAGCATTATCACATCATCATCACAACGTTTTCAGTGTCATCACAGCATCATAACAACGTCATCAAACTGTCATCACAGCATCATCACCAAATCATCACAGAATCATCACAGCATCATTACTGCATCATCACAGCATCTTTGCATCGTCATCAGAGCATCACCACTGCATCATCACATCATCATCTCAGCATCATCACAGCATCATTACTGCTTACTCACTGCATCATCACAGCGTCATGACAGTGTCATCACTGCATCATAACATCATAGCTTCATCATCAGAACATTATCACAGCATCATCACTGCATCATCACATCATCATTATAGCATCTTCACTGTCATCAATACATCATCACAGCATCATCACATCATTATCACAGCATCATCAGTGTCATCTCAGCATCATCACTGCATCATGACTGCATCATAGCAGCATAATCACAGCATCATCACAGAATCATCACAGCATCATCATAAGGTCATCACAGCATCATCACTACGTCATCAGATTGTAATCACAGCATCATCACAGTGTCCTCACTGAATCATCACTGCACCATCACTGCAACATCACAGCATCATCTCAGCATCATCATGGCATCATTACTGCATCATCACTGCTTACTCACTGCATCATCACAGCATCATCTCAGCATCATCACAGAATCATTTCTGCATAATCATTGCATTTTCACAGCGTCATCACAGTATCATCACTGCATCATCACAGTGTCATCACAGCATCATCAAAGCATCACGACAGCGTCATCTCACCATCACGACAGCGTCATCAAAGCATCATCACTGCATCATAACAACATCATCTCAGCATCATCACAGAATCATTTCTGCATAATCACTGCATCATCATAGTGTCATCACAGCATATTCACTGCATCATCACATCATCACAGTGTCATCACAGAATCATCACTGAATCATCCAAGCATCATCCAAGCATCATCACAGCACCACCAATGCATCATCACAGTATCATCACTGCATAATCACTGCATCATCACCGCATCATCACATCATCAACACTGCATCATTGCTGCATCATCACATCATTGTCACAGTATCATCAAAATATCATCACAGCATCATCACACCATCATAACAACATCATCACAGCGTCATCACAGTATCGTAAATGCATCATCACAGAATCATCATAGCATCTTCATATCATCTTCATATCATCATCACAATATCATCACAGCATCATCGCATCATCATCACAGTGTCATGACAGCATCATCACTGCATCATCACCACATCATCACAGCATCATCACAGCATAATCACAGTATCATCACAGCGTCATCACTACATCATCACTGCATCATCACAGAATCATCACTGCGTCATCACAGCATCATCAGAGCATCATCACAGCATCATCACAGCATAATCACAGTATCATCACAGCATCATCACTACATCATCACTGCATCATCACAGAATCATCACTGCGTCATCACAGCATCATCACAGCATCATCACAGCATCATCACATCATCATCTCAGCATCATTACTGCTTACTCACTGCATCATCATAGCATCATCACATCATCATCACAACATCATCAGTTTCATGTCAGCATCATCACTGCATAATCACTGCATCATCACAGCATCCTCACAGCATCAACACAGCGTCATCAGAGCGTCATCAATGCATCATTACAGCATCATCTCAGTATAGTCACAGAATTATTACAGCATAATCACTGCATCATCATATCATCACTGCATCATCACTGCATCATCACTGCATCATCACAGCACCATCACAGCATCATTACTTCAGAATCACTGCATCATCACAGCATCCTCACAGCAACATCGCAGCATCATCACAGCACCATCACACTGTCATGACAGCATCATCACTGCATAATCACTGCATAATCTCCGCATAATCACAGCATCATCACATCATCATCACAATATCATCACAGCGTCACCACTACACATCACTGCATCATCACTACATCATCACAGCATCATCACTTCGTCATCATCAGAGCATCATCACAGCATCATCACTGCATCCTCACTGCATCATGAGTGCATCATCATCACAGCATCATAACTGCATCATCAAAGCATCATCTCGGCATAATCACAATGTCATAAATACATCATCACTCCATCATCACAGCATTATCACATCATCATCACAACGTTTTCAGTGTCATCACAGCATCATAACAACGTCATCAAACTGTCATCACAGCATCATCACCAAATCATCACAGAATCATCACAGCATCATTACTGCATCATCACAGCATCTTTGCATCGTCATCAGAGCATCACCACTGCATCATCACATCATCATCTCAGCATCATCACAGCATCATTACTGCTTACTCACTGCATCATCACAGCGTCATGACAGTGTCATCACTGCATCATAACATCATAGCTTCATCATCAGAACATTATCACAGCATCATCACTGCATCATCACATCATCATTATAGCATCTTCACTGTCATCAATACATCATCACAGCATCATCACATCATTATCACAGCATCATCAGTGTCATCTCAGCATCATCACTGCATCATGACTGCATCATAGCAGCATAATCACAGCATCATCACAGAATCATCACAGCATCATCATAAGGTCATCACAGCATCATCACTACGTCATCAGATTGTAATCACAGCATCATCACAGTGTCCTCACTGAATCATCACTGCACTATCACTGCAACATCACAGCATCATCTCAGCATCATCATGGCATCATTACTGCATCATCACTGCTTACTCACTGCATCATCACAGCATCATCTCAGCATCATCACAGAATCATTTCTGCATAATCATTGCATTTTCACAGCGTCATCACAGTATCATCACTGCATCATCACAGTGTCATCACAGCATCATCAAAGCATCACGACAGCGTCATCTCACCATCACGACAGCGTCATCAAAGCATCATCACTGCATCATAACAACATCATCTCAGCATCATCACAGAATCATTTCTGCATAATCACTGCATCATCATAGTGTCATCACAGCATATTCACTGCATCATCACATCATCACAGTGTCATCACAGAATCATCACTGAATCATCCAAGCATCATCCAAGCATCATCACAGCACCACCAATGCATCATCACAGTATCATCACTGCATAATCACTGCATCATCACCGCATCATCACATCATCAACACTGCATCATTGCTGCATCATCACATCATTGTCACAGTATCATCAAAATATCATCACAGCATCATCACACCATCATAACAACATCATCACAGCGTCATCACAGTATCGTAAATGCATCATCACAGAGTCATCACTGAATCATCATAGCATCTTCATATCATCATCACAATATCATCACAGCATCATCGCATCATCATCACAGTGTCATGACAGCATCATCACTGCATAATCACCACATCATCACAGCATCATCACAGTATCATCACAGCGTCATCACTACATCATCACTGCATCATCACAGAATCATCACTGCGTCATCACAGCATCATCAGAGCATCATCACAGCATCATCACAGCATAATCACAGTATCATCACAGCATCATCACTACATCATCACTGCATCATCACAGAATCATCACTGCGTCATCACAGCATCATCAGAGCATCATCACAGCATCATCACATCATCATCTCAGCATCATTACTGCTTACTCACTGCATCATCATAGCATCATCACATCATCATCACAACATCATCAGTTTCATGTCAGCATCATCACTGCATAATCACTGCATCATCACAGCATCCTCACAGCATCAACACAGCGTCATCAGAGCGTCATCAATGCATCATTACAGCATCATCTCAGTATAGTCACAGAATTATTACAGCATAATCACTGCATCATCATATCATCACTGCATCATCACTGCATCATCACTGCATCATCACAGCACCATCACAGCATCATTACTTCAGAATCACTGCATCATCACAGCATCCTCACAGCAACATCGCAGCATCATCACAGCATCATCACACTGTCATGACAGCATCATCACTGCATAATCACTGCATAATCTCCGCATAATCACAGCATCATCACATCATCATCACAATATCATCACAACGTCATCACTACACATCACTGCATCATCACTACATCATCACAGCATCATCACTTCGTCATCATCAGAGCATCATCACAGCATCATCACTGCATCCTCACTGCATCATGAGTGCATCATCATCACAGCATCATAACTGCATCATCAAAGCATCATCTCGGCATAATCACAATGTCATAAATACATCATCACTCCATCATCACAGCATTATCACATCATCATCACAACGTTTTCAGTGTCATCACAGCATCATAACAACGTCATCAAACTGTCATCACAGCATCATCACCAAATCATCACAGAATCATCACAGCATCATTACTGCATCATCACAGCATCTTTGCATCGTCATCAGAGCATCACCACTGCATCATCACATCATCATCTCAGCATCATCACAGCATCATTACTGCTTACTCACTGCATCATCACAGCGTCATGACAGTGTCATCACTGCATCATAACATCATAGCTTCATCATCAGAACATTATCACAGCATCATCACTGCATCATCACATCATCATTATAGCATCTTCACTGTCATCAATACATCATCACAGCATCATCACATCATTATCACAGCATCATCAGTGTCATCTCAGCATCATCACTGCATCATGACTGCATCATAGCAGCATAATCACAGCATCATCACAGAATCATCACAGCATCATCATAAGGTCATCACAGCATCATCACTACGTCATCAGATTGTAATCACAGCATCATCACAGTGTCCTCACTGAATCATCACTGCACCATCACTGCAACATCACAGCATCATCTCAGCATCATCATGGCATCATTACTGCATCATCACTGCTTACTCACTGCATCATCACAGCATCATCTCAGCATCATCACAGAATCATTTCTGCATAATCATTGCATTTTCACAGCGTCATCACAGTATCATCACTGCATCATCACAGTGTCATCACAGCATCATCAAAGCATCACGACAGCGTCATCTCACCATCACGACAGCGTCATCAAAGCATCATCACTGCATCATAACAACATCATCTCAGCATCATCACAGAATCATTTCTGCATAATCACTGCATCATCATAGTGTCATCACAGTATATTCACTGCATCATCACATCATCACAGTGTCATCACAGAATCATCACTGAATCATCCAAGCATCATCCAAACATCATCACAGCACCACCAATGCATCATCACAGTATCATCACTGCATAATCACTGCATCATCACCGCATCATCACATCATCAACACTGCATCATTGCTGCATCATCACATCATTGTCACAGTATCATCAAAATATCATCACAGCATCATCACACCATCATAACAACATCATCACAGCGTCATCACAGTATCGTAAATGCATCATCACAGAATCATCACTGAATCATCATAGCATCTTCATATCATCATCACAATATCATCACAGCATCATCACAGCATCATCACTGCATAATCACTGCATCATCACCACATCATCACAGCATCATCACTGCATAATCACTGCATCATCACAGCATCATCACATCGTCATCAAAACATCATTACAAGTATCAACACAACATAATCACAGTGTCATCACAGCATCATCATTGCATCCTTACTGCATGATCACAGCATCTCCGCATCGTAATCACATCATCATCACTGACTCCTCACTGAATCATCACTGTACCATCACTGCATCATCAGAGCATAATCTGAGCATAATCTCAGCATAATCACAGCATCATCACAGAATCATCACAGCATCATTACTGCATCATCACAGCATCTTTCCATCGTCATCAGAGCATCACCACTGCATCATCACTACATCATCACATCATCATCACAGCATTTTAGCTACATAATCACAGAATCATCATAGCGTAACGACAGCATCATCACAACATCATTACAGCATCATCACAGCGTCATCGTAACATCATGACTGTATCATCACAGCATCATCACAGCATCACCGCAGCGTCATCACAGCATCATCACAGCATCATCACGGCATCGTTACAGCATCGTCATATCATCATAACTGCATCATCACAACAACATAACAAAATCATCAAAGCATCGTCACAGCATCATCACCGCGTCATCACAGCGTCATAAGTGCATCGTCACTGCATCTAAACTGCATCATCACAAAATCATCACAGCTTCATCACTGCATCATCACAGCATCATCAGAGCATCATCACAGCGTCATCACAACATCATCACAGAGTCATCACAGCATCATCACTGCATAATCACTGCATCATCACAGCATCCTCACAGCATCAATACAGTGTCATCACAACGTCAACAATGCATCATTACAGCATCATCTCAGTATAGTCACAGCATAATCACTGCATAATCACTGCATCATCATATCGTCATCACTGCATCATCACTGCATCATCACAGCACAATCACAGCATCATTACTGCAGAATCGCTGCATCATCACAGCATCATAGCTGCATAATCACAGCATCATCACATCATCATCGCATAGTCATCACAGCGTCATCACTGCATCATCACAGCATCATCACAGCATCATTACTGCAGAATCACTGCATCATCACAGCATCCTCACAGCAACATCGCAGCATCATCACAGCATCATCGCATCATCATCACAACATCATCACAGTGTCATGACAGCATCATCACTGCATAATCACTGCATAATCTCCGCATAATCACAGCATCATCACATCATCATCACAATATCATCACAGCGTCATCACTACACATCACTGCATCATCACTACATCATCACTACACATCACTGCATCATCACTACATCATCACAGCATCATCACTTCGTCATCATCAGAGCATCATCACAGCATCATCACTGCATCCTCACTGCATCATGAGTGCATCATCATCACAGCATCATAACTGCATCATCAAAGCATCATCTCGGCATAATCACAATGTCATAAATACATCATCACTCCATCATCACAGCATTATCACATCATCATCACAACGTTTTCAGTGTCATCACAGCATCATAACAACGTCATCAAACTGTCATCACAGCATCATCACCAAATCATCACAGAATCATCACAGCATCATTACTGCATCATCACAGCATCTTTGCATCGTCATCAGAGCATCACCACTGCATCATCACATCATCATCTCAGCATCATCACAGCATCATTACTGCTTACTCACTGCATCATCACAGCGTCATGACAGTGTCATCACTGCATCATAACATCATAGCTTCATCATCAGAACATTATCACAGCATCATCACTGCATCATCACATCATCATTATAGCATCTTCACTGTCATCAATACATCATCACAGCATCATCACATCATTATCACAGCATCATCAGTGTCATCTCAGCATCATCACTGCATCATGACTGCATCATAGCAGCATAATCACAGCATCATCACAGAATCATCACAGCATCATCATAAGGTCATCACAGCATCATCACTACGTCATCAGATTGTAATCACAGCATCATCACAGTGTCCTCACTGAATCATCACTGCACCATCACTGCAACATCACAGCATCATCTCAGCATCATCATGGCATCATTACTGCATCATCACTGCTTACTCACTGCATCATCACAGCATCATCTCAGCATCATCACAGAATCATTTCTGCATAATCATTGCATTTTCACAGCGTCATCACAGTATCATCACTGCATCATCACAGTGTCATCACAGCATCATCAAAGCATCACGACAGCGTCATCTCACCATCACGACAGCGTCATCAAAGCATCATCACTGCATCATAACAACATCATCTCAGCATCATCACAGAATCATTTCTGCATAATCACTGCATCATCATAGTGTCATCACAGTATATTCACTGCATCATCACATCATCACAGTGTCATCACAGAATCATCACTGAATCATCCAAGCATCATCCAAGCATCATCACAGCACCACCAATGCATCATCACAGTATCATCACTGCATAATCACTGCATCATCACCGCATCATCACATCATCAACACTGCATCATTGCTGCATCATCACATCATTGTCACAGTATCATCAAAATATCATCACAGCATCATCACACCATCATAACAACATCATCACAGCGTCATCACAGTATCGTAAATGCATCATCACAGAATCATCACTGAATCATCATAGCATCTTCATATCATCATCACAATATCATCACAGCATCATCACAGCATCATCACTGCATAATCACTGCATCATCACCACATCATCACAGCATCATCACTGCATAATCACTGCATCATCACAGCATCATCACATCGTCATCAAAACATCATTACAAGTATCAACACAACATAATCACAGTGTCATCACAGCATCATCATTGCATCCTTACTGCATGATCACAGCATCTCCGCATCGTAATCACATCATCATCACTGACTCCTCACTGAATCATCACTGTACCATCACTGCATCATCAGAGCATAATCTGAGCATAATCTCAGCATAATCACAGCATCATCACAGAATCATCACAGCATCATTACTGCATCATCACAGCATCTTTCCATCGTCATCAGAGCATCACCACTGCATCATCACTACATCATCACATCATCATCACAGCATTTTAGCTACATAATCACAGAATCATCATAGCGTAACGACAGCATCATCACAACATCATTACAGCATCATCACAGCGTCATCGTAACATCATGACTGTATCATCACAGCATCATCACAGCATCACCGCAGCGTCATCACAGCATCATCACAGCATCATCACGGCATCGTTACAGCATCGTCATATCATCATAACTGCATCATCACAACAACATAACAAAATCATCAAAGCATCGTCACAGCATCATCACCGCGTCATCACAGCGTCATAAGTGCATCGTCACTGCATCTAAACTGCATCATCACAAAATCATCACAGCTTCATCACTGCATCATCACAGCATCATCAGAGCATCATCACAGCGTCATCACAACATCATCACAGAGTCATCACAGCATCATCACTGCATAATCACTGCATCATCACAGCATCCTCACAGCATCAATACAGTGTCATCACAACGTCAACAATGCATCATTACAGCATCATCTCAGTATAGTCACAGCATAATCACTGCATAATCACTGCATCATCATATCGTCATCACTGCATCATCACTGCATCATCACAGCACAATCACAGCATCATTACTGCAGAATCGCTGCATCATCACAGCATCATAGCTGCATAATCACAGCATCATCACATCATCATCGCATAGTCATCACAGCGTCATCACTGCATCATCACAGCATCATCACAGCATCATTACTGCAGAATCACTGCATCATCACAGCATCCTCACAGCAACATCGCAGCATCATCACAGCATCATCGCATCATCATCACAACATCATCACAGTGTCATGACAGCATCATCACTGCATAATCACCGCATAATCACAGCATCATCACAGCATAATCACAGTATCATCACAGCGTCATCTCTACATCATCACTGCATCATCACAGAATCATCACTGCGTCATCACAGCATCATCAGAGCATCATCACAGCATCATCACATCATCATCTCAGCATCATCACATCATCATCTCAGCATCATTACTGCTTACTCACTGCATCATCATAGCATCATCACATCATCATCACAACATCATCAGTTTCATGTCAGCATCATCACTGCATAATCACTGCATCATCACAGCATCCTCACAGCATCAACACAGCGTCATCAGAGCGTCATCAATGCATCATTACAGCATCATCTCAGTATAGTCACAGAATTATTACAGCATAATCACTGCATCATCATATCATCACTGCATCATCACTGCATCATCACTGCATCATCACAGCACCATCACAGCATCATTACTTCAGAATCACTGCATCATCACAGCATCCTCACAGCAACATCGCAGCATCATCACAGCATCATCACACTGTCATGACAGCATCATCACTGCATAATCACTGCATAATCTCCGCATAATCACAGCATCATCACATCATCATCACAATATCATCACAGCGTCATCACTACACATCACTGCATCATCACTACATCATCACAGCATCATCACTTCGTCATCATCAGAGCATCATCACAGCATCATCACTGCATCCTCACTGCATCATGAGTGCATCATCATCACAGCATCATAACTGCATCATCAAAGCATCATCTCGGCATAATCACAATGTCATAAATACATCATCACTCCATCATCACAGCATTATCACATCATCATCACAACGTTTTCAGTGTCATCACAGCATCATAACAACGTCATCAAACTGTCATCACAGCATCATCACCAAATCATCACAGAGTCATCACAGCATCATTACTGCATCATCACAGCATCTTTGCATCGTCATCAGAGCATCACCACTGCATCATCACATCATCATCTCAGCATCATCACAGCATCATTACTGCTTACTCACTGCATCATCACAGCGTCATGACAGTGTCATCACTGCATCATAACATCATAGCTTCATCATCAGAACATTATCACAGCATCATCACTGCATCATCACATCATCATTATAGCATCTTCACTGTCATCAATACATCATCACAGCATCATCACATCATTATCACAGCATCATCAGTGTCATCTCAGCATCATCACTGCATCATGACTGCATCATAGCAGCATAATCACAGCATCATCACAGAATCATCACAGCATCATCATAAGGTCATCACAGCATCATCACTACGTCATCAGATTGTAATCACAGCATCATCACAGTGTCCTCACTGAATCATCACTGCACCATCACTGCAACATCACAGCATCATCTCAGCATCATCATGGCATCATTACTGCATCATCACTGCTTACTCACTGCATCATCACAGCATCATCTCAGCATCATCACAGAATCATTTCTGCATAATCATTGCATTTTCACAGCGTCATCACAGTATCATCACTGCATCATCACAGTGTCATCACAGCATCATCAAAGCATCACGACAGCGTCATCTCACCATCACGACAGCGTCATCAAAGCATCATCACTGCATCATAACAACATCATCTCAGCATCATCACAGAATCATTTCTGCATAATCACTGCATCATCATAGTGTCATCACAGTATATTCACTGCATCATCACATCATCACAGTGTCATCACAGAATCATCACTGAATCATCCAAGCATCATCCAAGCATCATCACAGCACCACCAATGCATCATCACAGTATCATCACTGCATAATCACTGCATCATCACCGCATCATCACTGCATCATCACCGCATCATCACATCATCAACACTGCATCATTGCTGCATCATCACATCATTGTCACAGTATCATCAAAATATCATCACAGCATCATCACACCATCATAACAACATCATCACAGCGTCATCACAGTATCGTAAATGCATCATCACAGAATCATCACTGAATCATCATAGCATCTTCATATCATCATCACAATATCATCACAGCATCATCACTGCATCATCACAGCATCATCACTGCATAATCACTGCATCATCACCACATCATCACATCGTCATCAAAACATCATTACAAGTATCAACACAACATAATCACAGTGTCATCACAGCATCATCATTGCATCCTTACTGCATGATCACAGCATCTCCGCATCGTAATCACATCATCATCACTGACTCCTCACTGAATCATCACTGTACCATCACTGCATCATCAGAGCATAATCTGAGCATAATCTCAGCATAATCACAGCATCATCACAGAATCATTACTGCATCATCACAGCATCTTTGCATCGTCATCAGAGCATCACCACTGCATCATCACTACATCATCACATCATCATCACAGCATTTTAGCTACATAATCACAGAATCATCATAGCGTAACGACAGCATCATCACAACATCATTACAGCATCATCACAGCGTCATCGTAACATCATGACTGTATCATCACAGCATCATCACAGCATCACCGCAGCGTCATCACTGCATCATCACAGCATCATCACAGCATCATCACGGCATCGTTACAGCATCGTCATATCATCATAACTGCATCATCACAACAACATAACAAAATCATCAAAGCATCGTCACAGCATCATCACCGCGTCATCACAGCGTCATAACTGCATCGTCACTGCATCTAAACTGCATCATCACAAAATCATCACAGCTTCATCACTGCAGCATCACAGCATCATCAAAGCATAATCACAGCATCATTACTGCATCATCACAGCATCTTTGCATCGTCATCAGAGCATCACCACTGCATCATCACATCATCATCTCAGCATCATCACTGCTTACTCACTGCATCATCACAGCGTCATGACAGTGTCATCACTGCATCATAACATCATAGCTTCATCATCAGAACATTATCACAGCATCATCACTGCATCATCACATCATCATTATAGCATCTTCACTGTCATCAATACATCATCACAGCATCATCACATCATTATCACAGCATCATCAGTGTCATCTCAGCATCATCACTGCATCATGACTGCATCATAGCAGCATAATCACAGCATCATCACAGAATCATCACAGCATCATCATAAGGTCATCACAGCATCATCACTACGTCATCAGATTGTAATCACAGCATCATCACAGTGTCCTCACTGAATCATCACTGCACCATCACTGCACCATCACAGCATCATCTCAGCATCATCATGGCATCATTACTGCATCATCACTGCTTACTCACTGCATCATCACAGCATCATCTCAGCATCATCACAGAATCATTTCTGCATAATCATTGCATTTTCACAGCGTCATCACAGTATCATCACTGCATCATCACAGTGTCATCACAGCATCATCAAAGCATCACGACAGCGTCATCTCACCATCACGACAGCGTCATCAAAGCATCATCACTGCATCATAACAACATCATCTCAGCATCATCACAGAATCATTTCTGCATAATCACTGCATCATCATAGTGTCATCACAGTATATTCACTGCATCATCACATCATCACAGTGTCATCACAGAATCATCACTGAATCATCCAAGCATCATCCAAGCATCATCACAGCACCACCAATGCATCATCACAGTATCATCACTGCATAATCACTGCATCATCACCGCATCATCACTGCTTACTCACTGCATCATCACATCATCAACACTGCATCATTGCTGCATCATCACATCATTGTCACAGTATCATCAAAATATAATCACAGCATCATCACACCATCATAACAACATCATCACAGCGTCATCACAGTATCGTAAATGCATCATCACAGAATCATCACTGAATCATCATAGCATCTTCATATCATCATCACAATATCATCACTGCATCATCACTGCATCATCACAGCATCATCACTGCATAATCACTGCATCATCACCACATCATCACATCGTCATCAAAACATCATTACAAGTATCAACACAACATAATCACAGTGTCATCACAGCATCATCATTGCATCCTTACTGCATGATCACAGCATCTCCGCATCGTAATCACATCATCATCACTGACTCCTCACTGAATCATCACTGTACCATCACTGCATCATCAGAGCATAATCTGAGCATAATCTCAGCATAATCACAGCATCATCACAGAATCATTACTGCATCATCACAGCATCTTTGCATCGTCATCAGAGCATCACCACTGCATCATCACTACATCATCACATCATCATCACAGCATTTTAGCTACATAATCACAGAATCATCATAGCGTAACGACAGCATCATCACAACATCATTACAGCATCATCACAGCGTCATCGTAACATCATGACTGTATCATCACAGCATCATCACAGCATCACCGCAGCGTCATCACTGCATCATCACAGCATCATCACAGCATCATCACGGCATCGTTACAGCATCGTCATATCATCATAACTGCATCATCACAACAACATAACAAAACCATCAAAGCATCGTCACAGCATCATCACTGCGTCATCACAACGTCATAACTGCATCGTCACTGCATCTAAACTGCATCATCACAAAATCATCACAGCTTCATCACTGCAGCATCACAGCATCATCAAAGCATCATCGCAGCATCATCACATCATCATCACTGCATCATCACAGAATCATTACTGTTTACTCACTGCGGCATCACAGCATTATCACGGTGTCATAACTGCATCATCACTGCACCATTACTGCATCATCACAGTGTCATCTCAGCATCATCACAGCATCATTACTGCCTAATCATTGCATTATCACAACGTCATCACAGTATCATCAGTGCATCATCACAGCATCATTACTGCATCATCACATCATCATCACAGAATCACGATAGTGTCATCACAGCGTCATCACTGCATCATCACAGCGTCATCTCAGCATCATCAGAGACTCATCACAACGTCATCACTGCATCATCACTGCATCACCACAGTATCATCACAGCATCATCACAAAATTATAAGAGCGTCATCACAGCGTTATTTCTGCATCATCACAGCATCAATAGAGCATCATCACAGCGTCATCACAGCGTTATCACAGCGTCATCACAGCATCATCACAGCATCACGACATCATCATCACAGCGTCACGACAGTGTCATGAGAGCGTCTTCACAGCATCATCACTACATCATCACAGCATCATCACTGCGTCATCAGAGCATCATCACTGCATCATCACAGCGTCATCACCGCATCATCACTGCATTGTCACAACATCATGGCGTCATAATAACTGCATCATAACAGCATGATCAAAGCATCATCACAGCGTCATCACAGCGTCATAACTGCATAAACACTGCATCATCAAAGAACCATCACAGCATCATCACAGCGTCATAACAGCATCATCAGAGCATCATCACATCGTCATCACATCGTCATCAAAGAATCTTCACAGCATCATCGCTATGTCATCATAGCATCATCATAATATTATCACAGCTTCATCACAGCGTCATAACAACATCATCACTGCATCATTACAGCATCATCAGAGCAGAATCAGTGCGTCGTCACAGCATCATTACTGCATCACCACATCATCACTGTGTTATCGCAGCGTCATCACAGCATCATCACAACATCATCACAGAATCATCACAGCATCATTGCAGCATCATCACATCATCATCACAGCGTCATCACAACATCATCGTAGCATCATCATGCATCATCACAGCATCATTACTGCATCATCACAGCATCATCACAGCATCATCACTGCATCATCACTGAATAATCACAGCATCATCACTGCATCATCACGGCATCGTTACAGCATCGTCATATCATCATAACTGCATCATCACAACAACATAACAAAATCATCAAAGCATCATCACAGCATCATCACCGCGTCATCACAGCGTCATAACTGCATCGTCACTGCATCTAAACTGCATCATCACAAAATCATCACTGCATCACATCATAATCACAACATCATCAAAGCGTCATCACAGCATCATCACTGCGTTATCACAGCATCATCTCAGCATCATCACAGTATCATTACTGCTTATTCACTGCATCATCACAACATCATCACAGCGTCATTACAGTGTCATAAATGCATCATCACAGTGTCATCAAAGCGTCCTAACTGCATAATCACTGCATCATCGCAGCTTCATCACAGCATCATGACAGCGTCATCACAGCATCAAAAATGCATAATCACTTCATCCTCACATCATCATCATAGCATCATAGCTGCATAATCATAGAGTCATCACAGCATCATCACTACATCATCAAATTGTCATCACTGTATCATCACAGCATCATCATAGCATCATCACTGCATAATCACAGTGTCATAACAGCATCATTACAACACCATGACTACGTCATCACAGCATCACGACAGCGTCATTACAGTGTCATCACAGCATCATCACTGCATTATCACAACATCATCACAACATCATCACTGCGTCATCAGAGCGTCATCACTACATAATCACTTCTTACTCAGTGAATCATCACTGCATCATCACATCATCACAGCATCATCTCAGCATAATCACAGTATCATCACAGCGTCATCACTACATCATCAATGCATCATCACTGCATCATCACAGCATCATCACTGCATCATCACAGCATCATCAGAGCATCATCACAGCATCATCACAACATCATCACAGAGTCATCACAGCATCATCACTGCATAATCACTGCATCATCACAGCATCCTCACAGCATCAATACAGCGTCATCACAACGTCAACAATGAATCATTACAGCATCATCTCAGTATAGTCACAGCATAATCACTGCATAATCACTGCATCATCATATCGTCATCACTGCATCATCACAGCACCATCACAGCATCATTACTGCAGAATCACTGCATCATCACAGCATCCTCACAGCAACATCGCAGCATCATCACAGCATCATCGCATCATCATCACAACATCATCACAGTGTCATGACAGCATCATCACTGCATAATCACCGCATAATCACAGCATCATCACAGCATAATCACAGTATCATCACAGCGTCATCACTACATCATCACTGCATCATCACAGAATCATCACTGCGTCATCACAGCATCATCAGAGCATCATCACAGCATCATCACATCATCATCTCAGCATCATTACTGCTTACTCACTGCATCATCATAGCATCATCACATCATCATCACAACATCATCAGTTTCATGTCAGCATCATCACTGCATAATCACTGCATCATCACAGCATCCTCACAGCATCAACACAGCGTCATCACAGCGTCATCAATGCATCATTACAGCATCATCTCAGTATAGTCACAGAATTATTACAGCATAATCACTGCATCATCATATCATCACTGCATCATCACAGCACCATCACAGCATCATTACTTCAGAATCACTGCATCATCACAGCATCCTCACAGCAACATCGCAGCATCATCACAGCATCATCACACTGTCATGACAGCATCATCACTGCATAATCACTGCATAATCTCCGCATAATCACAGCATCATCACATCATCATCACAATATCATCACAGCGTCATCACTACACATCACTGCATCATCACTACATCATCACAGCATCATCACTTCGTCATCATCAGAGCATCATCACAGCATCATCACTGCATCCTCACTGCATCATGAGTGCATCATCATCACAGCATCATAACTGCATCATCAAAGCATCATCTCGGCATAATCACAATGTCATAAATACATCATCACTCCATCATCACAGCATTATCACATCATCATCACAACGTTTTCAGTGTCATCACAGCATCATAACAACGTCATCAAACTGTCATCACAGCATCATCACCAAATCATCACAGAATCATCACAGCATCATTACTGCATCATCACAGCATCTTTGCATCGTCATCAGAGCATCACCACTGCATCATCACATCATCATCTCAGCATCATCACAGCATCATTACTGCTTACTCACTGCATCATCACAGCGTCATGACAGTGTCATCACTGCATCATAACATCATAGCTTCATCATCAGAACATTATCACAGCATCATCACTGCATCATCACATCATCATTATAGCATCTTCACTGTCATCAATACATCATCACAGCATCATCATAAGGTCATCACAGCATCATCAGTGTCATCTCAGCATCATCACTGCATCATGACTGCATCATAGCAGCATAATCACAGCATCATCACAGAATCATCACAGCATCATCATAAGGTCATCACAGCATCATCACTACGTCATCAAATTGTAATCACAGCATCATCACAGTGTCCTCACTGAATCATCACTGCACCATCACTGCACCATCACAGCATCATCTCAGCATCATCATGGCATCATTACTGCATCATCACTGCTTACTCACTGCATCATCACAGCATCATCTCAGCATCATCACAGAATCATTTCTGCATAATCATTGCATTTTCACAGCGTCATCACAGTATCATCACTGCATCATCACAGTGTCATCACAGCATCATCAAAGCATCACGACAGCGTCATCTCACCATCACGACAGCGTCATCAAAGCATCATCACTGCATCATAACAACATCATCTCAGCATCATCACAGAATCATTTCTGCATAATCACTGCATCATCATAGTGTCATCACAGTATATTCACTGCATCATCACATCATCACAGTGTCATCACAGAATCATCACTGAATCATCCAAGCATCATCCAAGCATCATCACAGCACCACCAATGCATCATCACAGTATCATCACACCATCATCACCGCATCATCACCGCATCATCACATCATCAACACTGCATCATTGCTGCATCATCACATCATTGTCACAGTATCATCAAAATATCATCACAGCATCATCACAACATCATAACAACATCAACACAGCATCATCACAGTATCGTAAATGCATCATCACAGAATCATCACTGAATCATCATAGCATCTTCATATCATCATCACAGCATCATCACTGCATCATCACAGCATCATCACTGCATAATCACTGCATCATCACCACATCATCACAGCATCATCACTGCATAATCACTGCATCATCACAGCATCATCACATCGTCATCAAAACATCATTACAAGTATCAACACAACATAATCACAGTGTCATCACAGCATCATCATTGCATCCTTACTGCATGATCACAGCATCTCCGCATCGTAATCACATCATCATCACTGACTCCTCACTGAATCATCACTGTACCATCACTGCATCATCAGAGCATAATCTGAGCATAATCTCAGCATAATCACAGCATCATCACAGAATCATCACAGCATCATTACTGCATCATCACAGCATCTTTGCATCGTCATCAGAGCATCACCACTGCATCATCACTACATCATCACATCATCATCACAGCATTTTAGCTACATAATCACAGAATCATCATAGCGTAACGACAGCATCATCACAACATCATTACAGCATCATCACAGCGTCATCGTAACATCATGACTGTATCATCACAGCATCATCACAGCATCACTGCAGCGTCATCACTGCATCATCACAGCATCATCACAGCATCATCACGGCATCGTTACAGCATCGTCATATCATCATAACTGCATCATCACAACAACATAACAAAATCATCAAAGCATCGTCACAGCATCATCACCGCGTCATCACAGCGTCATAACTGCATCGTCACTGCATCTAAACTGCATCATCACAAAATCATCACAGCTTCATCACTGCAGCATCACAGCATCATCAAAGCATCATCGCAGCATCATCACATCATCATCACTGCATCATCACAGAATCATTACTGTTTACTCACTGCGGCATCACAGCATTATCACGGTGTCATAACTGCATCATCACTGCACCATTACTGCATCATCACAGTGTCATCTCAGCATCATCACAGCATCATTACTGCCTAATCATTGCATTATCACAACGTCATCACAGTATCATCAGTGCATCATCACAGCATCATTACTGCATCATCACATCATCATCACAGAATCACGATAGTGTCATCACAGCGTCATCACTGCATCATCACAGCGTCATCTCAGCATCATCAGAGACTCATCACAGCGTCATCACTGCATCATCACTGCATCACCACAGTATCATCACAGCATCATCACAAAATTATAAGAGCGTCATCACAGCGTTATTACTGCATCATCACAGCATCAATAGAGCATCATCACAGCGTCATCACAGCGTTATCACAGCGTCATCACAGCATCACGACATCATCATCACAGCTTCACGACAGTGTCATGAGAGCGTCTTCACAGCATCATCACTACATCATCACAGCATCATCACTGCGTCATCAGAGCATCATCACAAAATCATCACAGCGTCATTACTGCATCATCACTGCATCATCACAGCGTCATCACCGCATCATCACTGCATTGTCACAACATCATGGCGTCATAATAACTGCATCATAACAGCATGATCAAAGCATCATCACAGCGTCATCACAGCGTCATAACTGCATAAACACTGCATCATCAAAGAACCATCACAGCATCATCACAGCGTCATAACAGCATCATCAGAGCATCATCACATCGTCATCACATCGTCATCAAAGAATCTTCACAGCATCATCGCTATGTCATCATAGCATCATCATAATATTATCACAGCTTCATCACAGCGTCATAACAACATCATCACTGCATCATCACAGCATCATCATTATTGCATCATGACTGCATCATTACAGCATCATCAGAGCAGAATCAGTGCGTCGTCACAGCATCATTACTGCATCACCACATCATCACTGTGTTATCGCAGCGTCATCACAGCATCATCACAACATCATCACAGAATCATCACAGCATCATTGCAGCATCATCACATCATCATCACAGCGTCATCACAACATCATCGTAGCATCATCATGCATCATCACAGCATCATTACTGCATCATCACAGCATCATCACAGCATCATCACTGCATCATCACTGAATAATCACAGCATCATCACTGCATCATCACGGCATCGTTACAGCATCGTCATATCATCATAACTGCATCATCACAACAACATAACAAAATCATCAAAGCATCATCACAGCATCATCACCGCATCATCACAGCGTCATAACTGCATCGTCACTGCATCTAAACTGCATCATCACAAAATCATCACTGCATCACATCATAATCACAACATCATCAAAGCGTCATCACAGCATCATCACTGCGTTATCACAGCATCATCTCAGCATCATCACAGTATCATTACTGCTTATTCACTGCATCATCACAACATCATCACAGCGTCATTACAGTGTCATAAATGCATCATCACAGTGTCATCAAAGCGTCCTAACTGCATAATCACTGCATCATCGCAGCTTCATCACAGCATCATGACAGCGTCATCACAGCATCAAAAATGCATAATCACTTCATCCTCACATCATCATCATAGCATCATAGCTGCATAATCATAGAGTCATCACAGCATCATCACTATATCATCAAATTGTCATCACTGTATCATCACAGCATCATCATAGCATCATCACTGCATAATCACAGTGTCATAACAGCATCATTACAACACCATGACTACGTCATCACAGCATCACGACAGCGTCATTACAGTGTCATCACAGCATCATCACTGCATTATCACAACATCATCACAACATCATCACTGCGTCATCAGAGCGTCATCACTACATAATCACTTCTTACTCAGTGAATCATCACTGCATCATCACATCATCACAGCATCATCTCAGCATAATCACAGTATCATCACAGCGTCATCACTACATCATCAATGCATCATCACTGCATCATCACAGCATCATCACTGCATCATCACAGCATCATCAGAGCATCATCACAGCATCATCACAACATCATCACAGAGTCATCACAGCATCATCACTGCATAATCACTGCATCATCACAGCATCCTCACAGCATCAATACAGCGTCATCACAACGTCAACAATGAATCATTACAGCATCATCTCAGTATAGTCACAGCATAATCACTGCATAATCACTGCATCATCATATCGTCATCACTGCATCATCACAGCACCATCACAGCATCATTACTGCAGAATCACTGCATCATCACTACATCATCACAGCATCATTACTGCAGAATCACTGCATCATCACAGCATCCTCACAGCAACATCGCAGCATCATCACAGCATCATCATCACAACATCATCACAGTGTCATGACAGCATCATCACTGCATAATCACCGCATAATCACAGCATCATCACAGCATAATCACAGTATCATCACAGCGTCATCACTACATCATCACTGCATCATCACAGAATCATCACTGCGTCATCACAGCATCATCAGAGCATCATCACAGCATCATCAGAGCATCATCACAGCATCATCACATCATCATCTCAGCATCATTACTGCTTACTCACTGCATCATCATAGCATCATCACATCATCATCACAACATCATCAGTTTCATGTCAGCATCATCACTGCATAATCACTGCATCATCACAGCATCCTCACAGCATCAACACAGCGTCATCACAGCGTCATCAATGCATCATTACAGCATCATCTCAGTATAGTCACAGAATTATTACAGCATAATCACTGCATCATCATATCATCACTGCATCATCACTGCATCATCACTGCATCATCACAGCACCATCACAGCATCATTACTTCAGAATCACTGCATCATCACAGCATCCTCACAGCAACATCGCAGCATCATCACAGCATCATCACACTGTCATGACAGCATCATCACTGCATAATCACTGCATAATCTCCGCATAATCACAGCATCATCACATCATCATCACAATATCATCACAGCGTCATCACTACACATCACTGCATCATCACTACATCATCACAGCATCATCACTTCGTCATCATCAGAGCATCATCACAGCATCATCACTGCATCCTCACTGCATCATGAGTGCATCATCATCACAGCATCATAACTGCATCATCAAAGCATCATCTCGGCATAATCACAATGTCATAAATACATCATCACTCCATCATCACAGCATTATCACATCATCATCACAACGTTTTCAGTGTCATCACAGCATCATAACAACGTCATCAAACTGTCATCACAGCATCATCACCAAATCATCACAGAATCATCACAGCATCATTACTGCATCATCACAGCATCTTTGCATCGTCATCAGAGCATCACCACTGCATCATCACATCATCATCTCAGCATCATCACAGCATCATTACTGCTTACTCACTGCATCATCACAGCGTCATGACAGTGTCATCACTGCATCATAACATCATAGCTTCATCATCAGAACATTATCACAGCATCATCACTGCATCATCACATCATCATTATAGCATCTTCACTGTCATCAATACATCATCACAGCATCATCACATCATTATCACAGCATCATCAGTGTCATCTCAGCATCATCACTGCATCATGACTGCATCATAGCAGCATAATCACAGCATCATCACAGAATCATCACAGCATCATCATAAGGTCATCACAGCATCATCACTACGTCATCAGATTGTAATCACAGCATCATCACAGTGTCCTCACTGAATCATCACTGCACCATCACTGCAACATCACAGCATCATCTCAGCATCATCATGGCATCATTACTGCATCATCACTGCTTACTCACTGCATCATCACAGCATCATCTCAGCATCATCACAGAATCATTTCTGCATAATCATTGCATTTTCACAGCGTCATCACAGTATCATCACTGCATCATCACAGTGTCATCACAGCATCATCAAAGCATCACGACAGCGTCATCTCACCATCACGACAGCGTCATCAAAGCATCATCACTGCATCATAACAACATCATCTCAGCATCATCACAGAATCATTTCTGCATAATCACTGCATCATCATAGTGTCATCACAGTATATTCACTGCATCATCACATCATCATAGTGTCATCACAGAATCATCACTGAATCATCCAAGCATCATCCAAGCATCATCACAGCACCACCAATGCATCATCACAGTATCATCACTGCATAATCACTGCATCATCACCGCATCATCACATCATCAACACTGCATCATTGCTGCATCATCACATCATTGTCACAGTATCATCAAAATATCATCACAGCATCATCACACCATCATAACAACATCATCACAGCGTCATCACAGTATCGTAAATGCATCATCACAGAATCATCACTGAATCATCATAGCATCTTCATATCATCATCACAATATCATCACAGCATCATCACTGCATCATCACAGCATCATCACTGCATAATCACTGCATCATCACCAGATCATCACAGCATCATCACTGCATAATCACTGCATCATCACAGCATCATCACATCGTCATCAAAACATCATTACAAGTATCAACACAACATAATCACAGTGTCATCACAGCATCATCATTGCATCCTTACTGCATGATCACAGCATCTCCGCATCGTAATCACATCATCATCACTGACTCCTCACTGAATCATCACGGTACCATCACTGCATCATCAGAGCATAATCTGAGCATAATCTCAGCATAATCACAGCATCATCACAGAATCATCACAGCATCATTACTGCATCATTACAGCATCTTTGCATCGTCATCAGAGCATCACCACTGCATCATCACTACATCATCACATCATCATCACAACATTTTAGCTACATAATCACAGAATCATCATAGCGTAACGACAGCATCATCACAACATCATTACAGCATCATCACAGCGTCATCGTAACATCATGACTGTATCATCACAGCATCATCACAGCATCACCGCAGCGTCATCACTGCATCATCACAGCATCATCACAGCATCATCACGGCATCGTTACAGCATCGTCATATCATCATAACTGCATCATCACAACAACATAACAAAATCATCAAAGCATCGTCACAGCATCATCACCGCGTCATCACAGCGTCATAACTGCATCGTCACTGCATCTAAACTGCATCATCACAAAATCATCACAGCTTCATCACTGCAGCATCACAGCATCATCAAAGCATCATCGCAGCATCATCACATCATCATCACTGCATCATCACAGAATCATTACTGTTTACTCACTGCGGCATCACAGCATTATCACGGTGTCATAACTGCATCATCACTGCACCATTACTGCATCATCACAGTGTCATCTCAGCATCATCACAGCATCATTACTGCCTAATCATTGCATTATCACAACGTCATCACAGTATCATCAGTGCATCATCACAGCATCATTACTGCATCATCACATCATCATCACAGAATCACGATAGTGTCATCACAGCGTCATCACTGCATCATCACAGCGTCATCTCAGCATCATCAGAGACTCATCACAGCGTCATCACTGCATCACAACAGTATCATCACAGCATCATCACAAAATTATAAGAGCGTCATCACAGCGTTATTACTGCATCATCACAGCATCAATAGAGCATCATCACAGCGTCATCACAGCGTTATCACAGCGTCATCACAGCATCACGACATCATCATCACAGCTTCACGACAGTGTCATGAGAGCGTCTTCACAGCATCATCACTACATCATCACAGCATCATCACTGCGTCATCAGAGCATCATCACAAAATCATCACAGCGTCATTACTGCATCATCACTGCATCATCACAGCGTCATCATTATTGCATCATGACTGCATCATTACAGCATCATCAGAGCAGAATCAGTGCGTCGTCACAGCATCATTACTGCATCACCACATCATCACTGTGTTATCGCAGCGTCATCACAGCATCATCACAACATCATCACAGAATCATCACAGCATCATTGCAGCATCATCACATCATCATCACAGCGTCATCACAACATCATCGTAGCATCATCATGCATCATCACAGCATCATTACTGCATCATCACAGCATCATCACAGCATCATCACTGCATCATCACTGAATAATCACAGCATCATCACTGCATCATCACGGCATCGTTACAGCATCGTCATATCATCATAACTGCATCATCACAACAACATAACAAAATCATCAAAGCATCATCACAGCATCATCACCGCGTCATCACAGCGTCATAACTGCATCGTCACTGCATCTAAACTGCATCATCACAAAATCATCACTGCATCACATCATAATCACAACATCATCAAAGCGTCATCACAGCATCATCACTGCGTTATCACAGCATCATCTCAGCATCATCACAGTATCATTACTGCTTATTCACTGCATCATCACAACATCATCACAGCGTCATTACAGTGTCATAAATGCATCATCACAGTGTCATCAAAGCGTCCTAACTGCATAATCACTGCATCATCGCAGCTTCATCACAGCATCATGACAGCGTCATCACAGCATCAAAAATGCATAATCACTTCATCCTCACATCATCATCATAGCATCATAGCTGCATAATCATAGAGTCATCACAGCATCATCACTACATCATCAAATTGTCATCACTGTATCATCACAGCATCATCATAGCATCATCACTGCATAATCACAGTGTCATAACAGCATCATTAAAACACCATGACTACGTCATCACAGCATCACGACAGCGTCATTACAGTGTCATCACAGCATCATCACTGCATTATCACAACATCATCACAACATCATCACTGCGTCATCAGAGCGTCATCACTACATAATCACTTCTTACTCAGTGAATCATCATTGCATCATCACATCATCACAGCATCATCTCAGCATAATCACAGTATCATCACAGCGTCATCACTACATCATCAATGCATCATCACTGCATCATCACAGCATCATCACTGCATCATCACAGCATCATCAGAGCATCATCACAGCATCATCACAACATCATCACAGAGTCATCACAGCATCATCACTGCATAATCACTGCATCATCACAGCATCCTCACAGCATGAATACAGCGTCATCACAACGTCAACAATGCATCATCACAGCATCATCACTACATAATAACTGCATCATCATATCGTCATCACTGCATCATCACTGCATCATCACAGCACCATCACAGCATCATTACTGCAGAATCACTGCATCATCACAGCATCATAGCTGCATAATCACAGCATCATCACATCATCATCGCATAGTCATCAGAGCGTCATCACTGCATCATCACAGCATCATCACAGCATCATTACTGCAGAATCACTGCATCATCACAGCATCCTCACAGCAACATCGCAGCATCACAGCATCATCGCATCATCATCACAGTGTCATGACAGCATCATCACTGCATAATCACCGCATAATCACAGCATCATCACAGCATAATCACAGTATCATCACAGCGTCATCACTACATCATCACTGCATCATCACAGAATCATCACTGCGTCATCACAGCATCATCAGAGCATCATCACAGCATCATCAGAGCATCATCACAGCATCATCACATCATCATCTCAGCATCATTACTGCTTACTCACTGCATCATCAAAGCATCATCACATCATCATCACAACATCATCAGTTTCATGTCAGCATCATCACTGCATAATCACTGCATCATCACAGCATCCTCACAGCATCAACACAGCGTCATCAGAGCGTCATCAATGCATCATTACAGCATCATCTCAGTATAGTCACAGAATTATTACAGCATAATCACTGCATCATCATATCATCACTGCATCATCACTGCATCATCACTGCATCATCACAGCACCATCACAGCATCATTACTTCAGAATCACTGCATCATCACAGCATCCTCACAGCAACATCGCAGCATCATCACAGCATCATCACACTGTCATGACAGCATCATCACTGCATAATCACTGCATAATCTCCGCATAATCACAGCATCATCACATCATCATCACAATATCATCACAGCGTCATCACTACACATCACTGCATCATCACTACATCATCACAGCATCATCACTTCGTCATCATCAGAGCATCATCACAGCATCATCACTGCATCCTCACTGCATCATGAGTGCATCATCATCACAGCATCATAACTGCATCATCAAAGCATCATCTCGGCATAATCACAATGTCATAAATACATCATCACTCCATCATCACAGCATTATCACATCATCATCACAACGTTTTCAGTGTCATCACAGCATCATAACAACGTCATCAAACTGTCATCACAGCATCATCACCAAATCATCACAGAATCATCACAGCATCATTACTGCATCATCACAGCATCTTTGCATCGTCATCAGAGCATCACCACTGCATCATCACATCATCATCTCAGCATCATCACAGCATCATTACTGCTTACTCACTGCATCATCACAGCGTCATGACAGTGTCATCACTGCATCATAACATCATAGCTTCATCATCAGAACATTATCACAGCATCATCACTGCATCATCACATCATCATTATAGCATCTTCACTGTCATCAATACATCATCACAGCATCATCATAAGGTCATCACAGCATCATCAGTGTCATCTCAGCATCATCACTGCATCATGACTGCATCATAGCAGCATAATCACAGCATCATCACAGAATCATCACAGCATCATCATAAGGTCATCACAGCATCATCACTACGTCATCAGATTGTAATCACAGCATCATCACAGTGTCCTCACTGAATCATCACTGCACC
This sequence comes from Clangula hyemalis, assembly GCA_963989345.1. Next base: position 8,093,809 of record OZ022448.1, on the reverse strand, counting down.
ATCACTGCACCATCACAGCATCATCTCAGCATCATCATGGCATCATTACTGCATCATCACTGCTTACTCACTGCATCATCACAGCATCATCTCAGCATCATCACAGAATCATTTCTGCATAATCATTGCATTTTCACAGCGTCATCACAGTATCATCACTGCATCATCACAGTGTCATCACAGCATCATCAAAGCATCACGACAGCGTCATCTCACCATCACGACAGCGTCATCAAAGCATCATCACTGCATCATAACAACATCATCTCAGCATCATCACAGAATCATTTCTGCATAATCACTGCATCATCATAGTGTCATCACAGTATATTCACTGCATCATCACATCATCATAGTGTCATCACAGAATCATCACTGAATCATCCAAGCATCATCCAAGCATCATCACAGCACCACCAATGCATCATCACAGTATCATCACTGCATAATCACTGCATCATCACCGCATCATCACATCATCAACACTGCATCATTGCTGCATCATCACATCATTGTCACAGTATCATCAAAATATCATCACAGCATCATCACACCATCATAACAACATCATCACAGCGTCATCACAGTATCGTAAATGCATCATCACAGAATCATCACTGAATCATCATAGCATCTTCATATCATCATCACAATATCATCACAGCATCATCACTGCATCATCACAGCATCATCACTGCATAATCACTGCATCATCACCACATCATCACAGCATCATCACTGCATAATCACTGCATCATCACAGCATCATCACATCGTCATCAAAACATCATTACAAGTATCAACACAACATAATCACAGTGTCATCACAGCATCATCAAAGCATCATCGCAGCATCATCACATCATCATCACTGCATCATCACAGAATCATTACTGTTTACTCACTGCGGCATCACAGCATTATCACGGTGTCATAACTGCATCATCACTGCACCATTACTGCATCATCACAGTGTCATCTCAGCATCATCACAGCATCATTACTGCCTAATCATTGCATTATCACAACGTCATCACAGTATCATCACTGCATCATCACAGCGTCATCTCAGCATCATCAGAGACTCATCACAGCGTCATCACTGCATCACCACAGTATCATCACAGCATCATCACAAAATTATAAGAGCGTCATCACAGCGTTATTACTGCATCATCACAGCATCAATAGAGCATCATCACAGCGTCATCACAGCGTTATCACAGCGTCATCACAGCATCACGACATCATCATCACAGCTTCACGACAGTGTCATGAGAGCGTCTTCACAGCATCATCACTACATCATCACAGCATCATCACTGCGTCATCAGAGCATCATCACAAAATCATCACAGCGTCATAACAACATCATCACTGCATCATCACAGCGTCATCATTATTGCATCATGACTGCATCATTACAGCATCATCAGAGCAGAATCAGTGCGTCGTCACAGCATCATTACTGCATCACCACATCATCACTGTGTTATCGCAGCGTCATCACAGCATCATCACAACATCATCACAGAATCATCACAGCATCATTGCAGCATCATCACATCATCATCACAGCGTCATCACAACATCATCGTAGCATCATCATGCATCATCACAGCATCATTACTGCATCATCACAGCATCATCACAGCATCATCACTGCATCATCACTGAATAATCACAGCATCATCACTGCATCATCACGGCATCGTTACAGCATCGTCATATCATCATAACTGCATCATCACAACAACATAACAAAATCATCAAAGCATCATCACAGCATCATCACCGCGTCATCACAGCGTCATAACTGCATCGTCACTGCATCTAAACTGCATCATCACAAAATCATCACTGCATCACATCATAATCACAACATCATCAAAGCGTCATCACAGCATCATCACTGCGTTATCACAGCATCATCTCAGCATCATCACAGTATCATTACTGCTTATTCACTGCATCATCACAACATCATCACAGCGTCATTACAGTGTCATAAATGCATCATCACAGTGTCATCAAAGCGTCCTAACTGCATAATCACTGCATCATCGCAGCTTCATCACAGCATCATGACAGCGTCATCACAGCATCAAAAATGCATAATCACTTCATCCTCACATCATCATCATAGCATCATAGCTGCATAATCATAGAGTCATCACAGCATCATCACTACATCATCAAATTGTCATCACTGTATCATCACAGCATCATCATAGCATCATCACTGCATAATCACAGTGTCATAACAGCATCATTACAACACCATGACTACGTCATCACAGCATCACGACAGCGTCATTACAGTGTCATCACAGCATCATCACTGCATTATCACAACATCATCACAACATCATCACTGCGTCATCAGAGCGTCATCACTACATAATCACTTCTTACTCAGTGAATCATCATTGCATCATCACATCATCACAGCATCATCTCAGCATAATCACAGTATCATCACAGCGTCATCACTACATCATCAATGCATCATCACTGCATCATCACAGCATCATCACTGCATCATCACAGCATCATCAGAGCATCATCACAGCATCATCACAACATCATCACAGAGTCATCACAGCATCATCACTGCATAATCACTGCATCATCACAGCATCCTCACAGCAACATCGCAGCATCACAGCATCATCGCATCATCATCACAGTGTCATGACAGCATCATCACTGCATAATCACCGCATAATCACAGCATCATCACAGCATAATCACAGTATCATCACAGCGTCATCACTACATCATCACTGCATCATCACAGAATCATCACTGCGTCATCACAGCATCATCACAGAATCATCACTGCGTCATCACAGCATCATCAGAGCATCATCACAGCATCATCACATCATCATCTCAGCATCATTACTGCTTACTCACTGCATCATCAAAGCATCATCACTGCATCATCACAACATCATCAGTTTCATGTCAGCATCATCACTGCATAATCACTGCATCATCACAGCATCCTCACAGCATCAACACAGCGTCATCAGAGCGTCATCAATGCATCATTACAGCATCATCTCAGTATAGTCACAGAATTATTACAGCATAATCACTGCATCATCATATCATCACTGCATCATCACTGCATCATCACTGCATCATCACAGCACCATCACAGCATCATTACTTCAGAATCACTGCATCATCACAGCATCCTCACAGCAACATCGCAGCATCATCACAGCATCATCACACTGTCATGACAGCATCATCACTGCATAATCACTGCATAATCTCCACATAATCACAGCATCATCACATCATCATCACAATATCATCACAGCGTCATCACTACACATCACTGCATCATCACTACATCATCACAGCATCATCACTTCGTCATCATCAGAGCATCATCACAGCATCATCACTGCATCCTCACTGCATCATGAGTGCATCATCATCACAGCATCATAACTGCATCATCAAAGCATCATCTCGGCATAATCACAATGTCATAAATACATCATCACTCCATCATCACAGCATTATCACATCATCATCACAACGTTTTCAGTGTCATCACAGCATCATAACAACGTCATCAAACTGTCATCACAGCATCATCACCAAATCATCACAGAATCATCACAGCATCATTACTGCATCATCACAGCATCTTTGCATCGTCATCAGAGCATCACCACTGCATCATCACATCATCATCTCAGCATCATCACAGCATCATTACTGCTTACTCACTGCATCATCACAGCGTCATGACAGTGTCATCACTGCATCATAACATCATAGCTTCATCATCAGAACATTATCACAGCATCATCACTGCATCATCACATCATCATTATAGCATCTTCACTGTCATCAATACATCATCACAGCATCATCATAAGGTCATCACAGCATCATCAGTGTCATCTCAGCATCATCACTGCATCATGACTGCATCATAGCAGCATAATCACAGCATCATCACAGAATCATCACAGCATCATCATAAGGTCATCACAGCATCATCACTACGTCATCAGATTGTAATCACAGCATCATCACAGTGTCCTCACTGAATCATCACTGCACCATCACTGCACCATCACAGCATCATCTCAGCATCATCATGGCATCATTACTGCATCATCACTGCTTACTCACTGCATCATCACAGCATCATCTCAGCATCATCACAGAATCATTTCTGCATAATCATTGCATTTTCACAGCGTCATCACAGTATCATCACTGCATCATCACAGTGTCATCACAGCATCATCAAAGCATCACGACAGCGTCATCTCACCATCACGACAGCGTCATCAAAGCATCATCACTGCATCATAACAACATCATCTCAGCATCATCACAGAATCATTTCTGCATAATCACTGCATCATCATAGTGTCATCACAGTATATTCACTGCATCATCACATCATCATAGTGTCATCACAGAATCATCACTGAATCATCCAAGCATCATCCAAGCATCATCACAGCACCACCAATGCATCATCACAGTATCATCACTGCATAATCACTGCATCATCACCGCATCATCACATCATCAACACTGCATCATTGCTGCATCATCACATCATTGTCACAGTATCATCAAAATATCATCACAGCATCATCACACCATCATAACAACATCATCACAGCGTCATCACAGTATCGTAAATGCATCATCACAGAATCATCACTGAATCATAGCATCTTCATATCATCATCACAATATCATCACAGCATCATCACTGCATCATCACAGCATCATCACTGCATAATCACTGCATCATCACCACATCATCACAGCATCATCACTGCATAATCACTGCATCATCACAGCATCATCACATCGTCATCAAAACATCATTACAAGTATCAACACAACATAATCACAGTGTCATCACAGCATCATCATTGCATCCTTACTGCATGATCACAGCATCTCCGCATCGTAATCACATCATCATCACTGACTCCTCACTGAATCATCACTGTACCATCACTGCATCATCAGAGCATAATCTGAGCATAATCTCAGCATAATCACAGCATCATCACAGCATCATTACTGCATCATCACAGCATCTTTGCATCGTCATCAGAGCATCACCACTGCATCATCACTACATCATCACATCATCATCACAGCATTTTAGCTACATAATCACAGAATCATCATAGCGTAACGACAGCATCATCACAACATCATTACAGCATCATCACAGCGTCATCGTAACATCATGACTGTATCATCACAGCATCATCACAGCATCACCGCAGCGTCATCACTGCATCATCACAGCATCATCACAGCATCATCACGGCATCGTTACAGCATCGTCATATCATCATAACTGCATCATCACAACAACATAACAAAATCATCAAAGCATCGTCACAGCATCATCACCGCGTCATCACAGCGTCATAACTGCATCGTCACTGCATCTAAACTGCATCATCACAAAATCATCACAGCTTCATCACTGCAGCATCACAGCATCATCAAAGCATCATCGCAGCATCATCACATCATCATCACTGCATCATCACAGAATCATTACTGTTTACTCACTGCGGCATCACAGCATTATCACGGTGTCATAACTGCATCATCACTGCACCATTACTGCATCATCACAGTGTCATCTCAGCATCATCACAGCATCATTACTGCCTAATCATTGCATTATCACAACGTCATCACAGTATCATCAGTGCATCATCACAGCATCATTACTGCATCATCACATCATCATCACAGAATCACGATAGTGTCATCACAGCGTCATCACTGCATCATCACAGCGTCATCTCAGCATCATCAGAGACTCATCACAGCGTCATCACTGCATCATCACTGCATCACCACAGTATCATCACAGCATCATCACAAAATTATAAGAGCGTCATCACAG